>JABVXW010000187.1:0-95776 GCA_013365375.1 Litomosoides brasiliensis | reverse complement strand
TGTATGTATGTATGTATGTATGTATGTATGTATGTATGTATGTATGTATGTATGTATGTATGTATGTATGTATGTATGTATGTATGTATGTATGTATGTATGTGTGTAGTTCTTGCATAAAGGTGTTGCTGAAAAGATTTGAGTTTGATGACGTGAAATTATCATTAAAATCATTATTACAAAAAACCTCCAAAAACTTGGAGATGCTTATTTGTCACGTTTTTTCCATGTTCATAATCAAAATGAAAATTTTTGTTTTAAACAAATTGAGTGCTGTGAATAGCTCGGATATATACTTCTTCCAAGCAAAATTTCCTTATTCTCGTACTGCTTTATGAAACGCGTTTAATAGCGCATAACGATTAGAACTATATGTATGACCACCTGATTTGACAAATTCATTTTAAAATGCTTGATAATTTCGATATTTTAAATAGATGCAAATACAAATCTAATTTAACTACTCTTGAAAACCTTTACAAAAAGTTCAGAAACTTTATCAAAGACCATTTATTTCATTTTATAAAAAGTGACTTATTTATTTAAAACCCGTATCAGAAAAATTGGACATAAACAATTGACGATTAGTAATATACAAAATAAGATCAACACTCAAAGTAATGAAATTGAAAGTGCAGTATATTTGCAAAAATAATTTGAAATAAACAAATGCTTAACTGGATTGCAATATAATTTTGCATATAATTCATTGGATGATACAGAGAATTTACATGATAATATGAGGTTCCAACACACTTACTGAAATAACTTTATAAGGCAGAACTCTTGCGCCATTTAAATACAATTCATCTTCCACAATAACATTATCTCCAATAACACAGGTATTATCAATTCTCACCCACCTTCCAACAACACATTTCCTACCAATAATACTGCCATTTATCCAGCTATGACTGTTAATGATACTATCCGAGAGAACCGTTGAATCGCGTAAACAAACTCCGTCATGAATTTGCACATTAGAGCCAATGACAACATTTGGCCCAATAATACAACCTTTACCGATGCGAGCTGTATGATGTATCATCACATCTTCTTGTACGTAACATTCTTTGCTAAGGATCGATGAATGTTTTAGATGTAGAAAATGAAGGTATAACCGAGTTCCAGTAAGAAAATCTCGTGGTTGCCCGATATCCATCCAAAAACCCTTGAGAATAAAAGTGTAAAGATTACCGGTTTTTGCCATTTCCGGAAAGATTTCCTTTTCTATGGAAGCTGGTCGTAATGGTATTCGATTTAACACTTTTGATGATAGAACATACAGACCTGCATTGATATTATTACCCACATATTCCAGTGGTTTTTCTACAAATTGGTCTACTCTGTGTGTTTTTTCATCAAACACACAAACACCATATTTACTTGGTTCGATAGCTTTTGTTACCGCAATGGTACCTTCATATTGATGTCTAACGTGAAAGTCAATCATTTCTCGAAATGGGAAATTACAAATAATATCAGAATTGAGTACCAGAAAGGATTCTTCATCTTTCAGGAAATTTTTTGCTAGCAATAAAGCACCTGCTGTTCCAAGAGGTTCTTTTTCCACCGAAAAATGTATCGTAATATTCCAATGAATAGCCTGACTGATCATTTCTTCTTCCAACAGCTTCTCATGATAACTAATAGCTAAAATAATCGTATCCACACCTGCTGCTACCAATGCTTCCATTTGGTGAAAAACAATCGGTTTATTAGCAAACTCAATAAGAGGTTTCGGTTGAGTTAAGGTCAGCGGTCGTAAACATGTACCATAGCCGCCAATCAAAATTAAAGCCTTCATAGTCATTCGATATGCAATCTAATCATTTTCTTCCTCTCTCTCTCTCTCTCTCTCTCTCTATATATATATATATATATATATATATATAATTATCAATCAGTGAAATTTTTCTTAAAAATGACTCACAGCAAATCAAAATCCTTGTCTATCATCCTTGAATCATTGATGAAGTTTAACAGCAGAAATTAATTATTAACCGGAAGAAAGTGAATAGCAAAAATATAAATTCAGTTGAGGAAGGAATTTTGAAGTAATAAATATTTTAGTTGAATATTTCGTAAAGTAAACTAACTCCACACATACGTAAATCAATGATTTGATGCTAACACACAGCAATTTTTCGTAAACATCGACAACACCCAGTGTTGCGAGACTATTGCGCTTCCACTTCCACATTGATTTCACTTAATTCCTTTCTCTCTTTTAACACAGATCGATAAAGCGCTTCATTTCACGCAATATGTTGAAAGTAATTTAAAGCGACAAATTTATTAGTCTATTAATTCATTAATTTGCAAACATACACGAATATTCATTTGTTCATAAAAAAGAATCATTGACTATTGAAGTGGATATTTAATTGTATCTTAGAAAGAAAAAAAATGTGTAAACTATCCATGCATCCTTCCTTGCAGTATTGCTATTCTAAATTGACCTGTATGAAAAATACCACTACTGCATTTGGTGTGGGAGACGTGACAGTTTCATGATGAGCTGCAGTCATTTGTGATTGCTTCAGCTGAGATGAAGCCGCATTTCTGAGAGTTTCGCTTGCCCAGGTAATTCCTTATTCTTTTACAGTTCCTATCCTTGTGCTGTTGCCTTGATACTTTGGGTTATTGTACCTATTTTTATGCTTTGCGATTCATCTGTTTTTCATGAAATGATATAAGTTTGTCTTATATTTGTTAAAACTCTCTGAAGTTTTCTATACAGTGCGTATGATTATTTTTCAGCTCAGCATGATTATCACTATCTACGTGATGTATTGGATTTTAAAACTTCCATTGGATAATTGCTCATTTTTAGGGATTTGATTGAAAGATGGCGGAAAAAGAGAAGAATGATCAACAGATTGCGTGGATTTATGAAGGCACGAAATCGTTGATTAATCGGGAAGATTACTTGCTCGGCAAAAGGGTAATTAAAAGTTTCTTAGTAGCTTGTATGATTTGTTACAACTCGTATGGTTTGTTACAACTCGTAATTTATGATAATTCATATTAGTTACTTTATGAAACTTTTAGGTGGATAAGAATTTCGAACTCTATTCTGATGCTGTCATCAAGGAGAAAGAAAGCGGGATTGAAGCATTGGAAAAGCCACAGCGGTACATAAGTGGAACATCTTCGTCGAGGATATCTAATCTAGAAGTTGATATTGTGAGAACCGAAGATCCGTTAGTGGCTATCAAGGTGATATTTTAAACGACTTTATTTTATTATTCCATCCATGTTTTATATGAGTAGGTATCCGAGCTAGATATTTAAATTTGCATGGCCCAGAAATTAGTTGATAAGTTGGTACAAATAATAATCACTTATTTTTCAGATGAGAGAGGAAAGGATTTGGCAAGAGAAGATAGAGAATCCTTTAGTGCAATTAAGAATGCAAAAATTGATGAAAAAAGTAATGGAAAAAAGGGAAAAGAAACGATTAAAGAAACTGAAGAAATTAGAAAAGAAAGAGAGAAAACATAAATACAGCGCGAGCAGTGCTGATAACATGGAGGTAAGGCTAGATATTTTATGTTAAATACGCATTCTTTTTTTGGAGGTTCACTATAATAATTTTTCAGAATTATCTTTAAATTATTTGTAGAGAAATGAACGGTGTCGTGTTAGTGGTGAAGAACATGCAACAGTATCTTCACTGTCATCTGAGCCGGCGAAGGTAGGGGGATTTTATTTTCTGGTAAATTAGTTATTGTAAAATCCTTTTGGATGCCGTAATATCCAAAAGGATTTTAAAATAACTAATTTCCTATCTCTGGAATGTTTTGTTTACTATTTCATGAAAATCTCAATTACTGTTCAAATTTTAAAGTATTGCCACATTTTTTGTTAAAATTGACAGTTGGACAAAAAATACATAACATTCAAGAGGGTTTAAAGCAAAACAATGATTTTCAGGAAAAGCGAGAAAGAAAACATTTGCAGAGAGACAGCCATATTCCGGCACACTTACGACCGAAATATGTAGGTTTTTTCAGTATCATTCTTTGCTTTTTTTTTAGTACACAATGAATCCCTTTCCATATTTAAGAGTTCGTCGTCGGAGAGCGATGGTGACGGAAGTAAAGGAACTGACAGAAAATCAGAGAAAGGGAAGTATACCATGGTAAAGACAGGAAAGCATGAAGTACAGAAGCGCGAAACGGACAATCCTTATATGGCTCTTCCAAAAAAACAAATCGAGACTTATAAGGTTTGTCTCGAAAATACTTCATTTCAATCTCTTGATTTCAATAATGTATTCTTACTTTTGTATTTTCAACTTGGCTTTGGTGCTTGCAGAAACAAGAAAGACGTCAACTAACGGAAGAAGAAATGGAACTAAAACGAAAGGAAATGTTAAAAAATGCGGATTGGAGGGATGAAGTTCGGATCAAAAATATCAGAAGAAATGCGCGACGAGACGAGGAAGAAAATCGGAGAAATGAAGGAAAGGCAGCTAATTTTATTAGGTAATCTCTTTTTTGACGGGTCTTGTTAATATGTAATATGATGTTTAACCTAAACATCCTTGCTATAGTTAATATGTGGGGCGTATGACGTACAACTTGTGCATCGATGTTTTGACATTTATAACGTTTCAGGCCGATGCTGAACAGTGCTGCAGCGACGATGACTGTAGAGCAACAGTTAAATAGTCATCGAAGAGAATTACAACGAACCACCGGTTTTACTGAACAAAAGTTTGTTAAGCGGTGATAGTATTGATGTAGCTTTATCTGTATCTGTATTCGATACTCTAGCTTATATCAAATATTGCATTATAAATTTGTATATAAATAACTGCCGAATTAAATTTCAAGTCGTTTTTAATTTGCAAAAACTCAGTGGTCAAAATTTCTAGCTTGATTTGGAGGCTTTTCCTTTTTCCCAGGTCCTGACGAGTCAAGAAAATATGTGGGGGAACACGGAAGGATAGGCACAACGGCGGTACTGTTAACTTGAATTTAAGCCATGTGTTGGGATTCCAGAGATGGAAATTACAGCAATAAAAAATATTTTCCTCGCAACAAATGCACAATTTCAGAAAAGAGCATCAAAATAAAGCAGACTTACTGGACCATTTTATTTCTTCATTTCACATTAATTTTGAGAAGTACAATTCTCACATAAAGTGTTATATAAAAAGATAAATGATGCAACAGTTGATATTAAAAAAACGACCAAGCCTATCTGATACATTACGGACGGAGAAGTCATTTGGCACAAAGATGAAATCTTTGTAATGACTTAACTGGTCACTTATGTTAATTAAGAGTATTACAATCTCTTTAATTTTTATCCTTTGACTAGCTGTCGTAGATAGGAATTTGAGGTCTGTGGTGGAAAGCTGCTCCTCTTTTATACATTAAGAGAACACATTGTAAATTCACAGGAATAGTGACGGTGTCCTTTTGGCCTGACTTCACAAAAAATGGAATGGATTAGTTGAAATTTCAATCTGACGACGAATGACATCAACATGATGAATATGAGTATAATAATTTCTGTTGCGTAGCAATTTTTGTAGGTTCTTTTATTGCTTCAGTAGCTTTGCCGAATCCATTTTCCAACTGTTCAGTCAGTTCTCCTTGTTATTTCTTGCTAAAGAAGTTCCTTCTGCCTAGCAGGTTGCTTTTTTTGCCTTCCTTTTCACTCTGTTCTAAGAATATTGGTGAACTACTGTAACAGTTTCAACATTCTAAGTCCCATTACTTTGAACTGCTGATGTGGGATAAAAGAATTAACAGATCGATGTATTCGGAATGATTTCGGGACTCAACTGCATACCATCATACTATAGCAAAAACCTAAGTACCAAATCCTGCACTACTTCGGCGAACTTTGTTTCCCTTCACAGGAAACAACTGTTTCATCTTCCCATGAGATAGAACATTTGTGAATTTTTAATTTCTATGCAGAAAGCACCGCTCTATGTCATAAAATGGAAAATCATTCGATGACCTAATATAGTAATTCTATCACCAAAAAAGTATGCTTTGTCCTAGCTAATTGATAATATGTGGCACAAGCATGATTTGTAATAGGAAATTCGTTCTTACGAAATTTGCTGTCAGAAAGCAAACGGTTTATTCTGTGAATTCTCAGGATGGTCTTGCTGAGAGCATTTTTTAAACGCTACTGCTTAAATTCTCAACAACTATTTTAAGGAATCGGCAACTCCGCTAATTTTACTATTTTTGGAAAATTAATACTTTCTAGAAATAACGACGTTTCTATTTTTTTATTCGACGTTTCTTCGTATTTCACGCAAGAGCTAAAATGTCTTTTATTTGGATGTCAGGTTGGAACCTGCTTATAACAGTATCCAACCTTGCAGAAAGATTGATGATATGGTGTTATACCCAAAATCTCTTAGTCTGCTGTGACTTGCGGCTCATTGGCACCTACGCGCCCTCAAAATATTCTCCGTGTATTTCCCTCTACCTATCTCGAAGCATTCTCCGTGTACTCCCTCTTACCTTCAAGCATTCTGCACCAAGTTTCAAATCACAAATCATCTTTATCCAACATCAATCACTGTGTACAACACCAAGTGATATATAAGCACAGTACATAGTGCGACCAATTATATTTAAGCCAAGATAAGTGATTTGCCACATTGACATATACACAAAGACTACCTGGAGATCAAATTTCAAGTTAGCATGACCCATAGATTTGTGGCCCTAAAGAGGGCCGTTGGGTTTTGTGCGCAAGAGATACGCTAATGAACTGTGTTCGGCTATTTTAACCACCAAAACCATATAGTGTACGACCTTGCCGCTTCAAAGCGTAGACGACATCCATTGCCGTAACGGTCTTTCTTTTTGCATGTTCACAGTAAGTTACAGCGTCGCGTATAACATTTTCCAAGAACACCTTCAACACGCCACGTGTCTCTTCATAAATTAATCCAGAAATGCGTTTCACACCACCACGTCGTGCCAAACGTCGAATAGCCGGTTTCGTTATCCCTTGAATGTTATCGCGTAGGACTTTACGATGGCGTTTCGCGCCACCTTTGCCAAGTCCTTTGCCTCCTTTACCACGTCCAGACATCGTCCAAGTCAGCAACCACAGAAAAACGACACAAACTATCTGCACACAATCCGAGTAAAACTAAATGTGATAGCAATTGGAGACTATTTATAGCTATTGTCTCCACGACCTCACCGGGACCCCTCCGCAGCCACGCCCACACTAGCACGAGATTTTCATGCCACGCCCTTACATTTTTGGAGGGAAAATCGGCATCGTCTATGTGAAAGTGAAACGAAACACTGCCGAGATATCCCGGCTACTCAAGCTGGGCATAGACATAAGCAATTTGAACATTCGATGCCACGTAATATAAAATGATCGCAGGATGTACAGATCCGACGTCTAACATACGGGACATTCCTGACATTCATTATCATAGAATAGAAAAGCGAGATCCTAAGGTAATACATGTATTATAGATTAATACTTGTCAGGAAAATCTTGGAGCTCATCCTGCTCAATATCTAGGAGGAAAAAACAACGAGCAATGGGCAATGATATACCAAAAGCACTAACTCAGTAGATTGCGGTTACTGTGACCTGGAAAAGATCAAGAAATTTAATGAGAAAAAACTGTTGTTGCATTTTCTTTCTTGCTATACGTTGGATGAGTAATGCGTTGGCAGAAATTGAGTGAAATTCATAATAAAATTAACTGCTTAATTATTTATCCATTCTGTTATTAACTGCGCTTTTGTTATCAAAGAGAAATTTATAATTTATCCGAAAGCACAACTTTAGCACCATGTGAATCACTGGAAGAAACGCAAGACTCAATTCCTGTGGAAGGGTCCCCATCGACAACGACGTGTACGTGGAATCCACTGATCTCTGTGGATATTTTACACCAAATTGCTCCTTTCCCTTTTTTGTCTTCCTCTTTATATATGTTAAACTTTATTTGTTGTTTGCAACTTCTTTACATTGTTGTATAAACGCATAACGGAACTGCTAGTCCCTTTGATCACTTAATTCTCTCATTGCGGTAATCATTTTACACCGTATCGCCAACTCCACTTCATATATGTAAAATTTTATCTGTTGCCTTCAATCAGGAAGACCAAATTAATGGATTAAAGAGATCAGTTGAAGAGCTGGCACGCACCACCCAATATCATTAAACAAACTGGTGATACTGTGTTAAGCAAACCGAATTAATTCACTGGATCAAATTAAACCTTTGAATTAAACCTTCACTAGCCCCTCAAAATTCAACTTAATTCACTTTGTATGCACCGTGCGTATACAACTACCGTCAATAATTACTTTCTCTAGAAGAAATCGTTGTGTCAGTAGCAACCGAAACGATTTCCATTCATCATCATATGACCCCCCAAACCCAGCGCAAACACTGGCTGCTAGTAGTAAACAATTGCTAACGACCAAAGACTGATATGGCATCTGCAATGTGAGCATGGGTGCCACGCACTTTGGGGAACTGCAGACGACTGCGCATTGACCATTTAAATATGGATAACCTTTTGCTGCTAAAGACCTTGAGACACTCACAGGGAAACCAACTCTTTATGCTTCTGATTAAAACTTCATGGCCGACAGTTCAACCCAAACAACGAAGCCTAGAAAATCCTTTGTAATTCACGCCCTGCTACACGGATG
This sequence comes from Litomosoides brasiliensis, assembly GCA_013365375.1. Classification (NCBI taxonomy): domain Eukaryota; kingdom Metazoa; phylum Nematoda; class Chromadorea; order Rhabditida; family Onchocercidae; genus Litomosoides; species Litomosoides brasiliensis. The sequence goes on along the minus strand of JABVXW010000187.1, from coordinate 87,094 downwards.
GGAACCGACAACTGTGCCGGAGGTCTCCTCATGTTCCCTACAGCAACCCCACAACAACTCGTTCATTGTTCGTCCACTTCGTCCTATCAGTAAACAACACAACACAAAACAAGACTTTATTTGTTGAAAACCATTTGAATATGAACATTCGAGTACAGAAAGCATCAGGGAATCCTTAAGCTAGCATGATTCATAAAATTGTGGCCCTAAAGAGGGCCGTTGGGTTTTGGTAGATAAACAAAGATCACACGCAAGGTGTGACACCGCTCACTTTGAGCTCGTGTACTTCGTTACCGCCTTTGTACCTTCCGAAACTGCGTGTTTAGCCAATTCACCAGGAAGAATAAGCCGGACGGCTGTCTGGATTTCGCGGGATGAGATCGTAGAGCGCTTGTTATAGTGAGCCAAGCGACTTGCCTCCGCGGCAATACGTTCGAACACATCGTTAACAAATGAGTTCATGATTGACATAGCCTTCGACGAAATGCCCGTGTCAGGATGTACCTGTTTCAGGACTCGATAGATGTATGCGGAGTACGACTCCTTTCGTCGACTTCGTCGCTTCTTGTCACCGCTCCGGGGTTTATGGGACTTCGCTGCTTTCTTCGCTCCTTTCGCTGAAGGTTTCGGCGGCATTGCTCTGACAACAACTGTTGACCGACTGCAGATAACAAAACGTCACAGGACAAACTAGGTGGGCCAGAATGTGGACTGCTCCAACTGCTGGATATTTATATCCTTCGTTCTGAGCGCCAATATCTTAAGCCACGCCCATTTTCGCGCCAAACGAGCAAGCAGTGGGCGTGGTTTAATCGTTGGTTGCACTCAATGAAGGGTATAAATAGGGTGAGGTGAGGGCACCTGCCACATCTTACGAATTTGTGGTGACGGTGGTAGTTATCTAAGTTGATATCAAGTGAGCAAAATGTCTGGCCGCGGTAAAGGTGGTAAAGCTAAATCATCTGGAAAGGTTAAGTCTCGATCATCTCGTGCTGGTCTTCAGTTCCCGGTGGGCCGCATCCACCGCAAGCTGAGGAAAGGAAATTACGCGGAGCGTGTTGGTGCTGGTGCACCTGTATATCTGGCTGCAGTATTGGAGTACCTCGCTGCTGAAGTGTTAGAATTGGCTGGTAATGCTGCACGTGATAATAAGAAGACTCGTATCAACCCACGACACCTGCAATTGGCAGTTCGCAACGATGAGGAGTTGAACAAATTGCTGGCTGGTGTGACTATTTCCCAAGGTGGCGTGCTACCCAACATCCAGGCTGTTCTCCTCCCGAAGAAAACTGCTGAGAAAGCGTGAGCCTAATCTGCGCTACGAAACCCAACGGCCCTCCTTAGGGCCACAAATCTATGAATCTTGCTGTACCTATGTGGATCAAATGTGTAGTAATTAGTTGAAAGGTAATTGGCTTTAACAGTCAGGATTTTTCTCCAGTAATGTTATGAAGATATCCAACTATCCATCTCTGCTATTGCATTTGGATGTTGGTGTCAGGCCACTTTAAGAGGGCGGGATGTGATATCAATTTTGAGAACTGTTGTATAAATGTAAAGGATAAAATATTTAAAATGTCCACATTGAGTGTACGCTTTAATCAGGTTTTGCATGGAAGTGAGTGCCTAGCTTGTCTGAAGAAACGTGAGGCTTGAGCGGGATTGTCCGACGTCTCCTCTCCTATATGTAACCTAACCCGAGCTCTCAAGGTAGAGACTAGAGTCAATTCTAGTTCTCGAGGAACTCCGCTGAGGTGTGACGCAGGTGCTCATGAATTAAGTGGTTCAAATGCATTAGGCTCACAGTGTATAGTTTATAAACATGCTGAAGTTAGGAAATATTTATGCAATGTTTAATGTTGGCAGAAATTTGCACAAACCCTTCCAAACAATACTCCATCTGAACGACTGATGATTACCATTTGGTCTAAAGCAGAACTAACATTCAACGGTAGATATCTACCCAAAACCTTCACAATGCAGATGGTCGTTTCATTTCGTTGAGTTAAAAATGTTTTAATTAAACACGTTTAAAATGCCTCCATATATCACACATAGCTTCAGGTACATCGTTTCATTCCCCGATAATAATTTTCAGGTGTATAACAATATTTTAACAGTGTGCAGCAGTAATTCCATTAACGTGAAAAAGAACTGTTACGGTAATCTTTATAGTACAGAGCACTAATTATCACAGGCGATCAATGATATGTGACCACAGCTCCATGACCGCTTACATCCAAATCGACCGAAGATTTCTCCTATTTTTAGTTCTTCCGATATTGCAAGTTACAAATCGTGAACTTTCCACAGCCTACCTCGCCCTAACGAAGCGTAAACATAGAATAGAGACGAAAACATGGATTCGGAACGAGCCTCTCAGATGACTCGCCAGGCTCCCTGTCGCATGCATGTGACTTTAATAATTCTTAATGGCGTGCGCGTTAAAATACGCACCCATTCTACCAAAAAGCGGTCGGTAAACAATGCGTCGACGATTCTAGGATCAAAGTTTTTACGGCAAACTAGAATCAACACCAAGTAGTACACATATACCCAAACCCTTCACAACACAACTACTCATTGTAAAACAGTTAATAATTGGACACTTTTAAAATGCATCCATACATAGGAGTTAGCTTCAAGCATATTCCCTTATTCTCCCAACAACCTTATTTGCAACAACGTTTTTACAATACAGTAGAGTACCATTTTATTTGTTTTTACCATTAACAATACATATGCATCGCACCACATTACACCACTTATCAAACAATCAATATGATCACAGTTCCGTAACAAAAACCGCGCCGGGATTCCTCCCACACCTGTAATCATTAATCTTCTCGCACGTCTGTTACAGTGAAATAAATCTGCAAGATATTATGGCCATATTCTGTAAGCACTGCAACGGTCTAAGAGCCAACGTATGAAACAAAATGATTTAAATGAACTTAACTTTGGGACATGAAAAAATGAAGCACGGGACATTCCGCAGAAGAAAAGGATCATCGAACCAGCTAGTGTTACGCGCAAATTACGTAACAAATTATGTGACAAGTAGATCTGTGGCAGCATGACTCATTGAATTGTGGCCCTAATGAGGGCCGTTGGGTTTAGGAGACGGGAGCCGGCAAAACGGGTCGTTTAGGCTCGTTCCCCACGAATGCGCCGGGCGAGTTGGATATCCTTCGGCATAATGGTAACACGTTTGGCGTGGATCGCACATAGATTCGTATCCTCGAATAGTCCTACCAAGTAAGCTTCACTAGCTTCCTGCAGCGCGAGTACGGCCGACGACTGGAAACGAAGGTCAGTCTTGAAATCTTGCGCAATTTCGCGCACCAAACGTTGGAAGGGCAGTTTGCGGATGAGTAACTCAGTGGACTTCTGGTACCGACGAATCTCACGAAGTGCAACGGTTCCAGGACGGTAACGATGAGGCTTCTTCACTCCACCGGTGGCAGGGGCTGACTTTCTAGCTGCTTTTGTCGCCAGCTGTTTGCGTGGTGCCTTCCCGCCCGTCGACTTACGAGCAGTTTGCTTAGTTCGTGCCATTGAAAACACAAGGTCTGCGCAGATGGAACAATCGAATAGTCTGAGCACTCTAAAAGCGTCCTTTTATATGTTACCATCTTCCCGCCAAAATTCATTGTTATTCCACACGATGTACACACCCCTTTTTGTGATTTCTGGAGGGCTGAAGAGAATAAGGGACCATCCGATCTGTTTCAATATTTTTATTGTTTATCATATTAATTTGAATTTAGCATCCCATGCATACTTTAAACTTCATATACTGTAAAAGTTTTATAACAAATTAGAATTAAAGAAGAAAAATTAGTTTAGAAGTGATTTAAATAACTTTAATTCTTTTTCCTTTCGGTTAATTCATGAAAAAGTCACAAAATGATCACTTTGAAAGACTGTTCAATTCAAAAAATATTTCACAATCTAAAAGAAAACTTTTCTGCATTATTTTCCACAATTTTTTTCTTTTTTAAGCAATTAGTTACTAGCTCAGGTTTACAGAAAGATTGAAATTCGAGTCATTGTATGCTTGCTGTGAATTATATCAATGTATCGTGCATGATATGCTTGATGTATAAGCTGCTACATGAGTGCTCTCAAATGCATTGTCATAACTTTCTTTCTGCAATTTTGATAGAGCGAGAAAAAAGCGCTGGCCAATTCAGGACACGTATCCCGTGTGGGTTCATAATACATGTATATAGGATAACAGACACATACCTCTTTTGCTGAATCCGCTTTGAAGGAATATTCCTCTCAGCATTTCGTAACTTCCCGCTAATTTCTCAAATTTTGGCGGGAAAACCGAGTAGTATATAATGGTAACCGTCCGCCTCCAACCATCTCATTATTTGTTCTATAGGACATTTGTAATGGAAGTGTCGCCGGCTGTCGAATTACCTTCACCTCCGCGGGTAAGCGGCTCAACTGTAAAGCTTCAAAAAAAGCATTCTGGAGATGACGTTTCACCCAAGGCACGTTCCAAGCGACAAGGCATAAAATCGACGAAAAATCATCATCCTAGTTATTCTCAAATGATTAATGAAGCGATCGCTGCTTTGAAAGATCGAAAAGGTTCAAGCCGTGTAGCAATCCTAAAATACATCTCGCATCGTTATCAATTGAGTGACAACGGTAAACGCGTACATTCTCAACTTCGACTGGCCATTAAAAGGGGTATTGCATCGGGAAAGCTGATGCTTGCGAAAGGTGCTGGTGTGAATGGTTCGTTTAGGCTTGGTAACAATGTTGGGAATAACGTGAAGAAGGGTAAACACAAGACGTCAAAACAAGGGAAGAAAACTAAGGCCACTTCTGCTTCTCCGAAGAAACCACGAATGAAGAAGACCAAAACAACAAAGAATTCGCCGAAGCGGAGAATGAAGGCAAACAAGCCGAAACCGAAAAAGACGTCACAGATGTGACGTTTTGCATCTGAGACGTAGGTCCCATAACCCAACGGCCCTCTTAAGGGCCACAAATTTCATGAATCATGCTACCTTTTGATCTTTCAGCTTACTTCAGGTGAGGGGACCCACAATTTGCAGATAAAACTTCCTCACTTCTTGTAAGTTGGAATGTTGTTATCCATCAACGCCTTACAACTCTGTACACCAGGTGAGCTTGGAAGTCATTCGATTTGACCAGATGAAACCAAACGTACAATATGTGCACATCAAAAGTACCGCCACTAGATCTGTGAACACAATAGAATTTTGTTGCAAATGCCATGGCAGCTGATGTTGGATTTTCTCCATATTTGTGTAACTGTTTGCGTAGACATTTAATACCCATATTACTTGGTGTCGCTAGCGTATTGAAGTTTTTTGATGCGATAGAGGATATAAGGTATGGGATTGCGAACGGACGAGCGTTTTTGTATCACTACGGACACCAAAAAAATAGCTATGACAGAAACAAAAAGTGTGTGTTTAAATTTTATGACAAAACAGATGTACAGATGTTGCAAATGGACAAGAATTGAACAGAAATAAGTAAATAATGCAATTGCTCATCGGAATTCTCTAAATTGCAAAATATATCTGTTAAATCCGACTAAGACGTTGAACACTTCAATAATTTCTTTTAGTGCTTATGAACATTAAAAGCAAATCAGTACAGAAAAATGTAAGGTTGTTAAGCAGATCAGTTACAAAAAACTTTGAGGTTGTTCCGTGTTTTCTAAAGTACAAAGAATGTAATGAACTTTGTCCAAGGTAAATATCGCGACAATTCATCTGGAGAACATTATTTCTGACGCTTAGAGCTCGACCCTTTAGATGTGGATTGTTCGCTTCTGCGTTTCTGGCCAGACTAAAATTGAGCGCTAGATTAGTTTAGTTCGAAAATTAATTGATGGACATGCAAATAATATTAACTTGTTGACGAAAGTTACGAATACCTCTCACCTTAGGCCGTTACTACGACTTTAGGTCATAGTAATGGGTGGAAGCACCGGTCTCGTTCGTCACACACCAGAAAGGATGAATCTGCGATTTAGAGTAAACTGTCAACCAATCAAGGATTTACCTTAGTGACTGCTGTAATTCTGGTGTCGTTTGTATTAGTTGTAGGAGTATTTGTTGATGACTTTTGACTGTGCTTTCGTTTTACTTCCACCTCGCCCATTTCTTTCTCGATTAATGAAATCAGCGTGTTGCAGCGACGTTGAAGTTCCTAATGAATTGTTCATAGTTGAGAAAAAATGTAAATGAAACAGCATTTGGAAAAAAGGAAATTACAAAAAAGCCAACCGTTGATGTGCGAGATTTGATAAACCAATCGAACCGAAATTGTGGTGCTGAGCGGACCGCTTGCCGTAACTCTTCATAGACATTGTCCTTGTCAAAGCCAAGCTTATGTAATTGGCAGACCATAAACCTTAAGGATAAAAGTCGAGGTTTTAGTAATTTACTTGACAAACTGGGGTCACCTTACTAAGAATAAAAATGTGCAATCAGTACATACCGATCCTCTTCTTCTGTGTAGTTCTTGCCTTTATTCGTTCCATACTGAATTCGCAGTTGATGAAATGGAGCTTTGTACTTCGCTATTTTTTCATCCAATGCCTTCTTGATGCTTTGCCGACGCTGTATTCGAGCTTCGCCCTAAAACAGACTCCTTGAAGTTTGTGATTTTAAATGATGGCAGATTCAATATGATAATTTCAGAATCAATGTATGAATGCACAACTACCAGTTGGAATTACGATTTCCACTAGAAATTCATGAATTCTAAAAAAACTGCATTAACAATAATTCATAAATCTAAACCTTTTCGATTGTTGTAAGAATTCTTTCGTGATCGGACAGTTCGTCGAGACGCTCCCAAAACAACTTTGCATATTCTTCAACCTTAAAGAAACGAAGTCATAAATGAAATTATTTAACTTTAAAGATGTTCTTTATCAGTAAAAACTACACAAAAAGTAGAAAACCTAGAGATTAAAGTTGAAAACTAAGGAACATCGCTCACCTTAGCTCAATATTTTAACTAACAAAAAGGAAAACCTCAGTTGCAGATTTCGTGTCGATTTCCTTCGCTATATTTTCCAAATCATGCCTTCCATATTTTTCATTTGCTTTGATAAATTGTTGAAATTCTCGACGACTCCAATTACTTTGTCCCTAGAAATGTTTACATTAAGCATGTATGTCTTCAATTCATTTTTTCATAAATGAATATATTTTAAAGTCACTTGTGTAAGCAATTGGATCTTTTCGTTCTGCTCTTCTTCAGTTAATGGTACAGCACTGTCAATCTTTTTTTGCTCTTCTTTTTGTTTCCTTTCTGCTTCTTTAGTTGGAAGATCTGGTGGTCTCTGTGCCTGAAAACCAAAAATAAGCACAGACATACCACTGCACCAACGATTCAATTTTAAATCCAATAATCTTAAGATTTTCGATCCCTAACGGTGTCAGCTGCTTCCATAATGGTTCCTCTGATATGGAGAAAAATTGGCAACACTATGCTATCAATAACGAAGAGAACCATATCAAGAGATTTGTATTAATCCGTTTAACAAAACGGCCCTAAAGCTTCATTTCTCGTCATGAAGTCAGATCCGCGGTATGGAACTCTCGATAAATAGCCACCTTAAGTTACTAATTCTTTTTAACTTCAATGTATCAGTAGATCTTTGCAGCTTTATTGATAGTGCAGAATTTTTTGGCTAGTCTTAGTTATCCCTGTGAGTATTACTTTCAATACTTTTCTAGTTTTAAAGTCTACATCCAGATGAAATTTGGATTACCTGATAGTAAGCTTTTTCTGTCAAAAATTTTTCGAAACTAAAATACTGAAAAAAACTAGCAGTAAAAACTGGAACAATTCCTTAAGACATACTCTATATCCGATTGTTTTCCTATGAAGATAAACTTCTTTTTCCAGTAACTCGAATAATCGTTTTGGATAGAACTGGAAATCTTGAACATTGGGCTGCTTTGGTGGTCTTGGCGCCTTTGGTGCTTTAGGCTCTGCATGTCCTCCTCGCATCGCTTCTCTATAAAACAATGCAACATTTAGCAAACACGCAAGATTTAAAACGAATAAAATTATTTTGAAAATGTCTGCATGCTAATATTCTTGTACTGAATAATCAACAGTGGAACCAGTTTCATATTTAACAAACGGAATCCAAGTGCATCTGGAGAAGTGAAGCGCTGAGAATTAAATGCAGAGAAGTGATCCGCATAAAGTCCAATATGTAGTTACATTTACATGCATTCATCTCCATTAACAGTGAAATAAAAATGAGAAACATATCTAAAAAGTAACCTAAAATACGCGTCAACTTGATAATTTGCTTTCCGCTCTCGCTTTGGTGGCTCAATCCAGTAGCCAATTCCCCCAACATTTTTTTGTTTCTCACGATAATCTTCTCCTTCAAACTTGTAAACTGTGTAGCTGCTATCACTATCGAAAGTTGGTGCGTCCAAGGCAAAATTTCGAAGCGATGTTTCCCCCAATGAAGCGATTTTCTTATTCAGTGCCTGCATCAATATTTTTTTTTTAAATAAACTGGCCTTTTTGAAGCATCTCAAACAAAAAAAAATACTGTCAAAGACAACGAATATTAGTGATTTTACCTCTGTTTTCTGCTCTGCTTTTTCTAAAATCGTGTCTATATCTTCATCTGTAATTGTACTGTCTTTGGAAGCAAATACTTGATCAGCTCCGTGCCTGATCATATCCAACATATCTTCTTTACCCAAAGCTTTTTGGGAATCCGTTAATCGCCCCTAAAAATACCAAAGAGGAATAAATAGCAGTACAAACAGAGAGGACATTCGACCAATCATAATTACCGATAATAGATGACTTAATTGTTTAACACAAATCCTGAGATCGAGGCCTTTTCAATCTGAAAGCCGTCCTGCCGTTTGAAAATAAAAATAATACACGGACAATAAACATGCTAAAAACTGAGATTAAAAATACAAGATACATCATTACGTTTGATTTACATACAAAAGATCATACCTGCTGTATGACGATTGAATCAAGATGAAGTTTCATTTCAGCTCGTTCAATGATTCTCTCATCCACGGTGTTATCTGTTATAAATCGAAAAACGCGAACTTGTTTCTTCTGCCCAATACGATGTGCTCGATCCTAAATCTCGAATTTGATAAAACAGTAACATCAAAAGCAAATTTTCAAAATTTTACTAAACATGGAAATATCTGGACCAGCGGTTAAACTTGTAAAATGACAATTATTAATAACGTAAATGCAGGTAAAGGGCAAAGTGATTTCGCCATAAGGTGAGAACAGTTTTTGGTATGAAGAAAAAGTTGTACTCAAGATTTTGAGTTAATCGTAGAAGACACCAACCATAGCTTGTAAATCTACTTGTGGATTCCAGTCACTATCGTAAATGATAACAACATCGGCAGCAGTAAGATTAATTCCAAGGCCACCAGCGCGTGTTGTAAGCATAAAAATGAACTTGTCTGAATCAGGTTTGTTAAATTCATCAATGGATTTCTGACGCTCATCATGGACGGTCTGCCCATCCAAGCGACAGTAGCGATAACCACGCCACCAGCAATAATCTTCTAATAAATCCAACATTCGGGACATCGATGAAAATATCAAGACTCGAGATCCTGAAGGAACCAGTGATAAAAAGTTGATTAACGCTTACATGATCAGATCTAATTCACGCTATATTTTAGTTCAATGGACATAAAATAAACAGAACTCATTCTAACCTTGTGCTTTCAGTTTCGCCAGTAACTTATCCAAAAGAACCATTTTCCCCGAGTTCTCAACAAGATGTTGATCTGTAGTATATGGTGGCCCCGGTTCAGCGCCATCAAATAAATAGGGATGATTACAACATTTCCGCAAGTGCATTAGTATATTCATTATCCGTGCCTCAAATAAGAATTATACCCCTTCTGAAGAAATAATACACAACGCTGATTCCTTCCAAAATTTCAACCTCTATTTTTAAACGATTATGTCGAAAAAGGCTCAAATATATAAGATCATTTTTAAATAACTGCTTCTGAATATTTTTTTCAGTCAAGATGTTAAGTAGTATGACACTTTCCAAATCCTCAATGACTCAGGCTATCTTCAAATCGTACATTCCGGAATAAACAAATGCGCTTGAACTAGTTCGTAGTCCCCCAAAAAACCAACCTTTTCCAATTTGCCAGCACCGTTAACGACATCGATGTCTTTCATTAAGATCTTCGTATACCTAGAAATAAAAATATCGGAAATAAAACCCAGTTAGTTTCTGGTTAAATTTCTTATATAAATTTTACATAAACTAACATTCTAAGTCATTCCAATATCTTCCAACAAAACTTCATTTGATGTACATAAGCGAAGATGAAACTATATATCTAGTGGACTCTACACATCATGACTTATAACCACATAGAAAATAAAATCACCATTCTCTCTGCATCTTTGACAAACCCACATAGATCTTCACTTCCTTTTTTGGAAGAAGAGTTTTTTCGACGTCAGACTTCAAACGTCGTAACAAAAATGGTTTCAAAACCTAAATAAAAGATGCCTTTATGCAGTAAACTTCATAATACTCTTCCTAAAAGAAAAATCAGATATTTAAATTTTATTATAAAAGACAAAATTATTGGAAAGTTCTGGGAAGAAAATATGGCAAGGTAACAATACAAGATGAGATTACCTTATGCAAACGTGCAACAAGATCCTGATTGCCCATCATATCATTCGTTGTAAACCAAGAATCGAAATCAGATGCAAGTGCGAACATATCCGGTAATAAGAAATTAAGTAACGCCCATAACTCATGCAAATTATTTTGCAAAGGTGTTCCCGTAATTAGCAAACGATGTTTTGATTTGAATTCGCGGACAATCTCTGATAACTAAAGCATACATCTGTGAAAAACGAACTGACATGGATAAGAAAAATCTCCAGAATCTACATGACACCTCATCTTACGAAAATACCAAACACGTAAAGTGTACTGCAGGGACAAACGAGTTGTCTGGATAACGAAAGTACATAAGGCATGCAAAAATGAAAGTAAAATATTTGATAAGGAAGAAAAAAGAATTAATATTACCTTCGAATGTTCATTTTTTATACGATGTGCCTCGTCAATGACGAGATACTGCCATGGATATTTTCTCAGTAATGATTTCTCCTTCAAAACCATCTCATACGATGTCACCAAAACATCCCATTTTCCAGGTAAAATTTCATTACGTATTAAATCCGTCTAAAAACAATTCCAAATATTTACAGCATAAAAAAAAACCAATTAGATGAAAGCAATAAGTTAATTGAAGATGTGTGCTAAATAAAATATTAAGGAATGAATTCTTACCCGTGCTTCGGCAATACCGATAAGTGCGATGGCTTTCAATGAAGGGCACCATTTTCCAAATTCATTGATCCAATTTTGCAGTGTTGATTTAGGAGCGATGACTAAGTGTGGTCCAGCTGCATTTTTGTAATGTTTCATAAAGCCTATCACCGCAACCGTTTGCAACGTTTTACCCAAACCCTAGAAAATGCTTACAGAAGGCTCTATACATTCTGATATTTACTGAAAATATTGCTTAAAAGACGCAGAGATAAAGATAATTTTTAGTTAAAGTACCATTTCATCAGCGAGGATTCCATTAATACCATTATGTTGCAATGAAATAAGCCAATTAAGTCCGCGTATTTGATAGTCGCGCATTTCACCATTTTCAATGTAAAATGGTGTTTTTTCAAATCTATAAACAGCAACAGTTAGTAATCCGCAAGTAGCATATATGGGAATGCAACTTGCGCATTTGAATAATTTAGAGGAAGTCATACTTACCGAATCAATGTTTCGCTCTTTTTCACCTGATTTATCAGCTCTTCGTCTTCTTCTTTCTCCGTTTTACGATGACGGTGATCACCTTCAGACTGATTTCGAGGACGTCCTTTCGTTCCCACACCACTTGATGAGTCCACTTCAATATTCGTGTTTACATTAATATTCCGAACAACACGGAAAAATAAAAAATGAGACAAAACCGATCTAAGTTCAAAAAATCCGCTTATTTTCCGCTGTAACTTCAAAAACTTTATTCTGCTTTAGTTTATTTATATGTCAGCGTATTATCTACAGTATGAACAGGAAGAAACATATGACCACACTGTAATGAAGTTTTACCATCAACACTTTCAACATCTCCTGCACTCAAACAGTGCGAAAAATTTTCTGTTTTCTTTAGCAGCATTTTGAAACGCTTAAAAGAATCCTTCTCGAATTGCGATTCTGCATTGATGCTGCTACCTGAATGTCAAATTCAGTGTAATTTTTAGCTAGCAAGAGCCAAAAAGCAGTCAGAACTCTATCTTCTAATTCCCATCATACTATAATGCTGAGAATACTACTCTATGCTAGCATCAAAGCATTTTACACTTCCACAAAATGCAATCGAAATCTTTATTAAATCACTGTTTTGTTACGACGGTACTCATAATCTCTTATCATCCCATAGAGTTGCAATATGAATCGTATTAGGCATCATTAAGAATTTAATCATCAGAACGAATTAGTACTTTATTTGAACGTACATATCCACTGTGATATTAAAAAGAACCTACTTGAGATAGGTGTCTCAGCAAAACCTTCCTCGTTTCCGTCGATTTCCATAGAATCTGTATCAGCATGTATCTTCATTTCCACCGTTTCTTTTTCATCTGCCTCAGGTTCATCCTTCACCAAACGCGGTTCTTTTTCGATCAGATCTTCTGCTGATATCGACAGTGGTGTCTCGTTGATGTCATTATCTTCACTACCATCCATCTTATTTTGCTACACATAATTTTATATCAGTTGGCGATGAAATCAAGATATGCCAAACATTACAACGTGACCACAAACATACACCAACCCAACACCCCCGACACATCGCATAAAACTTAACGTACTCCAGTGAAGTAAAATGATTTACTGCGACATCACGGTCGATTACCACTGTGCAATCTTGAAGGAGACGTAACGAAAACTGTTGTTTCTCGATATTTTGGAGTTGCGTGTTTTGAAGATTTGATTGTTTGTTGATACCTGCAGATCGGTTGAGAAGTGGAGTATTTGGAAATGGTTTGAATCCTAGAGGTATTGCTGAAAATTAGATGAAATTATAGATGCTAAAATTTCTTCAAAATTTGATATTCCTGCTCAGTTTATTCTCAAAGTAATAAGTGGAAGTATTCATTTCAACTGTTTATTTCAATTCTTCTAATTTTTTTACGATAATCTTGTTGACAGAAGAATTTAGTTATTTTTTTCCTAAAAACAATCAAGCTGTTGGTATAAAGCAGCTGTTGCTATAAAGCAAAAAGCTGTCGGTGGAAAGATTTATTGCTTGATATCTACACTGACATCTTAACCTGACCTTTAAAGTGGCTTAATCTTTATAATGCCATCTCGATCTCTAAAACAAGAGCTTGATCTCTGAAGCTATAGACAATGAGTTATTGTAAGAATAAACTTGGATCCCATTACCATCGAGCTGCTAATTGCTTTGATATGCTTCATTCATACAGACTACTGCATGATTGAAGTGATGAAAAATCGATTATACGATTTGCTGATTGGAGAGAATATCGGAGAGAAAGATATGGTTAAGGACGATGATGATGTACCTGTATTTGTTGCCGCACCGATGGTACGATATTCAAAGTAAGCTCTTTTTTTAAATATGTTTTCTTAGTACTTCGTTTTAGCTACTTTATTAGTCCTTGTCACAGTCCTTCATATTTGATCACATTGTTCCATTCTTCTGATATTGCACAATTTCCCCCCTCCCTGCCCCCATTAGTGAATACATCACTTAATAAATGGTGCCATAGAAGATATTTAAGTGCATAGGACGGATGTTGAAAACGGACCAAATTTGTACATTTGCTTAAGGAGAGTTTTGGAATAGATTAGGTTGAGTACTTAAAATTAAACCGAAATCTTTGTTAGGTTAAGGAATTACTAAGTTTTAGATGAAACGAACATTAATTTCTAACTATATGATGTCTTGGAGCCAAATAAAGAATGAAAGAAATGCAGTGATGAATAAAATAAGCAACCAAATCATCAGGTTTTATTTGTTGAATAAATAAACTTTTTTCAGGCTACCATTTCGAATGCTAGTTCGATTGTATGCGGCGGATGTTGCTTTTACACCCATGATCTATGCGAAACACTTCATTGCCTCGGAACACTGTCGATCAGCGGAATTCACTACTTGTCCAGGTTCGTTGTGGCAGCTATGATGCTCCATCTGATCCATTTTGATAATTTGGAAACAATTTTTAAAGAGTAGGAAATATCTAAACACTGAAATATTTAAACAAATGTGCAAATTTGTTGAGATTGCTCAACTGTATACTATTATTTACTCTCTTATTTAATATTTTTTGATTTCTGAATTCAGTTTGCTCGCAGAAAGTTAACTCAATGAGTTACTTTATAGGGTATTATTTTATACAGGTGACAGTCCAACCATTGTACAGTTTGCTACTAATGAACCAGAAGAGTTTTCTGCAGCAGCGATGTTCGTAAGCAGGTATTATATTGTATTCTCATTTTGAATGTACCTCTTAGTAAACCGACATTCCGTTCCCAAAGGTGCAGTCGGAACTCACGGTTTTTTGATAGGCCAAATGAACCTATACAAGATTGCATTGTAATTAATGTTTATAGTCATTCAGATATTGTCGGGGTGTTGATCTGAACTGTGGTTGTCCACAGCGAGACGTTATGAAAGAAGGATATGGTTCCAGTTTATTGGCAGATCCCACTCGAATCGCTGATATCGTTGCGACTACACGTCGGCGAATTTCAAAATCAGATTTCACTGTAATGTTGATCGATCTGTTGAAAATTCCTTTGACAGCTAATGGCAATAACTCCTAAGCGATTATATTACATGTTTTAGGTTTCCATCAAAATTCGACTAAAACCGAATCGCCAATTAACTTTAGAAACATGTCGTCAAGCAGAAAGAGCTGGTGTTTCATTTATAACAGTGCACGGACGGACACCTGAACAGCGATCAGAACCTGTAGATTATGATATGATAAAATTGATAAAATCAAGCCTATCTGTGCCTGTAATTGCTAATGGAAATATCAAAAGCTATAAACAATCAATTCAAATTGCGAAATATACGGGAGTTGACGGCTAGTTTTTATAAAAATTTCCGTAAAGATTATCATTTCTTGAAGGTTGTTCTGTATAACCACAAATATGTTCTTGTTTACAACTCCCAAATGTTAAAATAATTGAAGTAAAGTTCAGAATTTTTTTTCTTTAGTTCACAATTACTGCTAATGAAGTTTGCTTTTGTGTAAAATAATTTCTTAAATCTCTGCTTTTGTATTCTACTTATAATCTGTAATTTAAAAAATATCACATTAAATCCATTCAATTTCCTTTTTTATGTGAATTTCAAGAGCGAACGAATTATTTTTCTAAAGTCTATGAACTTTTTAATTTCAACATCACGTCTAACAAAGTTATAAAGATATCAGAATTCAATATATCAAAGCTTCCTACAGGTATCATGTCAGCAGATGGCTTGTTAGAAAATCCAGCTATGTTTGCTGGTTACACTTCTACTCCAAAGCAGTGTGTCGCTGATTGGGTATGATTTCTTTTCCTTTTTTTCTTGTGCATTCCCTTCTGTTGCATCTTTTTCATGTCTTCTAACTGTCACTGAGATCATTCAACATCTACTTTATACGACACTTTAAATTCATATACAATTTACAATTTAAATACGTAAATTTACTACGTAGTGACTAGTATTGTGTTTGCGATTACACTACCTACTAATTTTTCACAATGTTGCTGGAACCATTAATTATCCTACAGGTGCGTTTGGCAACGGAACATGGTTGTCCATTTGATTTGTTTCATCAGCAGTTGATGTTCATGCTTCGGTCTTCCCTTACCAGTAGGCAAAGAACAGTATTCAATGGACTAAGTAATTATCCAGCCGTTTTTGACTACCTGAGTTGTAATATATTAAGTGTAATTTGATAAATATAAAAATTCCTCATTATCATACAAGTGGAATTGTTTAGTTTTCTTCACAACAACTTTTCTATGCAAAAGTTTTCAGTACAGAATTTGAAGAGACTTGTTATATGTTACCACTTCTTAATTTATATTTTTGTTACCTTATAGTGTCCAGAGAAACTGTTGCTAATATCATAATTAACAGTATTGTTATTTATCTAATTATTATAATGACACATTTGATTGGAAAAGATAAAAAAAATGAAATAAAGTTGTTAAATCGGAATATAAAGTTGTCCGGGAAGGATGTAACATTTAAAGCCTTTGCAACGTCTTCTCATATATGAATTTCATCTGTGATTGCTATAGCATTTTTCATCAAGCTACTGGAATATACACCGAAGTTATACTTTGACTAGATTTTTTAAGGTCGAACAGAATTTTGTGTTTGGGTGTTTGAGTCATAAATATTTCAGAAAGCACCGTTGGTGTATAAAAATTACAGAGTTTAGGATCAGTTCCCAAAACTCTTCCGCTGTGTTATTTGGTTTTGCATCCTTTTTTTCAATAAACTTGATTGGTTTGTCATTTAATTTATTTTCATTTCCTCCTATAAATTTTGTTAATTTTGGAATTTCTTGTTGTATTGCACTAATGAAATTCAAAGTTCCAAGAAGTTCTATTTTAATTTAATCGAACGTATTTCTTTAATCAAAAAAATAGCTAACAAAATTTAGTTTACAAAAGTGTTGAAATAAAATAAAAGGTGCATGAATAAAAGCATCATTATTAGTAACATGATCGATCTTCATTTAATCTGTCTGATACGAATTTTAATTTATCACAGTTCCGAATTTCGAGCAATAAAAGAACTCCTTATTTGTTAAATGAAAAAAAAAGGTGAAAAGTTCAACGATATAAGTTACAAAACTGTGGTGGCAAAAAACGCAAATAAAAAAAAATAAATCCAAGTGAGTGGTTCCAAATTGATCCATATTTCATCCTTCTTCCCCTCATCTAAATTTCTTTATTTGAGATAAAAGCACTTTGAGATTTTTGATTTTCTTAGTTAAAAGCACTTTCAATTAACAGATTGGGATTTAATTACATCACCTGTCATACAGGTGTGCAATGATCAGCAAGGTCAGGTATTCCAATAAAAATAGCTATAACATAAGAATCGATGCATTATCGACAATTCGGACCACATATACCTTTAACGTATTACATCGTGACCTTTCATTTCACTCTGACTACTAATTTTTTAAATTAAAGCACTCGAAAATTCTTCATTTCATCTTGAAAACATTACACGAAAAGGTGAAAGTCAATGATCTACCTTTCTTATGCATTTAAATTTCATCGGTTTCTTCCAGCATTTCCGTATTATTGTTTTGAATAATTTCATAACTGAACAGCATTATCATTTTATAGCTAATTAACTATTACCATATATGATGATGATAATGATAATGATGGTGTAAGATAGTGTTTGTGTAAGCATGGCATGAAATTCATTAATTAAATTATCAGCGGTTTACTTTATTTAAAACGTTTTATGAATTTCTATTGCAAAAATAATATTGAAATAAGCAAGTCAGTTAATCAATTCTAAAAATAATTTATTATTACAATATAACTTTAATTCTACATAATTTGTTTTAGCAAATAAATTTTACTTATAACTTATTATTTTTTCTACACTTTCTATTTTGTAATTGAAAATTCAAGTGCTTTGAGTAGTTTTTGAGAATAAGTTAGAATGCATAAATCATTTTTGGAAAATAAATATGAAACTCAACGAAATCAAATCAATTCTGTTTTGATCGATGGAATATTTTTCAATTTACTTTAATAACATTTGGTGTAAATAATCCATCTTTGTTGATAGCTAAAGAAGCTAAGCTAAGCATTCCATGAATCAATTTCAGGCATTAATCACTTTTCGAAAACAAATAGTTCCCAACTTTTAAATGTTTTAATTCTTGAAAAAACGAGTGGATCGTTACTTAAGAGCTTAGTAATACTTTTAAATTTGTTAAATTTGAAATTGTTAAAAATTCCATCGCTTGGATGAACTTTTTCCATCATCCATTTACAACATAAATTCTTCCTCAACAAACTTTCCGTCACTAATTAATTGCTAGGTTAATTAGCATAGCAGCTAAGAACATGTAAAGTATTTATAAAATTTTTATCGCAAGAAACTATTAATCACCAAAATTTCAGTTGTGTTGTGATGACGCACACATTTATAATATTTATGTACTAATTGATCTTACGTGAGTGCAAACATACAGGACAGGAAATATTTGAAAGAAATTTTAGGTAACAGTTAATTCAAACAATCTAATCGATGGTGTTTAAACAGCAACTAAAACTTTCTAAATTTATGAATCAAAGATGCTCGAAAAAAAAGCATTCTGTTTGAAGCCTTTTTAAGAATTTAAAAAAAGTTATATAAAGTGTTTTAAAAAGCCCTCAAAATTTCCATAAGACAAAAAGTTCGGCCATTTTTGTTGTTACTATCTTATCAATCATTTTTTGTTTCATTAATGCCTTGTTGATTGCATGAAATATTTTTGCTTCAAAATTAAATAAAATATCGAAATTCAGGGATTAAATGACAAACGAAAGAGTGAAAGCTTTGTGACAGGGCTGATGGGATGAGTAATTGAACTGAGGCATTTTGAAAACGAATGATTGTTGTAATAAAATATCAATTTTGAGCGAAATTAAAATAAACTAATCAATCTAATAAGTTTCATTTTTCACTTCAATCAATCAAAATCGTGTCATCTAATATTGATTTAACTATTTGGCATTAAAATTAATATTGTGAAAATTTAATTTGATCAATTTAAAAATCATAAGTTTCATACAAATTTGTGAGCACTAGGCAGTATCGTCTCCATCATCATCATCATCATCATCATCATCATCATCATCATCATCATCATCATTATCATCATCACCGACTCAGATTAGAAATAATCAAATTACATTAATGGTTCTTTCTTATTTAGGGAATTATATGTGACATTAATTTAGCAGAAATGCATCGTATGGAATATGACCATTTGAAAATTTGTTTTTTCGAACGTAAACATTCGTTGTTTTGGAAAACTTCAATTATATTGCAACTGATTTCCTTATCATTTATCATACAAATTTCGGAATGAATCAATTTTCAGGTAAGAAAATATTTTTTCTCTTTAGAATTTCATTACGATGGATGAATGCCAACAATTTATATAATTGTACATTAAATTAAATTCAATTTTCCTTCTCGTTCTATCGATGGTCAATTATCACAGTTATCTCATTCATCAAAGCTTACAAGTTAGCTAACAATGATAATGGCAGCATCCATCATTCAAGCTCTGTTTCAAATCAATTCATATCTTTCATTTCTTCACCTTTTTCGATTGTTTAAATTAATTAATACTGCCAAAACATTGGAGGTAATGGGACAGAGGTGAATGAGAAGATGAATGGAAAGGTCACGGAGAAAAAGTGATGGGTAATTTTTCAGATTATCAAGACTACTCTTTCTTTTAATGCATTCATTTCATATCTAAGAATATTTTACTTTATGATTAATCTTTGCATAATATAAATTATTTCAAATCTTTCACTGTCCAGCAAAAATCGATCCAAAAACTTTTTCATTCATATATTTCGTGGTAGAAATTCATAGTTTGTTATTGTCAGATGAAAATTATTATTTGAAAACTCCCTCTCAGTCTTCCATAATTCTTTAAAAGATTAATGAAATAGCTAAATTACACAGCCGATTTTATCGCCTGAAGATAATGCTCAGTGGAGATACTTAAGGTAGCAATGAAAATGAGTGGAATGAGTACTTCAAGTACGTATAAAAGTAATAAACCTAATTTACTGCTCACTTTAGTTGAAAGTAGTATTTCTCCACTTTTTTCTCTCTATGCTCTGACATCAGTTCTAGACTGATTGTACAATAACATTTTAAGTTAGCCAAACTCATCATCACAGGTTATCAATTTATCATTTCTATTTTTTAATCACTACTGCAGTGAAATAATTTCTTAAATTCCAATACACAGATAACATCAATTGCATCAATTCAATTCTCTCATAATTTTCGTTCTTTCAATATCATCCAAAATGAAAATAAAGGGAGCGGTAGGGATTTTTTCTTCATTTCAAGTTAATTTCGAAAATGTTTAAGGCTTGCTTACTTGAGGACGGTATAACCGATGGTATAGCTGTAGGATACCTTGTACGAATTGTGGACACATATGTATGCACATAGCAAATAAGTATCCAATAGATTATTCAAATTTATCGCTGCTCAATTCACGTGAACTATCATCACGATAGAAGGAAGTATCACGTAAGTGTAGTGATATATTTCCTTCCTAACAGTTATGATTCATGATACATGGACAACGTAAATGATATACTTACGGAGAAGACGGCAATATTACAAACAGTAGAGGAAAGTTTAACGTATCACATATGGCAAATTTTTTCAGAAGACTCTGGACTTAAGATATACAGACGACAATTTGCATATTGAAGATACACCAAAAAATTAGTCTTCACATTTCTGCTGCAAAATCTAATCCGAACTCTTATAATTTATCACAATTCTTGATGCTACAATCGTTATCGTTCTAAGAGATGGAATTAATTTCTTGTTAATTAGTCGATCTAATCCTCACTATCATTTGAACGAATAGAGAAAAATGGCTTAATTAACAACCGAATATGTTGAGAGACGAGATGAAGAGAGGAGATTTTGCACGTAACACGTCGTATCCATTCACACTTTTTACATGGTTTGTAAAGAAGACAGAAATATTTGTGATTAAAAGATTGAATTAGCAAATAACCATGCTAACAGTGTACTTGTAATTTTTAAACAAATCAATCCAATTCTTTAAAATACTTTTATTTTAAAAAGCAAAAATTAAATTAAATGTTTTTTGCTTTATTTCAGATGACGCAGACAATCGAAGACATTCAAGTCGGAAGAGTTTGAAAAGACATCTGAAACATTTCCACCAATCCGATCGCATCTGTGAATAATTCTCATCTAAACTTGCTTTTGTAAGTTCTGTTACAAATTGAAGGAAACGGCTACGGGAGATGAATGGGTTGTGATGGGAATAGGCATTGACCGAAGATGACCAGTACCTTCAAATGTTGTTAGTGATGAGTGAGAGGGGAGGGGAGGGGAGGGGAGGAGATGGAGGACGGGGAGGATGAGAGGGAGGAAGAGGAAGAGCGGGGAGAGGAAAGGGGACTGAAATAATTTTAGGAATTGAATAAAGAAAAATGAGAAAGGTTAGAGGAAGGGAGAATGGTGGAGAGAATCTGCTTTGCCTTGAAATGAGCTATCATCCCTTCAGGGGAAGCCTGAAGACCCCTCCGTATGTTGATTACGAGGAAATCTGTGATAGAGCGAGCTTCTTACGCGCAGTTTTCGAATCGATGAGGACGGATAGTTGATACCTCCGGAAATAGACCCTCGTAGGATGACGATGATGATGGAGATGCCCTAGTAGTAATAGGCTAGCAGCAATAAGTGAAAAGGGAAGAGGGGGTTTTCTACTGGTATTCCAACTGGCTCTAAATCCTAGGCTGATGATGCTCTTTGGCTCCAACAACAACAAAACGATCGGATAGGACGAAAGGGAATGAAAAGGGTGCGGGGGAGGAAGAGGAGGAAGAATGAGATGAAGGTAGAGAAGGTGTAGGATGAGATCTCTCATTTTCCATCTCCCTATCCTACTTTTCAGGTTCAAAAGATGGTGATTTACTAAACGGGGGTTGTATGAATGAAAGAAGAGTTGATGGAGAAGGAAGGAAGGAAGGAGGAGGAAGAAGAGGTGGAGGGGAAGAATGAGGTGGGGGAGGTGTTCAGAGAATGATGAAGTAACAGGGGACATCAGGTGGCGTGAACGTGATATAAGTGGGGAGGGGAAGGAAGGGAAAAAGGGGAGGAGGGGAAATGCTGGATAGGGGTAGGCGATTAGATAGCACGGGAAGGAGGAGAGGGGAAAGTCTAGCTAATA
Organism: Litomosoides brasiliensis; assembly: GCA_013365375.1. Taxonomy (NCBI): domain Eukaryota; kingdom Metazoa; phylum Nematoda; class Chromadorea; order Rhabditida; family Onchocercidae; genus Litomosoides; species Litomosoides brasiliensis. The sequence continues at coordinate 64,990 of JABVXW010000187.1, read as the reverse complement.
GTAATGCGGGGAAGCTGGGGGTAAAGGGAACTACACAAATATTTGTTGGGGGGTTCTCTTCTCGTCTACCAGTTTGATGGAGTGCTGCAATAAATGGCCCCGCGGGGTTTGTTCCCCGTCCTGTCACCCCCTCTTTTCCCCTATCTACCCCAACCCCTCTCAATTGTTCGGTCAGAGAGCGCACTTCTGAGTATGTTCTGAGTATGTGTGTGTGTGTGTGTGTGTATGTATGTGTGTGTGTGTGTATGTGTGTGTGTGTGTGTGTGTGTGTGTGTGTGTGTGTGTGTGTGTGTGTTGCTTTGCCACCCCCGTCCCGTCCGATGTTCAAAAGGGTGGTGTATGGTTGGATGGATGGAAGGGAGGGTGTTAGTGATGGCTGGTTGCTTTAACCTCCCCCCTTCCCCCGCCTACGTATATGTTGTTTTGAAATTGCATACTACCACCTCTCCCTCCCCCTTCCCTTTTTTTCGTTCAGTCTTGAGTTGTTGTAAGTTGCTAGCACCTCCGAAGGTCTTCAATATCCCAATCCTCCGGGTGTTGTGATGATACTGCTGACACTAACAGGTCATGGTATCACAGGCTCTTTGCATTGGGTTAGGTTAGCAGTTAACGTTAGCATACGTAAACCTAAACTTTCTTCCATAATATCAGTGTTATCAATTTCAGCTACGATCACAGCTTATCCGATACAAATTAACTGCTAAAATTTAGTGCTAACTTCATTGATTATTAGGATTGCGATGTTAAAATGATTATTTGTGAAGGAAATTTTTGCGAGTTTAATAAAAAATAATTTTCCCACCTATTTTTTGATTATTAAATATAAATGAAGAAGTGCCTGATAGGATGGGATGGGGGGGGGGGCAAGGCCAGGGCCAAGGAATTAAGGGGAATATATGGATCGTTCAAGGATGATTTATCATTTCTATTGTTCCTAAGCTACACATTAGGGATTTATAGAAATTAATAGTGTAGTACTCTATGAAATATCCTAAGTGATTGAATGAATAGTATTGGAAGTAACGATTAAGGTAAGAAACAGTCGTGGAAGTAGTAGATGTTATCATTTGAAGTTATCATTTTGCTATCTTAGAAAGCAAACATCTCAAAAGGAGAGGAGCAGGAAGTGTCGAGTTTCCTCTATTTAACCGCGTGATAAGAGACCCCCTCCCCCTCCACCCCTCTTTTTTTTGATTTACTACTTTACCGCTCTCATTCATTGCGTAGTAGTAAATAGGAATGATAAGGTTGCTATACTTTTTATTTAGTAAAAGCTTTTCGATATCATAAGTTAATATCTTTAAACACGCTTAATTGTTCGTCTTTAATGAATAAATGACGTAAACACGCGTAAAGTTATCTTTCCATTTCACTCAAATTTTGAACGTAACAGATAAATTCATTTTCCACTTTAACCAATGTTTAGTGTGCTTTTGGAACAAATTCAATTTGATGAAATATAAATGCAAAAATATATTTCCAACGATGTGATGAATCTTTGTATGCCTTTCGATCAAATTATTTGATTTGTAATTTTTGGCGAATTTTTTATTTCAATTATCATTTTACTATTGCTGGAATGGGTGTGAATGAGTTAGATTAAGTCGGAATGAGTTTGGTCAAATTTCATTTGATATTTTTTGTTGTATCCAAGATGTACATCGTCCTTCTCTCGAAACGACTTAAAGCAAACAACTAGAAATGAACCATTTTCTCTCTTCCCTCTTCCATTCCCACACATTTAACTTTTAACAGTTTTACTAAAGCATATCGCTTAGATTAGTTTTATCTCTTAAAATACTCTCATTTAATCATAAAACTGAAATTATCCACGCAGTATAATTCAGATCAAATAAAGAAAATCGTAATAGATAAATCAGTGATCGATTCATTATAAGAAATTTAAATGATTACCGTGATCCTCGGTTTGATAATAAGGGATCATATAATTTAGTGATAGTTTGTTTTATCATTATCTGCTTAATGATAGAAAATAGGTGAAGTGAAATTTATGTAAATAGAATATTTGAAATTAATTTAACTATTCCAATTTAATTCTACCACGCAAAATTACTTGTAACGGTATATTCGGCAAAATTTTTTTTAATCAGTTATTTGACTCTTTGGGAATTTGGTTTAGTTTATAAATTATTGACGAGTACTACCAATAAATATCGTTTGAAAATTTAATTAAGTTTGTTGAAAAACGTAACTAATACCTTGAACATCATTATAGTTATTGTTTAATACTTTTATTTAATTTAAAATATGCAAATTATCATTCTCAAAAATCGATAGTAATAATAATGAAATGTATTTCGATATGAACCATATATTTATTGCTAGAAGTTAGAAGTGAGTGATAATCAAATGGAAAATTTCGTTAAACAATGACGAAAGAAAAAGTATTAGGCGCAATTTCGTTGATATTCCTTGTCTAATCGATGCTACCTTTTCCGCTTTATTAAAGAATATTTTGGTAGATTGTGGAATTCCTTAATCACAGACAAATTTTAGAAATACGTGGAAAACTTAAAAACTTTTTTTTTGAGAAATGAGATGATCAAACGTAGTTATTACGTATGCGTATGCGTGTGTGTATGTGTGTGTGTGTGTGTGTGTGTGTGTTATAGTTATGCACTTTTGAAAATGGTATGTCTTGTTCTGATTGTAGAAATATTTGGATGAGGTCAGTTTCTCTCCTTTATTCCCCCTCTAATCCTTCCGCCCTTCTTCACCTCCCCTTTGCTGGCCTGTTCGTCCCCTACCGTCGCCCCCCCCCCTCATCCTCTCTCCCCTCCCCTCACTCCCAAATAAATTTTCCTCTCATTACTTTCAATAATTGAATGGATTGAAACTTTCAAAAAATAATGTTTGATTTTATCAAATAAATATTGAATTTTATAATTTAAATAAAACAACAGTTTATATATATATATATATATATATATATATGTCAATTTATGCAACTAGTTTTATTACTCCTAGTACCCATATAATTTATTTAAATCGGAAAACTTGAAAGGAGGGAAAAAGGAGAGAATTAAGAAGTTTAGATGAGAAGGTTAAATGAGGCACAATATTACTTTTCTTTCAAATTTGTTTTTTTTTTTGTTTGATCAATTTATTGGATATTTTTATGTTCTATGAATTTATTTATTAATTTCATTCATATACGTTAGATTAACTTTAATGTTTCCTCCTCATTTCCTCTTTAAATGTTTGATGGTAGCAATGAGATGTAAATGGAAGGAAAGTTGAGCTAAAAAGTAAATGAAGAAATTTTTTGAAAAATTTTAAAATAATATGACATATAATCGATTGTCATTATAACTTTGTTATTTGGGCTTTTAACTTTTTTTTTCTTTTTGTCTGAGCTATTATTTATCATTTGCAATAGGCTGTTATCAGTTTTAGGCTTTTCTTTGAATTGAAAGAAGTGAGGCTGTATGTATTGTGTAAACTATAAAATAGTATCAAAAATTTTAAAACAGTTATTGTAAATTTGAACTGAAATTTTTCGTTTGAAATGTTATTATAAATTTCGTTAGTGTTGTATTTTTTTTTCTCTCTCAGACAATTTTATCATCCTAATCTTAATATCTTCCATTGAAGGGTTAGACTGAAAGCAATCGGAATAGCAACAGTCAAATGAAATTCCTCTCCGTCAATAGAGGTTAGTGTATACCTGTTGCAATTGTATTACAAATGCCATTTTGAGTGATCCGTGCTGTAACGATTAAAATTAAGTTTTCAAGATATTTTGCTGCTTGTGTTATGTCCGATATTCTGCTAGTATAACACAATGTCAAAAATCAGGGGGATGTTTTTTTCTAGGGAATTTTTTCCTCTCAAAACTGCATCACATAGTAATAATTATTTTCATACCGAAAGTTTTTTTTTTCATTTTAAACTCAGTAAGTTAGTATCAAATTAAAAATTTTCTGCAAGATTTGATGAAATTATCATTTTCTGTGCTATCATCTAATTAATCCTTTCACGTCACATTAGATCGTTTATAGTAAGCTTTAGTGTAACTTTACGTCACGTTACATTATATTGGATAGCAAATTAAGAAGTATTAGGATAATACTGATGAAAACTACTGGATAGTCCTTGAAATCTCTTTACAGTGATTTTTTCATTTTCCTTACTGCCTCAATTGTAGGCGTTGCAAAAAGCGGTCCTCAGGTCATTTGGTTCTTTGCTTTTCATTCTTCCCCTCACCGTACCCCCCTAGATCATTACAGCTCTGAGATTAAATGGTCCTCTCTGTTTATCTATGCTTTGAATATGGTATACTTGGCAGTCATCGTATAATTAATGATTTTTTTAAATTCAAATTAGTTTTTCATTTTCCTTAGCTGAAATTATTTTTAAAATATTTAAAAACGTAGTTCTGTCGAATAACATTAAGTATTTATATACATTTACTACGTGTATTATATGGGAAATCTGTTTATTTTTTTTAAATAATGAAGAATTTTAGAAATAAACTATGTTGGAGGGTCGTAATGAAACTCTTCCCAGCAATTTGGATATTGTTTTTCGTCCTGAAGATTGCGTGAACTCAGAGAAAAGTAACAGCGATCATAATATTAACAGTTCTATCACTGACTGCAATAGTAGTAAAATTTCCAATCTTTCTATCGATGAGGAAAAAGAAATGGATGGTGCAAGTAGCATGTTAAATATGAGTAACGTTGGTGAATATTCGGTGGAAATGTTAGCTCGACTGACATCTTCGACGATGACGCTTATTACAAGTCATCATGCTGATGATAACGTGAAAAATGGTACAACAAAGAAGCGAAAATCGCAAAAATTCAAACCATCAAGTGTTTGGAAGCATTTCGTTCGCTTATCCGATGGTAATGTACGTTGCGTTCATTGCGCAAAGGTTTTGAAACGAAAAGATAGTTCAACGAAGACAATGTGGGGTCATTTGCGAGCGATACATTTCAAAGGACAGGACTGGACTCTTCTGCAACAGCGGGCTCTTCGCGATCGTAATCGACAACAGATGAATGGAATAGATATGCCATCGTTGGATGAATTAAATCCAAGTGGAATTATTACAACACAGAATTGGCTTGAGCAACGGGTCGGTATTCTATGTGATAAACCACAGGAAGCTCAAACAACCAGTGAAATGGTTGCACAAATGGACGACTCATCGACAGATTCTTTTGCTCAAGTTGGATTTTTGATTTTTTGATGAAAGTTTATTATATTTTTAAATGCAGTTCTCTCCTCCTTTCCTTTTTTAAAGTATCAGTTTGAATTAAAAGAAATTTTTGATGAAAAATGCGATGCAATTTTAAGAATAATCGCTCATCATTGGTGGTTTCAAACGGCTGTGCAACAAATTTAAGCAGTGATTGCACTTATAATGGTAGTAATGGTTTAAATGCGACGTTTCTACAAGTATCGGACCGGAACACCGAAGAGGTAATGTTTTTACCTCTGTTTACTAACATTCTTTTCCAACTCTCATCGTTAATAGTGCTTTCTTTTTTTTCGTACTGTCCTTTTCCAAATTAAAGGTTTTAAAGACTTTGTAAGTGCAATGAGTGATGTCCTGTTGTTAAAATTTAAAATTATCTTACACATGTATACATGTATAAATGTTGCAGAAATCACTTAACTTTTTATCATCTATACCACATACATCTGAAGTTATCAATATAACTGCGGGTTATAGTGAAAGTACTGACAATCGTTGTTTAACACTTAATGGAAGATTAGAAGAGGTACTATTTCTTTCATTGCAAATTCATTATCTTTAAAATGAAGTGTGATAATTGGATAAGTGAAGATGGATGATGCTTTCCGATCCCATTCTTTGAAATAGTTTTTTTTATAATTTCGTACAACTATTTTTACTTGCTTGAACCTTAAAGATTTTAAGTAAAGGAGGTTATTTTGGCTGTGATTATGTGAGTAAATGATTAAGTGCGAAACAATTAAGTTTCAGAATGGTAATGGTGGTTATAGCAATGCTGATATATCTGCAGCAGCGTTGAATGTTTCGAACTCTTTGATATCATCTGTTCAAAATCATTTGAATGTTGCTGATCAGTCGGTTTCATCGATCAATCCAGCGCTGTTACATATCTTTGATTCGTATGTTTTTGCCACAATGTTTAGTCTGATTACCATAAATTGTGGAAAATTTTATTTACCATTTCTTTATTTGAATCACTTATATCAAATATAATATGTGGTAGACATTAGTGAAAGGTGAAACATCACTATTACTATTAAACACTATTAGACTTGAAATTTAGATAGATTCCGATATTACAAATTAATTCCATTAGATCATTGCCTTACGAAGATGTTATTTGAATCTGTTGCATGGGAAATTTGTAAACTACTGATGTAGTAAGGAAGAATAGGATGGAAGAAGTTTTGGATTTTAAAATAATAGATAAACAAAGAGTAAATGTTTGATATTGAGGTTTGAAATTTATGATGGGAGACTTTAAATTTCATCAAAAAAAATTTTAATTTAAAATTCATTATTGGTTGAAAAAAATTATTTTAAATCTTTGCTAGCTTCGATCGATAGAATACATTTGGCGATTAATATTTAAATGTTTTATTATAAAAAATCCCTACAATTTGATTTTACTTTTATTAACTTAGATAACTTTTCAGGTTTTCCATATTTGATTCTGATTCAATGGCAACATTTATGCGGGCAGCCACTGATTTAGATTGTACATTATCGTTCCATTGTCGTAATAATCAACCGCAGCTATCTTTTGAATCAAATCACACTGCTTCCAACAAATTAAAGTATTATTTTCTTTTCCAGTCATTATTTTACAATGATTAGGATCAGTTCCAGTTCAAAAGACCAAAAATTTATTACTGATAAATTGATCGCTTAGCATAGTGATGGTGATGATAGTGATGATGAGCAAGCCGAAGGTGACAAATAAGGATGAGTTTTTCAGAGGTATCGAAGTATGCCTAACTGAATTGGACGATGAAGTACGCATTGTAGTGCAAAATGATGGGAGAGAACTTGATAGAGAATCGTGGAAGAAAACGGATAAAGCACAGTTCATGTGGGCAATTCGTGGGAAATGTCAGAAGGTTTTGACCCAGTAAGCTCTTACATTACATATATCTTTTGTATATATATTATATATATATATATGTTCTCTTAGCTGATATCAAAATATTACTTGGTATTTCAGTATTCTATTTAGAATTTGCATTGTTTCAAACTTGTTTGCTGCTACTGAGATCAGCGTACTACTACTGAAGTCTTAAAAAATAAGCTGACAATAAGCTTGTTATTGTCGTTATTATCATTGTTATTATTACTCTTTCTATTATTATTATTATCAATTTTGAGAAAGTTATAAATGTTTGAGCTTGCTTTGAGTTGCGACGTTTTAATCATTATGTCTCTTTAAATTATTTTAAGATTTCATTTTGTAGTAATTGAAATAGGCATGAGACGTTTGTATTGAAAGAGTGAATTAAATTCCCTAGCATATAACTTCTTCACAGGTGCTCTCAGCGATGGAAGTAAGCACTTTTGAAATCCAAAACTGAAAAGGAATTGTCAGAATGATGAAAGAATGGATGAATTTTTGCATCTAATCAATTGAAATAAAATGCTTTTATGAGGAAATTCCTTGTAAAATTCGATAAATCTCAAGCAAAGCTGGTATTGGTAACAACGGTTCATAAGAGATGACGACAGAAGCCAATGAAGAATTCAGTTCGACTTCAACTGTCAACTCTTCTGTTTCATTTTAATATTTTGTTTAGTTTCAACGAAACTCTATACATGTATCCATGAAATGTTCCTCATAGCTATTTCAAAAGTCATTAATGTTTTGGTAATTAAACCAAAGTGTAGATTGAGGAGATTTGATGCATAACCATTCTAAAATTTTTTTAACTTATGAAATTTAAGTTTTGAAAGATGTTATCTTCGCTGCAAACTAGAATTTTAACAATCAATATTAGCATAAATAGAGTTGCAGAAGTTACACATCGTCAATGTACATTTCAGTTTTTGATTTATATGAAAAATCACCGTCTATATACTTTTCGTTTCTTACTTGAACTAATTTTCTTATAGGGTAGAATTTAAATGTATCTTAGCAAAGTCGAACTTCAGTATCTGTATAAAACTATGTTTTAGAGCTAGGAATTTCAGAAATTAAGCAAATCGAATTTTAAAAGTGTCGAAATCTAACTAGATGATTAGAAATTTTAATTTTTAATTTAAAAGGATGTGATATTGAAATAACAAATTTGTAAATGTTTTGAGTATTTTGACAGAGACAATCGCCTGTATAATATTGTAGATATTTCGGATTGAACGTTTTTATTTTCGTTTTCGTGTCATTTTATTCTGCAAGTTTAACCAATATATTGCTTATATGAATTTATTATACAGGATAATGTGGACACTTATCAATTAACATTACCCTTTATTATATGATTTTGATAATTTATTAAACTTTATCGTAAATCTTCTTTTTATAATATATTAAGGCTTAAGAAGACTTATTTTCAAGAGAGAAAAAAATTGGGTATTTTCGTTCATTAATTTTACCCGGAAATTAATTTCAAAATTATTAACCACATATTGTTATTTTCAATTACAACAAATATATATATATATTTGGAGTGCATGTACGTTTTTGTAATATCATTGCTTTCAATCTTTTCATCAAAAATTTGTTGTAATTCTACGTACATACGTACAGTACGTATCATTAAATTACATTTGTGAATAGAATATTTTATGGTATATAATTTTGATGAACTGTTCATACACCCCGATTATAGTAGATATGTGGTTTCACACAACAGGTTCAATTACTATTTATTATTACTATTATTATTTATTATTATTGTTATTGTTATTATCATTTTATTATTATTATTATTAATTATTATTATTTTATTATTATCATTAATCATTATTATTATATTATTATTATTATTATTATTAATTATTATTATTTTGCTTTCATGATCTCACATAATTGTACACTCAGTTTCTTCATGTACTGAATAATTTTAACTTATGAATTTCATAATTTAAATATTTTTCAATTCATTCTGTTTTTTTCCTCTCTTTTTAGCGCTTCTAATAAATTGCTACTAATTTTTCATTTTCTTTAATTACATTACAATTTATATAAACTATAGAAATATTTGCATAAATTGTTCAAAATGTTTTAAATTTTAAAAGAATAAAAAAAGAGCAACTATGTATTAATGGATGGAAAATGGAATAACTTATTGATAATATGCTAATTAACCGTTACATCACACAGCATTCTCCATCAGTTTTCTGGAAAAAAATTCCTTCCCTTCATCATTTTTCCTTAAATTTTTTTATTTTTCAATTTTAATATGACGTTTAATTTTGTTAACCATCAAATTTTGAAATATTTGCCAACTTTTATGGAGAAAAAAAAACGACTAAAAATATTGACAGTTTATAATTTGTGTTCTTTTTTTGTAGTGGCGGCGTTTGCATAATTTTCATTTATAGCATCTTAGTTTTTTTTTCTTTAGCTGTCATTTTCAATTTGCTGCCATGCAACTTTCTTTTTTTTCCTATTTCTTTGTTAAGTTTTAATTTGGTTCTCGGGTTTATGAGATGACTGATTGAAACTCAATCTTCGTCAATCTCAGTATCTGCATAAATTTTCGTCTTTTTTTAAACAATCATTTAATTCTCTATTCATCAATATTCATCCATCATTAGATCTCTAGATTTTAAATTTATAGAAAAAACAAGGTCTCATTTCATATTTCTTCAATAATTTTTTTCCTTTTTTTTGATTGTAATAAATAAAAAAAATTGATTAATTAAGTAATTAATTTGTAAATGTGTAGCGATTATGAGGTATTAATTAACTAATTCCTCTCCACGCTATCTGTTCCTTTTTCTACCTTTTTCCCATACTTTAATCTAGAGATTTGTTGGATTTTAAATAAAAATTTAATTAACTCTTCGTTCCTTACTTTCTTGCTATGAATTTGTATCCTTTAATTAACCTTAAATAAAATTAACCGCTAATGACCATCTATTAATCGTCTATTTATTAATTGACGATAATTGCACTAATTTGCTCATTATTTGTTTATATCGATGATCATTTTTTCTTGATAAGAATACTCATAATAGCTTTATAATGACTGTCCTCTATCTTTTGATTTAATGCGCAAATGGTATTCTAATTTCATTAAATGAAATTTGGAAGAGGTTAGGAACATTTAGCGCCACGATCGGTAGCATTTACTTAATTGCTAATTGCAGTAATTTATTTGATATTAGCCGGTAAAAACATTTATGAGTAGAAAAACCATTTCATCACTTTCATATTTCATATCTTCGCTCTTTTCCTTTTTGATTATCGAAATTCTTTTCTCAATTTTGAAGATAAATGCGCCATCTCATCTCTCAATAATTCTGAATGTAACACACAGGGCATCCTCTCTTTCCTCTCTCTCTCTCTCTCTCTCTCAATTATCGTGAATTGACAATTTTGGTAATATGAAATATGCACAAATATACATATTGCATAGTTTATTGTTTTTATTTTTTTGAAAAAAAATTTCTTCAATTTTACAAGTTTTAAAATATATTTATTACTCTCTTCAATTCAATATAAATACATTACTGTCACTGCATTATACATTATAGAAGGGTGATGCTGCAGAAGTTTGCAATTCAATTTGTGAAATTTTATAGCGTACTCCTTTAAGCCATTGCTGGAGTGGTTCGGAGTTTAATGATGGTTGGTTTTCGCATGAGTCTAATTTTAATCTTAATTTGTTGGGAATTTGCACATGATAAGCGGTTAGAATTGGTTGCCACATAGTACCTAATTGACCAAGTACCGCCGAGCTACATTGTCGCAGTGCTTGCACTGTATTCAGAAAGTGTAGATTGACCATATCTGCGAGCTAAAATTTTTCTTCCTATATATCTTACAATGGTTGCATTACGGTAGCAGAATATTTAAACGATTTAAAGCTTAGGAATCATTCCATTCCGGAATTATTGTAAAAATTATAGGAAAAACAAGACAAGACAGATTATTCCGATGATTTTTCGTTAGTTAAAAGATCGTAACGAATTACTATCAGATCGATCGATATGAAACTATTTAAATAAACTATACCACTTTGGAGTGTGACAAAAGTTGCAAGATGGCAGGTATTACTCGAGCCCAGAAATCTAAAATATTCGCTAATGAGACTTGTTGAGGCTCATCTGCTGCTAGTACTGCTCGTTCACAATAAACCGTCCACAACTGACACAAATGAAAAGCGTGAAAAAGTGCTGACATATGAACTACCGATTCCTGAACACATCCTTCATCATTCTTTTTCCTCTCTTCAGGAAAATTTAATTTTTAATAATAATTTAAAAAACAGACAGAAAATGCACCATAAAAAAATTCAATCAAAAATTAAAGAAAAAAAACCTTTGATTGATCAGCAAAACCAGCAAGTACAAAATGAATATAATCAGCCATATATTGTGAGCAACTAATTGGTATTGGTAGGCATGGTTGATTAGCTTGAAGTGCTCCAAGTAGTAGCCATGAAAGCAGTCGTACGTTCGTTACAGTATCCGCAAATGCATTTGGCGCTGATTGCGTTATAGATGGCGGTAACAGCAACCATGGCAGATAACGATTCTACAAGTACAAATTCAAAAATTTATTATTTCTAAAAATAAAATAGAAAATTCCTCTTACTTATTTCCAAATATCATATTCTACTATTCAAATTTAACTGAATATATTTCAATAAGAGAGAGAGAGAGAGGGCATTACAATATCTATGAAAAGTGTTAACAATTAAAACACAATTAACATTGAAGTAATTAATCGGTAATTAATAATGCAAAGAAATGAAGGGATAAGTAACATTACACGAAATGAAATATGAAAGAGATGCATGTGCCTTTTGTTTGCCATAAAAATGTTTACTTTTCATTTAGAGAAGTGATTTAAGTAATAATCGGATAATTATTTCATTGAGAAATTTATTTGGAAAGACGGATGTTACCGTCCTAATTAAGTACCTTACCTTCATTCCCTGAACAAAAAACAAACTCGTTTTATGTATTAGCATCCCTACGAATTGTGTAAAGTAAGTTCGTTAACTGGTGGTATTGGTATGTTTGTAACAAATAGAGATAGAGTTGAATTATTACCACAGTTCGAGAATCACGTACGCCCGATCGGCTCATTTCAATACTAACAATCTGTGCCACTGATGATTTGATATCACCACCGACAGTATCAGAACTGGTAATTTTCTAAAAAAATTTCTATTTAATTTAAAATTGGAACAAATTGTTTCGATAAAGAAAATTGCTAAAACAATTAAAAATTGGAAGAAAAAAAAGATTTAAGAAAAATGTCAGAAAGCTATGGAAGTTTTATAGTTTGCTATTCTTTTTAAAATATGCAATACCTTGATTTCAGCCAACACCTGTAAATCGGAAATGAAATCAATGAAATCAAAGATATGCGGTCGGACTGCATCACAAGCTGCCGTATTATACTAGAAGTTTAGTTGTCGTTAATTAGAATGACAGATAGAATTGTTTTAATTATAATCAATAAGTAATTAGGAAAATTCTAAAATTTTACCTATCAATATATAGCTCTCTTTTAAAAAAAACGAACTTACCACTTTAATTAATTAACTCATGCAAATCTACAAATAAATTCATCTATTCATAATTTCATAATAATTCATTTCATAATTCATTCATATTCATTTCGATTTCATTTATTGAATGAATATTCATTTATCCAAGTAGAAGAGGGAGCATTTGACGCATAGTCTACCAAATATTTTACCCAAAATATCTAAAGCTTTCCCAAAATCAAATACAAACTTTCAAACTGAAGAGTAAGTATTTGAATTTAATGCAATCAATTGATTACTACGTACCTGATCGTCGATAATTTCCACCAAAACATCTTCACCAGCATCTTGCAATATTAAATCTATTATTGTTATATAATTATGCTCATTCATCGTACATTTAAATTTTAATGCTTGCACAAATTCGGAAACAATTGCTTTTGTCAAGAGTTGCTTATCACGATCCTACAAAAAATTTCACATTTCAAAAATATCCAATAAATAGTAGCAGAAGTAATTTTATTGGAAATTAAAACAGATCAATAAATGACGGAAAAAATGAGCATATAAGCAAAGAATTGGATAAAATAATTTAAAAAAATTAATTTAAAAAAAAACTATGCTTACTCTTAATAAGGCCCGATTACATGCTGTACAAACAGCGAGAAGATCTAATAAATCAGCCTTGCATTCATGTAATGCCTCTGTAAGCCATCTGGAAAATCCTTCCACTAACGATACTGAACTCTACAACAATTACTGAATTTAATAAGATTGAATTCAAGTATATAAGTTCTCCCCCTCCTCCCCTTTCCACTTAATTCATTTACTGAAAATAGATTTTTGTTTTTTTTTCTGTTTTGAATTACTGATATCATAATAAGAGAAGGAGAGGGGAGGAGAGGAAGAGAGAAATTGAAGAAAATTAGAACCTTAAATGAGGAAAAGTTATGCACTCGTAAAACAACTACCATTATACCAATACAATTTTTGAGTTCAGTACGAATCGGATTTCTATCAGTTTGTATTTGCATCTGCAAAATTATCAATTAGAAAACCAATTATGAAAGTTGATGTAAAAAAAATTGTGGTAGTCAAAATTTTAAATGACTTATTCCATAGAACAATCAAATCATCCATTTTATCACTGATAAGATAGAATTGAAATAGAAAGGAAAATAAAGTAGAAAAAATTAGCATATTACTAATTGATAAAAAACTAACTTCAGAATAATACTGGCGAAAGAATGAATCGAGTAGATTAGCAACAGCACTCCAACTTGAGAAATATGCATCAGGAGATACGTATTCCATGTACGTTGATAAATTAAACAAAATTCGTGACAGTCGATTAGGCCAGTCCTCCAGGACACCCTCAAATATCCTCACTTTTCTTTTTATATTATATTTGTTGATATCATTGTTGTTTATTATCATTTCTTATCATTATTATCATTTATCCACTATTTATTGTCATTATTATTCAAGATGATATGATACCATTTATATGATCCAATTGCTACTTCAAAATTTCACTTCTTCATGCAAATTTTAGGAATTGATAAAAAAAAATTAGGGAATTAATAAAAAAGCACCAACTTCAAGCAAATACTGAATAACAGCGACAGGATTTAATTCAGAAAAATCTGCTAAAGCAACTGATATTGTAGACCAGAACTGATTGACTCGTTCAATATTTGTATCAAATAATTGTAGAAATATTCCACTCGATGAAAGCTAAATTATATATTACATCTTTTCTCATTGAATAATACAGTCTAATTGAAAAATGAATAAAGCATTTTGAAATTCCATTAAAATAACACTTTTAAAATGGAATAAGAACAAACTTGATGTAGCAAAACACGAATTAATTGCTTTGCAACACTACGACAATTTCCAGCAACAAACATCGATGTGTCGTGCCACGGATACAATGGCCGTTCAATTAATCTAAATATTACAAATCACAAATACCCAATAACTTTCAACAATCCTTATCAGCTAATCACTAATTAATGCAGCACACCTTGTGACAGTACTGATAAAACGGAAGAGTTGTGGAGCTGCCATAGCCGGTTCTCTATGAACGAACGTTTCCAATGCGATCATACACAACGATAGTGTTTCTTCGTCAAAATTTCCCAGTAATTCATTGCAGTAACCGCATCGATACGTACGTTTATCCATCGTTACGTTATTTGTTGCTATAAGTATATACTGACGTTGATTCATCGCACAATTGATGATAGTATCATATAAATCAGCTGTTTCTATTTTGTAAAATAATTTTTTGGGTCAAAGTCTAACTATTTTTAATAGCAAATTTCTAAGAATCTATGTTGTAACTCATAAATGTTAAATTAATGTTAAGCTAATTGACATTAAGCTATAAATTCTTATAAAAGAAACATTTCTGAAAGTGATGTTTCGTTTGGCCGGATTGCTTTCTACCATTACTAGCACTCTCTTCCTGAATTGATTCCAACTTTCCTTCCTTTACCTGAAACAAATGCTACCTTTACTGTGATTCACACATGCACATAGTTAGTTCATAAATTGTGGTTGATTTCTGAAGTTGCAGATTTCATCAATTTCATTCATTCAAGTAGTTCGAAATCTAAGTGAACTGAAAAATCAGATACGAAAAGACTTGAAAGATTAAATTTGAAGATAAATTTATATTTCAATTATCAGTTGCACAACCCGTTTCGTAAATTCATAAAATATCGTTTAATAGAAGAAGCAAGCAAAATTTCACTTCTAAAAATTTTCCAATTTCAATTTTATGTGCAAAATAATTCTTGCGTTTTAAATCAATCATCTGTGAGCTAATTGTTTTAGATCAACCATTTTGAGCTAATTCGCTCCTTCACTGATTAATCAGGAAATTCGTTAAATTCTATGAATTAATGGATATTCCTACGTCAATGATGGAAGTAGGTTGTGAGCATGAAACATTAAGTGTCTCAGGTCGATGCAACTTATCACTGCTACCACCATACTCGCCTTCCACGTCCTCTTCATCAGAATTTGGCAGTGAATCCAATTCGATCTTTGCGGGCGGTGATTTCATATTACACATGTGCACCTTAAGATTATCTTATTAAAATTGGAATTAATCGAAAAAGAAACACAAATTTAATTTCTTACAAGAAGCAATGATTCAAAAGAAATAAATAGAATTAATTCACCTCAATTTCAAGAGTGCAGATAATTATTGAAATAAGTTTTTGTAAATATTCGTCAAGAGGTGGCGCATCATATCGATACTAAAAAGAAATATCATATCAGTACTGATATCACAGAATGATAGTCCATATATTAAATGACAATTGAAATGGCATTAAATGAATTTCGATGCAAAGCATAAAACAAAATTAAATTAGAAGTTTTAAATTGCATAATTAACTATCAGCAAATTAAGAATAGTTTAGTGGATAAAATGAAAAAAAATAGAATTAGCTATCTGCTAAAATCATTATTCGTTGAATAATAAAAACGGTATTTATACGTCAACCATTTAATGTCTCTCTCTCTCTCTCTAACTCAAACATTCATTTTCTTTCATACTCCACTCATATTTCCATAAAAAAGTAATCACTGATCTTAAAAAATTAATAACTAAAGAAGTTAGAATATGCTAATTTCAAATGAACAAATTATAATTTTTATTAAAGAAAGTGAATAATTTCAGGAACCTTATAAAGTATAAGAATTGCTGCATTGAGCCAGAAATGTTTTGTATTATTGTCCAATAAGATAAGTGAATATTCTGTCGGTGGCTGATCGCCGGCCAATTTTTGAGGAGATGGTAAGTGAAGTAGAAGTTGTACAGCAAGCATCATTATCTGTAACTATCTTTTCTTAATTCTTTTTTCTTACCTATTAACTTTACCTAAATACTTGTAGTATTTATTGGCTTATTGATAGAATGAAACTGAAATGGCACTGTGATCGTTTTGCTTTTTGAGAATTGCTAATGAAAAATGGATATTTTATATTAAGTATTTTCATTGTAGCATATTTTCGTGTTCTTACCTGATTTGCTACTACCAAATTGGAATCCAAAATTTCCGGTAACCCACATAAAAAGCTATTGCATACCGCTGATTTCCTGAAGTATTCATTAATTTTGACTTAAATATGAAATAATTTTTCCTTCGCATACTTATCGTACTGTAATAAGAGAGTTTTCCACCTAATGACTTGCTAATAATTCGTTAAATTTTAAAATACTCAACAAACCGTAATGTTTTCGGTGGTATGCTAAAGCATTTCTCGGAGGTACTGTAACCAATGAGAGTATTGAAATGTCGAAAAAGTAAACTTTGCTTCTTAGCGCTTGCTTTTTCATCACCGCTCTTCTTATTTTTACAGAGGAATGATATGAATAGCGAAACTGTCAAATAGACGATGTGTCGTTGCGGATTATCGATATCAAAGATTCGATTCATTAACAAACACATACTCTCCTCATCCGTAAATTCTCGTGGATGTGAGGAAATTCCTGAAACTCAATCGTTCCTGAAACGTAAAAATAAAAATATGAAAAATTTTTTTTTCAAAGCTAAAAATTCAAATAATTGAAGGGAATATTTCGCAGGACAAAACATACCACCACTATGCGATGAATAATGCACCGCCGGCTCTTTCATCTCTTCCGCTGAAAAAAAAGTTAAAGTAAATGGGAAAATATTGTTGTCAAAAAAAGTACAATGGGAGAGAATATATACAGAGGAACAGTGATTTTTTTAAATAATTCAGGAGAACATATTAAAATAGGAAGTGTGCGCATTTGGTACGGAACAAATGACAATGTGCGCATTTGGTGATAAGTTTGAATTCACTCATCAAAACTGCTGTAATTTCTCACAAGGAATCTTAAATTAGCTTGATAAAATAATATTTCTGTATGATTAAAGTTCTCTCTCTCTCTCTTTCTCTTTGAAAAAAACTGATGCCTAGTTTTCTTTAGCATGTAATTACTCTTTGTTCTTAATTATTAATTGACAAATTAATTAAATGGATGAGATAAAAGTGATGTATTTTAGAACAGTCTAGAAGATTGTCGTAATCATTTTCATAAATAAATATTTAATTGAAATTATTTAATGGAACAGTTTGTTTCCTATTAATTAGAACCAATGTGAAATGAATTGTTTTGATTTTTTTTTCTCAGTTAAATTATTTCACATTTATGAAATCACACGAACACATATAACAATAACAGTGGTCGACTAGGTAGGAGTGAATGAAATAGGTAAAATAAGGGATTTAATGTAAATAATATTCCAAAAAAAATTTCAATTCAAATCCAAAAATGAAATTTAAATGATTTTTTCGTTGTCTTATATTTAATACATTATATTTTTTTTAATGATTGGTTTGAAATTTAGGGAAAAATTTTTGTGCAATTGGATGAATATGGTGAAGTGCTTCATCGTATGGGTGGTGCATTCAGGAGGATCTGATGACGACAGGTCAGTGATGATGGATGAGGACGTACGATTCGTCGTAGATCGAGCCAAAGCTGAGACGGCACTTGAAAGTGACTGTAGACGCTTGGAGAATTTCCAAGCAGAGATAACTTTAGTGATAGTAATCAAATGACGAATCTTCCTTTTACCACTGATTAACGCATTTGTACGCCTTTTCACTTCACCATATTTCAATTCAGCAGCAATTTTACCTTTAGTTAATTAGTTACTAATTAGCTTCTACTTCATTTGTATTAAATTTTAATTATTCATTGTACAGTAATCTATTACTGTACATTTCATCCTGTAAAATACTGATGAAGAAATGTAAACAAATCAAAGGAAAATGATACTATGATTGATAAAAAGGATTAAAATCAATATTGGACGCTTATCAGTATTACTGTATTACTGTAATTACTGTAATCAACTAAGAAAGTGATACGGTACTTTGACTGATCGCTTAGAAAAAGAAAGTAAACAAAAGTGTAAAACTTTAAAGTTTAATTTTTTCTAAACAAAACTTTTGTGTTTTACAATTTTCTGCTATTTGCATATGGTTCTTTCGGATGACGACATAACATCACTTACAGATATCCGTTTGAACGATTTTCAGAAACGTTTCTTAGGGTCCTGTTGCTAGTACTTTTAAGCCAAAATTTTCTAAGAATAATATATCTAATTTACGACTTACTGAATTTTATTTCACTTGCAATTTTAAATTTAAACTAAATAAACCAAAGAACTGTAAAATAAGGGAATGAGTGAAGAATTTTCAATTAATTGATTAATTATAAATTCATTTTTAATGTGAAAAAATTTGAAGAGCATACATGATGGCCGAAATGTTGCAGCACTGAGTTGATGCCACATTGAATCGTTCTGTAAAGCTCGAACGATCGATCGAGCATTGGAGCTATTCTCGATGACTCGACGGGCACGAGCTATTTTTTGTTGATAGAATTCACTCGATGGATCCGAATGAGTTAGATCTGAATTGTAACTAATTAAAATTGTAATTTACAATTTCCTACTAACTGGTTAAATACAGCGAATCATTTTAATTCAAAATAAAAATGAACGATTGAACAGCCAAAGTCATTCTCCACTTAGACTGTTTTATTCAATAAAAACAACTGATAAAATTATAGCAATATATAAAGGTAGAAGGGATAAAATAGGTTTATCTTTTGTTTGAAATCCCTAATTCACAAATATCGATGATAACTCATATCACCACGACACGTATAATGAAATTTAAAACATCTCAAATCCAATTCATTAAATGGAAGCATAAGATAATGGAATAATTAAACATAATTAAAATGGAAAATCAACCGTGAATAAAGTCTGTTCCGTCATTCTTTATAAGTTGACTTTCGATTGCAAGTTCTTCAAAACGCTGAATGAAAAATTCCCACGTGAGGATTTCTTCATCAGGAAGGATTGATGTAAGTTGTTGGATTCGAGTAATAATCAATGCTCGATCCAAAATCGAACTATCAAACTGTGATTCCAAACAAAGACACATCAGCTGTAACAAATACAATAAATATTTCAAATTCTAAAATTTAAAATCATTAATTTCAAAATTTAATATGTCCATTTATCAATTATTGCAATAAGGATGACAGAGACTAAAGAAATGTTAAATTTTCTTTTTCAAATGACAGTTGTATTTAGTCAGTTTTACATTTAGAACAAAAAATGCTCTAATCCGATTAATTAGTTAAATAGTACAGTAATTTATAATTTCAAGAACCTTTAAAGAAGCCGAAGGCATGTGTTGAATAGACAGTAATGCTTGTTGTGCAACAGCAACATTCGGATCATCCACTGATGCAATCAAATGTGCAATGCAGCAACTTAGACTAGTCTGAATTACTTTATTTGAGCTAATCGGTGAGGCATTAGCTAACTGAAGAAGCACACTTGATCGTTCCACTGCAACACCCATCAATTTAAAAAAAAACTTCAATAGCACGAAAAATAATTGTCATATACGGTAAAAAAGACTGGTTAAGCCATTTAAAGATAACAAGGAATTTAAAAAAAGATCTAAAGACTATCTAATAATTTACTAATTAACGAGAGTCTTAGAAGAGAATGAGAATTATGTAGTAATTAATTAACCAGCCGAAAATCGTTCTTCCCATCGTTGATCGGTAAATTGTGAATTAACCACATTCCAAAACATTTCTTCACCACTTGGTAATGTTATACAATGCATAATTAATGGAATTACTAATTCAGCTAACTGAAATTTCACCCATTTTTGCATCAAAATTCAAATGGAAAATTAAAAAAAAAGAATTTAATTTAATACATAAAATTGTCTACTTATTTATTATATGCAAATTCCATTATTTTTTTCTTTCACTTTCTCTTCCGCAAATGTGAAAATAAATTCTTTCACTTTCATTGAAGAGAAACTTTCTTAAAGGAAATGTGCAACAGAAATAAAATAAGTTATACCTGCGATCGACCTGAACGCAGTAAAGTCCATAGTTTTGGTATAAGTAAATTTTCTTGCGCCCAAATTAAATATCCTCGATGTTCACGACGAGCATTTAACAACGATTCACGGTGAAGACATAAAAATTTCACTGTTGTAAGCATGAAATAATGCGCATCTGCTTCGTGCTCCATTTCCAGATTCTACAACACTGTTACATTTATGATACTATCACTGGTACCGTTATCATTCGTTATCATCTCATCACTCCCACTATCAGTTAATGAATGTTTTCTGCGCCAATAAGCTAATGATTAATTAGTTGCAGTTATGGAAAGAGTAAGCAACAAAATGCTAACCGTTAAAATGGAATGAATAAGGCGAAGTTGAGATGGCAAGTCAGAAAGTGAGAAGCGGAAACGTCCCACTGAAGTATTCCAAAATTTTGTTACTTCCTTTGCTGCTGTATCTTCCGCTGGTGACCCTTTAACATCTTCTACCAACGACGATGTTATAATATGATGTGTTTCACATCCCACATCTGTCTCCATCAATGTTGTCGCATGTGCGACAGCTGTTTCAACCTGATTTAGGATGAATTTTTTTTATATATCATCAAATTAAATTTTTTCACGTAAGATTCTTACGGGTAAAAGCAGTAAATTGATTAAGTACAATAGGCAAAACCTAGAAGAGTCATTATCTTTACCCTCTCTTTCACGTAATTTCGTCTGACTGTATTTTACGTCACACAAACCTCTTCATTAGGCAATAGGTCAACAAATTCGACGCTCGTTTCATGAATAGTAGCTGTTTGAAACTGAAGTTCAACGTCATGTGTTGTTGCCGGCTGTTGGATAAGTGATGATAATGTATCCGATCCTGCTATCACTGATGGAGCACACTTAACAACCGATTGTTTTTCCGGTGAAACATCGATAATTTCTGTTTTCCAGTTAGTTGCTGACTAAAAATGAAAATGAAAATTAGCAATAAAATTAAATGCGTTCAATGTGATATATCAAAGCAGTACCTCATCAGCATGTACTGATATACGAAGTTGTTGTTTGGGAGATAATCGCTCCATAAGTCGAGCAACGGTCTGATAAACAAATACAGATTGTTGACAAGCGGAGCAATCCAGAAATTCATCCAATTCCGGATTATCACAGGAATGCTTGCAATGCGCAAACGGCTTTTGCAGTATTGTGGCGCATGTTGAAAAGATCAATTCAGCTAACATATTTACTTCATGTTGTGATTGATCACTTAAAGATATCTGCAACAATCATCGTAATAAAATTCGTCGAACAAAATTGAATGATAATTTAAAAATTAATTATTTCATTAAATTAGTTTTAATAGTAAAATAATTTGAGTAGAAGAGAAGATAGAAAAAAGTGTATTAATATTAGTACTGGATAATTTGAAATAAAAAATTACATGAAGTAATTTTTTACTTAATGTTGTAATTGATTGTTGCAGTATTTAGTATTTCGATTAAAAATACCTGCTGTGAAATAATATCGATCATGGAAACGTGTAAAGATATATGTTCCTCTTCCATGCCATTCTCGTTATTTCGTTTTAATTCCATTTGTGATATTCGTGAGGCACACTGGGAGAATGAATCGAGTAGGATTGGAAGAGGAATTGAAATTTCCATCGATGATAAGGCCTATAATGAATTTATTTCATTTCGAGATTTTTTATAGATCATATCTTCTTTTGAAATATGAATTTATTAACTTCGAAAAGTTAAATTTTCTAAAAGTTAAGTGTAAAATAGAATTGTTCTCGAAAAATTAAACTTCCATAATAATAAAATCAAAATTCTAACATAAATCCAATCGAGTGCATTTGAGATACTTCTTTCATCGCCGATTGTTAAGGAATCCGTAATGAACTGATACAGTTGCTCATCATTAAACGGTACAGGGCGAAGGTCAGGTTCAAATATTTTGCTACAAGAAAGATCATCTGACAGCAATTCTAAATTAATTTTAAAGCCTTCACTGACAGGAATGGCAAATACCTAGAAGAAAAACAATTATTAATTAAATTAATTCATAGAAATGATGTATTTACTCCTCCAATTCAGGTAGAACGAGTAATACCTAAGTAATATTTTGAATTCAGAAAAGTCATCATCCTTCATCAAACAACAAATACTTTGCATCCATTGTGGTATCAATCGATTCCACATATTCAATGTGATAATATCATATGGCATTATTGCAAGTAACTTATGAAGTCCATCAAGCATCTGTTCTTTCTTTGTTGAAAGTTTATCCCACATACCGCCAACCTAAAAGAAAATTTCCAAAATAATTTAAATTTGCATATTTTCTACAAATACCGTTCTCAACGCAGTAGAATAATTAGACAATTTTACCATTTAAATTTTAAACCGTTAAGGCTTAGAAACAAATGTTAGGATTATATTAGCTAAGGTAACTTTCAACTGCTCAAACCTTTCGGTAACGCTAATTTCAAATAATAACAACGATCTACCTGTGCATATTCCGGTGGATTTGGCATTAAAGCTTCAAGGAAACTCTCATAATGATTTATAATTGCTAAATTAATCCAATCCAATGCAAACTGCAAGAAAACAGAAAATCAAAAAAAAATAAAAATTCCTAATTTATGAATTAATAAAATATCAAATATAAATTAACAAAAAAGAAATTTATACAATTTTTTGCAATTATCACTTAGCTAATTTCCATTTTTAGTAAAAATTGAATGAAAAAATTAATTTATTTATTTATTTCCATGCAAAATCAATTAATTTATAGCTTAAAATTTTCACACATTTTTTCAT
Organism: Litomosoides brasiliensis; assembly: GCA_013365375.1. NCBI lineage: Eukaryota > Metazoa > Nematoda > Chromadorea > Rhabditida > Onchocercidae > Litomosoides > Litomosoides brasiliensis. Next base: position 41,562 of record JABVXW010000187.1, on the reverse strand, counting down.
TCAAATGTATGCGAAAAATTTCACATTCCATTTCAATTATTTTATTCGAATAAAATATTTCATTCATTATTCATCTCTCTCTCTCTCCCCCTTTCTTTGTCTCGATTTTCTCTCTTTTCCCGTTATGTTGTTGAAATTTTACTTTTTTGCAAAATGAAATTAAAATTGTTCACAAAACGATTAATTATGTATGATGTATAATAAGCATATTACCAAATTTCTATGCCAATATGGCATTGCTTTAACCTTTAACCCTGCATTACTCATCTAATGTGAGTTGAAGCTCCTCGCTGTTTTTTTTTTGGAAATTTCTCTAATTCATATACCTGTCTCTTCTGATTGGAAAAATCACAAATCAATAATTTATCACGGCAAGATTAAGCTATTACCTAATATTAAGATTAACATCTTGTTTTAGCGATGAAGCAAAATTTTGTTTCATTTAATTTATAATATTTTACTTATGCAAATTTTCCTCTGCTAATTAACTCTCTCTCTCTCTCTCTCTCTCTCTGTTATTCATTCCTTTTGATGAATAAAGACATTTATATGAAATGTTAATGATATCCGAGTGATGAGGATATATTATACATCAGTCTTAAGTTGCTCCAACGCAGCACCAATCGAATCATTAGGTAATAGAGCGGTTGTTGCAAACCATTGTAACAACATTGACATCATATAGGCAATTGATTGCTATAAAAATAAAACAAATTTGACATTTGACCTTTGCTAATGAATTTCTTTAGTAATTTAATGAACAAAATTTATTTGATTATATTTTTAGATTTTAAAAATAACATTTATTTCATACATTTTCTCATATATTTTAAAACTTGTTTGAAATAAAACTTCCGATGTTTGATTTAGCTTAGACTAAAAAGGTCACTTTAAGTCATATTTCGTTTAATTTAATTAATAATAAATGAAGGAACAGACTGGATTAGCCTCTGGTATTGGTGGACAAATTGTCGCAAGAAGCCAAATACCAAAACGACTTAACGTCCGTCGTTCATCGGCCATTTTATCAATCTCACGACCGATATGACTACCTTCCAATTGTCGTAACCATTTCGGTCGTTTACCGCCCTCTTCCGATTCTTTGAAAAAAAGGAACTAATTTGTCATTTTTTCACTTTAAAGTAATTTATGCTTTTTTGTATTACTATTACTTAGCAACTTTATGCCTGATTTTTTATTAATTTAGCTTTTTTTCCTCCCTTTCAATTGTTTGAATTAAAATTTTAATTTTAATTTTTTTTCCTTTTAATTGTTTGATGAAACTGCTAAATTTAATTGCAAATTGAAATCTTGTAATCGATAACACTATTTTAAATGTCTATAATTTCAACTTTATTAATCTTAACATTTTACAAAATTCAACATTTTGGTTTTTTTATTTAAGTCCAAAATGAAAATTTTTAAAAGCAAAATCTTAGCAAAATAAATTTAGCGAAATGAATTTGAAGGAAAACCTTCTAAATTAGCGGAAGTTTCTTTCAAAAGTTTAACAATCGTTTCGACAACGTCTCTTTCAACGTCCGTTCCCCACGCACATTCCAATCCACAATGTTTCATATGTTCCTTCTTACCAACACTGTGTAACGCAACGAGACATTCCTAATAAAATTCAATTATTATCCTTTCAAAATTTTGCTTTGTAACGATTTCAATTTAAATTTATAATTAAATTACTTACATCTACAATTTTAAAATTTCTAAGGTAAATATTACCTGACAAAGTCGTAATGGAACATATTGATGTGATCGAATGCAATCCTCAGAAAAGCATATTCCAACAGCAAGACGTTTTGATGATTCACAGCCCTAATGATGCAAATTATATAAAATTATTATTTTGATAAATTTAGAAAATAAAATAGAATAGCAAAAAATAACGAAAAGAATTAATTAATTAATTAATTAACTAATACTAATTAAGCATAAATGAAATTTGCCTTATTTTGACAGACAAGATTGCTTGATGCTGACATTGGCATGCAAATTGGTACTGTTGTTATCTTATCATCGCTTCCCTCCACCATTTCAGCACACTTCTTGCACAGCGATATCGGTGGAGCTGTTTCGCCGTACTTCACCGAAATTAATGGATCAAAACAGTACCGAACACTGTAAAATTTATTCTAATTCAAAGGCATACGGTAATTTAAATTTTAAAACTTAAAATTTTATTTCTGTCACACACTATTATTGTTGTTGACAATTTTTGAAATGAAACAATTAAATTATCAAATGAATTTTTTTTGAGCAACAAATGCTTATTTTACAATCAAATTAATCCAACTGCTACTCATTGAAATATTCAATAAACTAAATGAAAGAAACAGGTAAATTTATTTTAGAAATAACAAAAAAAAAGTGAAGTACGTGAAACTATCAGGTATACCTTGGCTCTTTATCCATACATTTGGTATTCTGGCATGGTACACATGTCCAAGCTGAAAAACAAAAAATTTTTACTTCAATTCATGCAAATTTCAGCAAAACGATTTAATTAATTTCTTAAATTATTCATAAATATTGAATTTTTTGTTTTTTTTTGAATAAAATTAATCAAAAAAGATTTTTTTTTTCTTTAACAAATTTTCGAAATTTAATTAATTCTTCTACCTTGAATACGATACTGAATTGATTTACGATGCAATATATGCTTATTATGGAGAGGCCAATAATGGAAGAGTAAATTTGCAGCAGCAATGCGAGCTTCACTTGTACCCTTCGATAACACTAATATCATATCCTTTAAAATTAATATTTAATTACCAAATTATTATAAAACTTAAATTCACACCTTGCACCTTCCAGAATGTTTCAATCGCTCTAATTTATTTTTATTTTTTTTTTGAACTCTTCCATTTACTCCTGTTCCAGTAAGTAAGACATAAATTTCATACAGAACACCTATGAGTGTAATACATATAACTAGAGGTATGGGAGCTGTCCACGTCAAATATTTACGTAAATAACTAAGAAATAATTAAAAACATATTATGAATGACTAGGTTATAGGAAGAATGATAAGATGATTGATAAAATTAAAGATAAAAGAACATTTTCTACCCTGTAAACGTTTTCTTTTTGTGCCAAAAGACCTTCCACGAAAAGTGTATGAAGACCTGAAAATACACTCAGAAATTTAATTTCAAATAACAATTAATGTTGACGATAGCAACATTATTATTATTATTAAGTGTAATGATAATGAAAAATAAAAGTGAAAATAAAAAATAATAAAAATTAAAAAATAATAGTAAAAATAATAATAATATTAACAACAATAATAAATAACTGATAATAATATCTATATGGATGTAAATGCTTCTACATAGTTATCAGATGTTATCAGAAAAGAAAGCGAAAATCTTACTGAGATCGGCGGAATGATGAAGTATCATCATAAGGACAGCTGGCACTGAAAGGCATTCTTGCTTTGGTATAAGAATGAATGGAATTAAACAGGTGCTAATTAGATGTACAATCTTTTTATCAAGTTCAGACGGTAGAACACCAAGTTGAGAAGCTAGCAGAAATGGTAATTGCTCCAGAAGATCACGTTGCAGGAAGAAGTATAAGGCCTTAATTGTATCGAGAATAGCATCACCGATATCTAAAATGTATTCGTTATAGAATTTTTATAATCGAAAATAACCATTTTTAAATTTATTTCAATTATTTCAATTATTAAATTTATTTTCAAAATTTATTTCAATGTTTAATAAATAAACATTTTTTGTTTACTTTTCTTTTGTATAAGAATTATTTTCAGGAAAACATTCCAAATTTTAAGTTTATTTTATCGTATGCGGTAAAGATTACCAAAATGTGATGCGGGAATTTGTTGGAAAACATCCAACAAATTTATTATCCCATAATAGAGTCCTGAATAATTTAAATTTGGATATAACGTTACTCTGTTCAGTGTTGGACAGAAACGCACAAAGGCACTTGTCGGTACTGCTGGCATTTCGTCAAGAAATCTGTAACGATAGCTTACGATAATAATCAAAGTGACTCGAAGTAAACTTTAAAAATTTAAATGTTCACATCTTTCTTCTTCATCCAATCCAAATACTAAATTCCTATGTGAAGCACTGCAATTTAAATTTTTGAGATGCAAATTATTCACAGACACCTAGAAATATAGCAATAATAAAAAAGTGAAGCAAACTGTCAATTTTCCATTCTTAGTTGTGCGAAACGGAAACCAACGAAATGGAGCAACGGCTATTGAAGTAATTTTTAAATAAATTTCATTTAAGGAAAAACAATGATTGAGGCAAAATTGCCAGTACTGCTTCGATACCTTTCTTTTTCATTTTTAGAGAAAAAAAGAATTTATTTGTATGTGTGTGTGTGCCTTACAACACATTAGTTCATATTGCGACAGGCAGAGCGATCATCTTTGATACTTTAAAATTTCAACGATTGATGAACTCTTTCTACAGTTTATTTAATTGAAGGAATTGTCATTTTTAAATTAATTATACAACTACAATCATTCCTGAAACTATCATAACCTTTAATTGGTAAGGTAATATCTCAACTGAAGGTATTACAATGAAGAAAGCTTGTGGAAATAATTTCCTACTGATCCGTCATGAACGTATTGACAAAGTAAATGTTAGGAAAAATGACAGTTGCATAATAGGAGATATTGTCATAAAAGAATTTAACAAAAGTCATTTCAAATATAATTTGTTCATTTTTTTTAGAAATTTTAGATTAAATAAGATTTTAAAACTTTGACACACACACACACACACACACACACACACATACATACACACATGAGGGCCTAATAATAATATTTAAAAAATTATTAAATCAAAAATTTTCAAAGATTTTATAAATTTAAAAAAAGAAAAAGCAAAATTTAAATAAAAAAAAGAGGGTAAATATTTAAGAAAAATGAAATATCTCCCACAACACTTTGCAAGGAATAATTTTATTTTTCAAACTGTCCAGTAAGTGTAAAAAAAAATTATTATATCACAAAGGTACTAAAGCTTAATTCGTTTAGCAAATTCATAAAACTTCTTTAGCTTACTGACTGTACTGATTTGCTATCGTTCACTAATGTATTGTCTTCTTCAAACTGTTTAGAAGAAAAATTATTGAAATTATTTCTGAAAAATTAAAATTAAAATTGAAATTTAAAAAATGATTTATCATATTTATGTACTATTTCAATGGTTAATTTTGCTTTCAAATTTCGTCAAAACTGATTTATTACTTATTTTGGGCATTTATTTTATATTACAAGAATGACGTCAAATGAAAAGATTGAGTGATTCACTTTTTTTTTTGTTTTTTACTTCAGCTTCTTTAAATGTAAATTTAAATTTAAATGTGCTCAGAAGTTTTTTTTCACTGATATTTTCTAGATTTTTCTATTTTAAAAAGAAATAAACAAAATCACTGAATGTTTTAAAACAAACAAATAGACTTGTAACTAATTAGCATACTGTTATCAGTTGAGGAAAATGATAAGCCTAAAAGGAACCGAAAACAAATTTTGTAAGACTTCATCACTTTTTCTATTAACATTACCCATTCCATAATGAATTTTATTAAAAAAATTTATTTAACATTTGTTTGGGTGATTTTACTGTTTAGCCACCCAAATTAAATTAAATTAGATTTCAACTCAAATTTCATTTGCTCATTTTTCATTGTAAAACAAAATTTCACAATTAAAAAATTGCACAAAAAAAAGGCACTTAATTCAGTTAAATTTTTATTCCATCTCTCTTCACCAACCATTAATTTTATTTATCGTCAAAAACTTCTCTCTGTTCCCTTCACCCCTCTTTTTTTTGCTGAGTGAATAAAACTTTAGTCACATTTTAAAGCTCAAATAAAAGACATAAAAGGAATGAAGCCATTTAAAATTACTAACTGCAATTGAAATAATGGTAAGCCATTAAAATTTCGTAGCAATCTGTGATGAATTTGCTTGGCAAAAAAATATGTCAGAAAAATTTGTCACAAAAATTAGTGCAAACTAAAAATGAAGTAATTACGATAGTGCCGAAAGAAATGGAAAATTGACAGATAGAGAAATTAAATGAAATGACAAAAGTTGAAGAAGCATTAAGCTTTCCTCATTTACGGCAAAAAAGTAGGATATTGCATAATTAAGGTAAAGGTAAGACATCTAATAATAGTTCTGTGCTAATTGTACGAACCAAAGAAAAAAACGCCTAATTAATTACAAACCATAGAACTGTCGATGATGAAAAGAATGGCAAAAAGAAATGTTATAAATAAATTATCAGAAACTAATCATTTAAATAATCAAATGAAAAAAAGGAGTAAATTGAAATAATTCATAGATAAACGTTGAATTCAACTAACCCTAACAACGTTTGATGAAAGTACCGCAGCGTTGTTAAGATTTCAGCAGCACTTGGTGGTTGTTGATTGCACGCTATACGATTGTGAAATTCACTTAATGTACGAATTTTTGCCAAAACTAAAAATGAATTCTTTCATTTTTTTTCTAATTTTCAAATTATCATTTGACTTAGTAATTAATCATTTTTCTCTTTTTCTGAGAATTTATTTATCAGTGAAGTAGGCAAGGAAGTAGTGGATGGATGAAATGACGAAATTTGAAATAATTCAAAATCTTAAAAGGGACAATTTTGATGTTTATGCCTCATTTTTTTTTCATATTACACTTTTTTTTGAATGTAAATTTAATGGAAATTTTTTGTGATGAAACTTAAAGTTACTTATTACTACTAGCAGTATACAAACACTCTCATAATTGTAGTTTGAAATACATGCAGATGTTCTGGTTCAGGCGCAATTGGAATTTTTGAAATATTAGTTTGAAATATTATTTATATAAAAAAAAAATTTTAATTAATAAATCATATTGCGCTATAATGTATTTACTAAAAGAAATTGTACAATATCTTCTCTCTCTCATTCTTGCGCGATCTCTACGGAAATTACCTAATTCCTTTCTTTTAGATTATGAAGCAAAGAGAACAATTCCACCAAAGCTATCACTCATAAATTCACTTTTGTACATTTTCACATACTTAAATTCAGCTATAACTCATTCGTACCGATTTACTTTCAGCGATATAATCTTCACAAATAAATTTTTTAACTAACAGATGTAGTATTTCAGCATGTAAGCCATAACTGGAAGTTGAACGAACAGAACGGAGTGATCGAGGATGATTAGTGAAATAAACCTATATAGATTGCTGTATCGGGAATATTTGATTCAGGTCAGGTTTTACTATCAGTTTAATAGATGATTACCGAGAGAGAGAGAGAGAGAGTACAAGCAAGCAAGGCGGAGTTCTTTTCATTTTCCTATTACGACCACGCCTTCCAACACATTTACATTTAGCTTTCTCCTCCACACATTAGCTTCATTTTTCACACTTTGCTTCATCCCACACGTTTACTTAGGTTACTCCCAATTTGCCTATTCATATCACACTTTATCTGTTCACGTAGACAGATTTACCGGAAGTTAAGAACTGCTTCACTTAATTTTGTGTTTTACAAATATATTGATGTTTTACTGACAAATGTGGTAGTCACTTGTGACTACACCTTTCTCTTAATTGCAACGTCAAAGTGACACATTGCTTTAGCAATCTTTTCATCTCTTCCTCCCATCCCTCAATATTTTCCTTATTTCTTTCATGCAGAATGGTTTTTAGGCACGAAAAAAAACGAATTATTCCTTTCATTTTTCCATCCTTTCAATAATCTTATATCCATCATTCTCACAACAACAATAACAACAACAGCAACAACAATAACAATAACAACAGCAAATCCACAAATTTTAATTTTGATAAAATGAGGCATAAACAAAAGTCTTCTGAGAAGGTTACTTCTCATCTTTTTTTCTCTTTCATTAATTAGCAATGAAGTTAAGCAAAGAAATGAATGAAAAAAAGGAAGGAAATGTAATAGAACAAACATGTCGCTGATCGTGTCATCATATTTGTTGATCGAAAAGGATTATCACAATTTACAAATCACAAATCAGTAGTAATCGTAGTAGTAGCAGTACATTATCATCACATATTAGCTATTTCATGTAACCATAGGACATCCTTGCTGTTGAAGTATTGAGTGAAGCAGTAACCGCAACGCATGCATATGTCTGATTGATTGAGCGCAAGCTTTACATACCGCATGTCTTGCGCGTTATGATAGCTTCAAAATTTAGCAAGACATCACACATAGCACATATACTCCAAGCTTACACATTATCGACAGCTTTGTGTAGCCTAATCAATAGGAATTTCTTTTGAACCAATTGACCTTTGACATCGAAACTTGTTGCATTAAAATGCTCCCAAAAAGTATCGATAACCGATGTAAATTAAATTTACATGAATAACTAATGCATCAATGGAAATTTATCAACAATATAGAATACACTCAAAGTAATACTTATATTACTTATCATTATCCTTTAAAATCCGATTAATGCAATTTATTGATTGAATATCTCCAGCTGCATTTGCCTCCTGTTGCAAACATTGGATCTCCGAATCTGGCATCCAGTTAAGTAGAGCACATGCAACAGATTCCAGATAATCACTTAGTTTATCGTTTAACAACCTTTCAATTGCTGGAAAATGAGTTAATTTTTGGAAAAATGTGAGCGATACGTGACCGTCCATAAATAAAAAGTCAAAAGAATCAGCAGTGTTCACATTCGGTAAATAACGAAGCAAATGATACTGCCCCTCACGTATAGCCAACAGGGTAGCCTTTCCAGGATTATTCCCACGTGGTAAATTAGATGTCTCAACGATCGAATCTCCGAAATCTTCGATCAGTTCTTTTAGATAATCAACATTACTTAGCGTGCTATTTTGCATGCCAATCCAGGCACATACGGCACCTGGCCAACCATTTTGTGCTGCTACCAGGACACTTTTATACTGTACTATATTAAAAGCAGCAGGATTAAACATTAGAACTGCCGTGTGTCTTATCACTTCACTAGGTACATTTGATAAATGCTGCCTTTCTGACTCATCCAGTCGTTCCCACAAAGCCTGTAATAAAATATACTACAAACTGCTACAAAATTACTACAAATTACCTGAATTTACTGAAATTTTGGCATCAGTAAGTTAATTTGATTCTTTCAGTATTTAATCCATTTCAGCAAATATGTTTCACCAGCAGCAAAACAAAAAACTAGTCAAGTATGTCAACATGGTAAAAATCTTGCAGTGTTCATTAAAACCACAATTTTGAACATTTCAAGCAACTTAAGCAACAAGATCCGATGATATGTCACCAATTTCCTCTTACAATGAAAATTATGCTCTAATTTTTAGCTCTACTTCGATTTCAGAAAAACACATGAATTTTGAAGTGTTTCGCATTTCTTTGCAAAATTTAAGGGACAAAATTGTAGCTAAAAAGATAAATCAACATCTACAAGAGAAAAAAAATTTATAGAAAATGAGTATTTTAAAGAAAAAGTCTGTGATTTATGCTTTGAATTTTAGAAACCATTAAAATGAAAAAATATCCTATATATTGCTATCCATATATATTGAAATGTATTGCCACCCCAGTTTAAGTCCCCTCATTGCCAACACACAAATGTTTAATTTAAATTTTGAAAATATATGGTAATAAACGGATAATAAAAGAAAATAAATAATTATATATTCATATAATTATTTATTTTTAGAAACTATATTTTAATTGGTCATAACCTTTTCCGCTTCATGTCAGTGCTTAAAGTATAAAAGTGGAAACAATGTAACCAATTAAAACGCAATCTAAAATCAGAAACAATGCAAATTAATTAGGAAAGGGAAAGGAAACGAAAAAGAAAAACAAGAAAAACGATAACATCTACAAATTCTGTTTATGCTAATTAAATTTCGATTGATTTTTTTGCAAAAAATGAAAACTGCAAAATATGACTGAATATGCTATCTCAAATACTAACTAACCAAACAGTCGATCCGTATATCGTCAATTTTTCCAATACTTACTTGGTAAAGTGCAGTTATTCATAAATTCCAAAGAGTCGATCTTCAATAATGCTTTCAAGATACTTGAACTGTCCAAGAATTAATATAGCCGTTATACTTCAACGACGCCCGACTGTTATCACTCATCTTACCCATATGACGAATTAATTAGTTCGACAGAATTTTCAACGAAAATTGTTTCAGATTTACCGTGTTTTTAAATTTGCAGATTTAAATTATTCTGGGATTATCACGCCTAATAAGAAGCATAAAATGAGGAGGACAAAGACGAAATTAAAATGACCAAATGTTTCGCAAAAGGGCAATTTAAAGCCCTGGTCAGTTCAGCTTTGTCTTTAATTATCACTATTGAAATTAAAGTATTTCGCTGCAATCTATCTAGCAAGTAATTCATAATTCATTACCGCACTAATCACAAAAATTTCAAAATTTTGCTCTATATCAGCTCAAATGATTATCTCAAAACTTCCACCTACTCACTACATTTGTCAAGTACATATGTTTTCTGCTAACTGGAATTTCAATATGAATAAACGAAAATGAATTTATAAGAGCTTTATCAATCCCAATGTGAAAATAATCAAAATAATTCACAGTGTAAAATGATATAACCTATAAAAGAAATCAGCCGTTTAACGATTGGGAACATCCTAAAATAAACATGATCGATGTAACTTTAATTCTAAATTCTTAATGTAACCACTTACCCTTGTAGCAATTCCATTAATTGCCGCAAATATGAAAAAATCATCCGGTGGCATTTCGAGATAGCATTTTGTGTAAGTCTTAGTCCAATCTACATTGCCATATTTTCCGACGCCTATCCAAGAAAGTTTGAATATAACATGTGCCTGATGCATTTTTGCAACAATGTCCATTTCATACCTTAACATTTCAATTTTCTGAATCATAGATTTTGGCAAACCAGTAATTTCTTCCGGTCTTAATGCAAAATATCGTAAGCACAAGCCAAAAAGGGATGACGCGATAGGTCCATTACAATCATTAGAACACCATGGTCGAGCCGGTTCCACAGCTTCCATGTTATCACTCCACATTCCAAAATGATTGTAAATGAAAGCAGCCATGTAGTACCCTATAATAACTTATTATCAACGATCGAGAATTCACATTTATGCAGTGGAAGTAAACAAACAAAAGGCAAAGAAATCATCACAGAAAAATTTTGACGTACAGATTGCAAATTCAAGAATTGAATATCACAAGAAATCGTTCAAGATCTCTAAGATCTACAGCAAAAAAAACTTTTTTCAAGCAGTTAACATCTGTCAGTGGATAATGACAATGTTAAGTTGTTAATTTCATAACCATATTTTATTAGCAGCCATTTGCCGATCCAGAAAAAAGAAAAAATTAGCGGTAAGAATACGCCGGAATGAAAAAGCCACAATTTTCCTTAGAAAAGGAAATTAAAGAATTTATTACTTCGCCAGGAAAGCTGCAAGATCTCATAATAATGAGAAATGCATAAAATACACCAAGTAAACGGACGTGGAAAAATATTTCCCATTTTTTGTGCAAGACCCTAATTATAAAGATCGAAACTTGTCTCAATAACGGAAGTAGCTGATATTTAATCATAATATTACTAGTCCAATTTTAATATGAAAACCTTCAACACGTGGTTTTAAATGAAATTCACATTAAAGATGCATATACCCTAATTTCTGCTGATACGTTTTATGTGCAACCAGCTAATATTTTCCACACTCATTATAGGTCTTTCTCTCAGCTTCCTATATAGCGAATAGGTTATAGTGTCGAACAATAACATGGAACAAAAACTGCAACAACGACGTATGCTTTCCTTTCATTGTGAAGGATATAAATGAATGACAACTGCAGCCACCGCAAAAACAATCACTGTCCAAGATCCCAATGGAAGTCATGATAATGACGGTGATAATTATACGATCTGCTGCCGAAACCATAATACCACTTTAACTAATAAGTTCTAGGCTCTTAGTGATTTAAATTAGTTTAAATTCATTAAAGTAGCACTTTTAGCGAAAACAGTAAATTGTACATTTTGTGACGGCAATACGAACAAAGGAACAATTTTTTTGCAAGACGCCCACGCAATGCATTAACAGTAAAGGTAATGACTACAACAAACATTTATAACAATTAATTTAACCGCACTATTTTATTATCAATATGTAAACCTAAGGAACATAACTTAGCATTAAAAATGGTTTCAGGATTTTCATCATTTCCACTAAACTGGCCACTTGCCAAATAACTCTGAATGACTTTGCTTTTCAACCGCTTCATCTTCATTTGTCCATTTTCTGCTTCCTTTAAAGCTCGTTTGATTGCTCGTTTCCACTTAAACTTCTTCATATCGTCCATCTGCCGATTCTAAATTAAATGGAAAATTGCATAACTGATAAAAATTATTAATAAAGTTAAATTCTTTAACACAATTAATGAAATATGCCCTGCTACAAACGAATAATCTGCAATGCTACGTACCTGCTCTGCACTATTGTTATTATCCTCCCATATGCAATTTTTCTTCAATTTCCTTTCCTCATTCTCGATTTCCCTCATTTCTTCATCATTACCTTTTGAAGTTTCTTGTTCAGAACTAAGTCCTTTTTTGTCACCCACACTATTACAATTTCCGCCATTTCTTTTAGATTCTACTTCTTCAGTTTCTCGCCGTAATTTTTGAGCTTGCTCACTTATACAATTCCACGCCTGAATTATCATAATTATTATAAAACGACTTAAAACGATTTCTAAAACAATGAGAAAAAAATAGAAGAACCATAATGAATTTATAAATTCCTTTCTGGAATCGATCTCAATCAACCTTTAAATGCTTTACCTTAACACATAGATCTCGATCCCGGATTTTAATTGAATTCTGTAAAAAATTGATAAATTTCGCTTCTTTTCTTGGTACATTGTTGAAACCATGAATTTGTTGCAAAAGATCTTTCAATCCCTTATCAGTAACATTCTCTATTGCTCGCTCCACTTGCTCAACCCATCGATTTTGCTTAGCTTCACCCTATAACTTATGTCAATTAATCAAATATTTCGAATATTCACGAAGGATTCTTACTATTGAAAAACTTACTTTGTTTTCTTTTTCAACATAATTCTTGCCACCATACTTCTTTTTCTCTGTAACACATTTGATATGGTTCTTGTAGGTTTCTATAGAAAAGGACTGGCCACAATCCAAACAAGAATACGTTGCACTTCTGAAATATTTCTCTAAAAAAGTTCACCGATCTAAATCTAATTTCTATAAAACTGACCCGTTTTGACTTAAATAATGTTATTCATCAGGTACCATTTTCAAGAAATTGGTATTTATTGTTCACTAGTAATTGTTTTTTTTAACTTTTCTAAAACCACTAAATCTAAGGGTAATAGAAACTTGATAATTTTTAAGTACTGAATGAACGGACACACTTCGAAATATAGTAATTCTTATAACAAGAAAACGCTCTATTAATATGATACTGAATACCTAAAAGAAAACTATGTCAAATATAAATATAATGTAATTCAAGAAATTTACAGCTAAACAACCACTCATATTTGAAGTTCACGAAGAAGGTGAACGTACCTGCACCTGAATCCATGCTTAATAACTTGATTTTTCTTCAACGCTTCACTGCATGTATCGCAACTGAAAAATACCATGATGACAATGCTACCTGAAACAGGGAAACAAGTGTTATTGTACTGAGAGTCTACCAAAATGAAAGATTTACAAAAGTTGTAGATACGCTTCGAATCGAAATCGTATATTTTTGATTGAAATTATTTAAAACAGAAAAGAGATTAATAACGTTTATGAAGCAAAGAACATCATAATAATGAACATATAGGCAGCCCATATTATAACTGAAAAACCTATAAAAAATATAACATAATAAAAAAAATATAATAACAGACAACAAACAAGAAAACCTTATAACAAAACCAAACCCTTCTAAAACTTTATAAAATTTTAGCAAAAAAAAAACAATCAAACTAAGATTTCTTTAAAACGTTCGGTGATAAAATAACTATCAAGCGGAACGCTTGCTAGCGTTAAATTCTGGCAGGAGAGGTTGGTAGTGAAAGTTTGGACCAGATGAAGTCAAAATAAAATGCTTCCCATGAAAGTCAAAAAGTAAGGTACAATGAAAAAGTATATTAGACAGTACAACAGCATATTCAGAAATAGCAAACAATGTATATATCCCAGGCTCACAATACGTGTTATGACGCTGGAAGAAATATACCGCGAGCAGAAGTGATAACGTTGATATGGAACACATGAGTACCTTGTACTGGAATGATTTCTCGCCCTGAACAAGGAGAAAAAATTAGGTACACAATATCACTGATGGAAAGTAGATTGGACACCACCCTACAATATGTGCAGAGAATTGCGCTGTGGTAACATCCCATCTCAGTGTTTCATTGGATTCCTATGCGATCAAATTTTTAATATTTATTCTTTCATTTTTTGAACATAACTAATGCAAAAGTTACCAAAAAAAAATGGAAAAAGAGACTGACTAATGACGATGTACGACGTCTGCCAGAATACTGAAATAGACTAGTTGCAATCAACATATAAATTATTGAACATAGAGCAAATCCGGCAAACGATATTTTATGTACAGCTGAAATAATGGATTCAATTCATATTTACGTGAAATAATTATTTTGCACTGTATGAATAATTCAAATTGCATAGAATACAAACAAATGTAGTAAACCATACCATGATTTTCGACGGATGAAGCAGTAGTTAACAAAAGAAGGAATAAACTTCCAGCAATATTTACAAAGCATCCTATTTGACAAGCTACTTCGAACCATATGCGATCGTTTAACGGTCGCAGCGGAGATGTTAACAGTAGATTTCTGTTGAAAGAAAAAAGTGAAATCGGACAATATGAATAACAAACTCGTAAATAATTGTCACGGAAACGTATAAAATACAACAGCAAATACCGAAACTTACTTAAAAGCCAAAGCCTCCACAATCCGAGGTGCGGAATGTAAAGCGATAAAAAATCGCCAAACATAGCGCTCTGGTGAGAAAGACGCAACAGCAGCCGATATAGACGGCAAATAATTTACAACACCACAATGGGTTCGAGTAGATTCATCCAGATGTAATGCTAATGCTAATGATATACAAAGAAATAAGGCAGTGAAAGGTAAACCTGCCGTAACAAGAACAAACCATCGGAATGAAAAACACAACAATTCCTCCTCACCCACTAATGCCATTTGAGATCCATTACTGTAAATTAGGAACCTCATTAATTCTTAAAACAATATATAATTTATCCAGATGTAATGGATAATAACATAATAACTATGAAACAGCATTACCGGTATATATTCACTATCAGTTAGAGTTTTTCTGCATAAAGTATGCCCCTGGCGATAAAACAAACAAACTTTCTCACCTCTACATTGAAGAAATATTTTATCCGCAATATACACAAACGCAACATTGATAAATATTAATAAAACTAGGGAAAAAACAATAGCTAATAAGATCCCGACCTTATTTTGGATTTCAATTTTTCAAAACCATCAAAATATAAAATCTTCGTAAATGCTATGTATATTTGCATTTAAACGCAATATCATAATATGATAACCACTTATGACAATTTTGCATATTATATTTCAAAGCTAAATCCCAGTTAAATTTATTAACATTTATTTCCTCAATCTTTTTCTCTTGAAGTTTCCTCTCTTCCAATATTTTTTCGCTAATAAATTCTACAGGAAAACGAAAACGTTCGCAGAGATACATCAGATAAGCCCTCGCCTAAAATACAACAATATTAGTTAGCATGAGGTTAATTAGGAAAAAGCTATAACTGCATCAGGTGAAGTAAAATTTGCTCTTTCACTTTAATATAAAAGAAAATAACATATTATATAATAACGAGTCATTCGAAGCTGCGACTGGAAATGCGGAAGCTAAGCACAAAATAGAGCACTTGACCCAAACCTCTCCTCAATTTTTATATTACTTTCTAAGGTAAAAGGAAACATGGCTCTCGGTAAAGCAAGGAAAAAAACATCGCTTTTCAAATACTTATTTAATAAGAAATTCATTCTAAACATACTTCCAATTCCATAATGTGACCACCGACTTCCAGAATAATTCTCTTTGCTCGAACAGGTGTAACATAATGGTGAATATTCCCCTTACCACTACCCGGTTTCGCTCCAATCGCCCTCTTCGTACGTGGAAGCCACGGCGCCGGAACCCTCCATATTGCGAATTGATTTTTTAAAAGGTTTTTATTCAAACGGTCCTATAGATAAATCTTTTTATTGAAAGAGTCCTACAGATAAATCTTGAACAAATATGAAGTTTAAAACTTATTTCTTTTGTAAAAGTAACTGATAAACAAATCTAATTCATAAACCCAGTATATCACCAGAAAAATAATAATTACGCGAATAAAATTGAAATCATATGCGCTGATGAAGCCGCCACCGATAGCAGCAAGACCGTACTGTCTATGAATCAATTCTGTGTGTATCTCCTCGACACCACGGATACTTACGAGCTGCTTCGATGATTTGAATTTTTCTTCACCTAACGCGGGGTCATAAGTTGGCTCTTCGGGCATTAGCGGCAATTTATACTCTCCATTTGGTGGAAAAACAACGTCTGAAATGATGTCTCGCTTCAACAGGCATCTTAATCTAATAAAGCAGATATTTAGACTGTCTGCTTCGGGTGTAATGAGTCTTCTGTGATTACTACTGTCATAGTCACATTAGCTAGGCAACAATAAAACATTGCTTTAACAACTCTCACTCAATTCAACTTACTTTCAAATGTTTCCGGCTCTGGTCTCGGTAACCATTTTTTGTTGTTACGCAAAAAACGCATCGAATTTTGCCATACTGATTTTTTAGCCCGTTGAAGCAACATTTTCATCTGACTTACAACATTGCCATTTACTAATGCTGAATTTAAAATTTGCACATTCAGTTATACTTTTAAATATGTACCATCACTTGCGCATACGTTTCTAATCACTTGATTAATTCGTTGATTAACGTTGTACTCTCATGAAGTTCTGAGCGGATTCGCACTTATTTCTGTTAACTGTAGCTGCTAATTTTTAATGAATTTGGTGAAATCATATCATCAAAAAAAGTTTCTCATATATTTTGTGGAATTTTTCGAAACATTAAATAGAGAGCAATGTTGCTGGTTTAACCATTTATTATTGGTGCTCTATGACTCATTTTAAATTCAAATAAAACTGTTGCAATTGATTTCTTATTTAGCATCACTTTAATAGCGAGAAAAACTGGAGCGCATAATTAATAAAAAACGTAAAGTAATGATATATATATATATATATATATATAAAGAGAAAATGGAAGAACCGTAATTCCTCGTGAAAAGGCGACATGACAAACGCAATTTCAAATATGATATGTTAGTAAGCCCAAGCGCCTAGGCGACGTGCGTATACGAGATTTAAAGCACATCAAATAAGTGTGGAGCGCTACCTCATGCAATCAAGTCAGCAAAAAGTCGCACACGTCTAGCGCCAGAGGAAATATATGGATTAAGTACTTGGAGAGAAAAAGAGCAAGACAAAGGAGGGTGAGAGAGAAAAATAAAAAAGATCAAGGGAAAGATGGAAATCATTGTGAGACCGTATTGTCTAGTGTAGCTTGAATGTCGTTTGGCAATAGTAGACGTCGCTTTGTGATTCTATCATTCCGAATACTTTGCAGGTATGCGAAGGGGCGAACAGGAAATACGTTGAGGTCAATTGCTTTCGGAAGTTTAGCGTAGTGTGTCTGGTGTTTTGGCCTTTGTTAATTCTCTGCAGTCAGTAACATTGCAGACTTCATATAACTGAACAGGAACATTCACGCAGCTTCAAGCGGTTATGATCAAACATATATCTCTTACGTTACTCAGTACTATGCGTGTAGTTAAAGTAGAAGCAAGAACAATTACGCAATCCAACAAAAGGTTGCGTCTTTAATTTGGTTTTATGTATACGTTTGGTTTTCTCATACAATGAAACATCAATGGATATATCCATTCTGTCTTCTAGCGAACTATCCTCGATTATTGGAAGGCATTTATCTTTTGTTCTCCACTGTCCTTTGACATGTATAGTATGGGATATTTAGATCTCAGAGATAAAGAATAGGATATTGTGAAATTTGAAATTTGGAAATTCATGCTTTGCATTTTACAGTACTTTAACAAGAAATTTTCCTTTCTTTGTTTTCAAAGAATTTTTTCCTATGCATATATATTACCTTATTACAAACACTAAAGAAATAATACCGCAAGAACTAGTGTAATAATGCTCAGTTGTTTGTGATCACTTTATTTTAGGTTATTGCTTATGAACAACTTCCCGACTTCAACAACACGTTTTTCATTTAGTGCAGCTGCGCAAAAGGAAGGAGCGAACGAATCATCCAGTTTCTCTTTAAAACATAAAAATACAAGATTGACAAGTATTTTTTATTTTTTAATTCAGCTACGAGTTTGTCATACAGTGTTGCTTAAAGATGATGTTGGTGGAGTTTTGAGACATCTTTGTGCAGGAGTAATGCATGAAGCAGTGCAGAACCGCATTGATTGACAACCGCAAACCTCATTGTAAAATGAAGATGACCGGTTAATGATCTGAAGACAAGCCTATATTCTTGTTTGCCAGAAGGAAATGGATTTGAATAGCATGTCTGTGTTGTTTTCGGGGTGACTTCAAATTTCAAAGAACATTTCCGGTAGGAAAATAAAATAGGTGAAAATAAACTGCAATTTAGGTGCTGAATTTCTCACAAAAATAAAGGAATCGATTGATGCCCCGGAGACTGAAGAAGACTTTGTGATACCTCGACCTGCATTTGATGCTCTTGCCACTGAATATGATATATTGTTAGAAGAAGTAACTAGTTTCAAGGTAAATTTATGGGATTGTTTACTACTAATGTCGTTTTTTCTGTAATTTACAAGAGAAGAACCAAATTGTTTGCCAAAGTTGTCGCAGATTAAGCAGAAAAATTTTTATATATCGGATCTGCCAATTGGGTAACTTGGGATTCGATGGTCTACTGAGAAATAATATAAAAAATTTCAAGGATAAATACACTCGAGCGTTAGCTGAAGTCGAAAATGTTCGTCGTCGTGGACACAAGCAAACAGAAGAAGCGAAAGTATTTGCTATTCAGGGATTTTGCAAAGATTTGCTTGAAGTATGTTTCTTTTTCGTTCATTTCTTTGTTCCCGCCAAAGTTTCTGTATGGGACTACAAGTCGTAATCTTTCTTTCAGGTAGCAGATATTCTTGATCTCGCAGTGGATGCAGTAAAAAAGGAAGAATTGGCTAATAATATTTCCTTAAAAAATTTGTTCGAAGGACTGGAAATGACGAGAACAGTGCTACAGAAAACATTCGTTAAGCATGGATTAAAACAAATTTCTCCAGAGGGTGAAAAATTTGATCCAGCATTGCACGAAGCTGTTTTTCAAATACCGAAAGATAAAGTAAATCTTTTTTACCCGTTAAAAAAACTTACCTGATAACATACTGGACATTTTTGTTCTCTGTTGTTAATCATTAAGGTTTTTGAAGATTGGCTCTATTTTCAAGCTTTTTATATTTTAATTTAAGTTTTTCCTTCAAAAAATTTTGAAGGACTCTTCGTATTTCGTAGTGTCCATTATCCTCTGCAGGCCATATACTTAAAAAAAAGAGATGTTTTACTATCTCAAAAAGCTATCTGTAAGTCGCAATGGATGGTATGAAAACTCTGATGCCTTATTTATTTCAGGCAAAATTCGAGTCTGGATGCGTGGCACAAGTAATTAAAACAGGTTACGCTTTGCAAAATCGACCTATTCGTGCAGCAAAAGTGGGTGTTGTACAGTAATTGTGATTGGTAGTGCTTTTTATTTCACTTGTTACTATTGTGCTTTTATCCGTTAAAGTATTGAGCACTGAGCTTTATTAAAAATATACGGTAGAGGAAACAAGTGCTCTTTTTGTGAAAGTTCATTGAAAAAGAGTTAGTACTCTGTGTTATTTCCACTCTTGTTATTGGATTCTATTCATGGCTTTTTTTCATTTTTCTACATGCTGGCATAAAAATGTTCTGTTTCATAATGATATTGCCTATTTCATGTTGATTGACATAAATACTTCATTTCAAATTTATAGAAGTAACAAATGATCTCTTACACTAAAGATTTAATTTTATTTCTAATACGAGAGTATTGTTAAGCAATACACTGATATTGTTTTAATGCATAACTTTCAAGTGGAGATGAATATGCTTTGCCGATTTTTGAAAAGGCTGGTCTTTTGAATTCTCCTAGGGACTTTGTCTTTTAAAACAATCCCGAAGAGTCTCCTTCTATCTTCTCCCTTTCTTATGCATTTACCATTTCAAAGGCTAATATTCCAGGTACTCTTGCCCAGGTCTCTACAACAGGTCATATTCATTGTTAAATCTTTGCACTAGTAGAAAGACATTGTTCTTGAGAAGAGAGGAAGTTATTATGAATAGTAAGTTCTGGAAATTTTTTTCTGTCAGACGTATGTCTATTTGTTTTCCATAGATATGATCTGCATTAGTCTGGCGCTCAAGTAGAATTATAGGAAGAGTGTTGAGACTATGAAAAGGTGAGGTCGATGTAGGGAAGGTTGAGAAGGAATGTGTCGCACAATTAATAAAATCACTTTTATTGCTTTCTCAGTTTCTAGTTTCTCGGTGCTTTCCTGTAGCTTATAAGTAGTTTTGTGCAGGAAAATGAATCCACCCAAGAAAAAGAAGGATAGGTTTTCACGCAATAGTAAGTTTCGGAAAGCATGCAGAGGTGAACGCCAGAAGGTTCGTCAGTTCGTAGATTTTTTTTCCTAAAGGATAATTTTTATAAATTAAAAGGTTATCATCGAAGCCTTTTAATGGTCGCAAATTTAGTGGAAATAAGAAATTGTGCAGTCAATAAAGGAATTAACCTGCAGGTCTCAACATGCTGAACATATTTCATGAACTCTTATTCTTAATGTCGGGAGTATCAACTAATATTTTTTAAAAGAGCTTTCAGATTATGACCAAAGCAAGAGAAGAGCAACAGGGAGCTGGTGAAGGTGACGGAGTGCAATACCAGTTACATTATCGAGGACTAACTATTGATGCTGACAGATGGGTAGAAGAAAGTTCGAAGTGCCAGTACTTACCAGAAGATGAGATGATTCTACTGTGTAATATGTAAATTTTGTTCAAAATTTTTTAGACTGAATTTTGTAAATCTTAGTACTGGAAAACTGAACTTCTAATTGAAGGAAAACATTGAGATTTGAATTCTTATTGAAAGTAACATTGTTACAAATCTTAATATTAAGGGGGAGTAGCTGTTGTTTTTTTATTGTTTATTTATGTCATATCAACTCATTGTACATTTCAGTCGTCAATTACTTTCTCATTATGTGTTATAGTTATGTTAATTTTGTATTCAGGTTAGTTACTCATTTATCGCATGAAGCAAATGTTGTTGAAATAGCTTCACCAGTGACTGTTTGTGGTGATATACATGGACAGTTTTATGACCTATTGAAATTGTTTGAGACAGGTGGTCGGGTGCCATCAACAAGATATGTTTTCATGGGAGATTACGTGGATAGGTTTGTTTTCGTATCTGTAAACTCAGAATTAGATATAATTTATTACTTTTGAAGTTCGCACTTAAGCTTGTTATTTTGCCTATCACCAGTTGCTACTAGAACTTTGGTAGTTTTTCAGAGGATACTATAGCTTGGAAACTCTAACATATTTGTTCTCATTAATGCTGAGGTATCCGGAATCAATAACACTTTTGCGAGGGAACCATGAGTCTCGGCGCATTTCGGCCGTTTATGGATTTTATGATGAATGTATACAGAAATACGGACATGCTATGGTTTGGCGTTGTTGTTGTAAGGTTAGTATTACTAGAAATTGAAATTTAATCAGTGGAATCAAAGGTAGAAAGTGTCATAAAACAGTTTTGTAATCAATAGAATCTTTAGGTATTTGATATGTTACCTGTTGGCGCTCTAATTGATGACCATATTTTATGTGTTCATGGTGGATTGTCGCCGGAGATCAAAACGCTTGAAAAAATGTTTACTTTGGATAGGTATTTAATATGCCATGTTTTATAAGCAAGTACTGAAACGCGCTGTAATTTATACTTCAAATTTGTTTTTTGTCTAAAAAATGTGTGTGAGTTATATCAGTTTTAACCTTAAGTTTTAAAAGACTGGAAAAAGCAACCAAGTGTTATGAGCTCTGTTATATGCAAGTTGTTTTAGAGCTGTTGAAATTCCAAGCAAAGGCGCTTTATGTGATTTGGTATGGTCTGATCCGGAACCAACGGAAGAGGGGTGGGAACTAAGTCCAAGAGGTGCAGGATGGGTTAGTTATTCATTTTTCATAATTATTAAATTCAGCTTTCATTTTGTTGAAGTATTAATTTTTATGGGATTA
Organism: Litomosoides brasiliensis; assembly: GCA_013365375.1. NCBI lineage: Eukaryota > Metazoa > Nematoda > Chromadorea > Rhabditida > Onchocercidae > Litomosoides > Litomosoides brasiliensis. Next base: position 18,998 of record JABVXW010000187.1, on the reverse strand, counting down.
AATATTCTTGTGTTTTGATTATTCTGTACGATTTGCAGCTTTTCGGGCAAGAAGTAACAAAACGTTTTATGCATACCAATGATCTTACTTTAATATGTCGATCTCATCAGTTGGTGCTAGAGGGTTTCAAATATATTTGGGATGATCTACTCTGCACCGTGTGGTCTGGTAATCATTTTTTTCATGTTGTCCCGGCACTTTCTATTGTGTTTGACAGTTTAAGCTGTTGATAACTTTAAAAATAAAATTCTCATTCTGTTTTGATGTGGTTATTTCATGTGGTGTATAAGAATTGCTGGTGATTATTTCCAAACGTGCAGAAAAATAGAATTAAGAAATTAAAAAAAGAGGTATAATCTAATTCAGTTATTGCATCTGTCGCAGCTTGCGTTTAACGAGCTAGCGTTATATGGATCGGATTTTTTTAAAGTATTAAAATAAACATTAAAAATTTTTTAAAAACATTAAAATTGCTTTCTGATTGTTCACTTACGTAATAATGCTGTGACTATATGATGGAAAATTATGCTTTTCAGCGCCAAATTATTGTTACCGTTGTGGAAATGAGGCAGCAATTCTTCAGATAAATTCCAATGAACGTCAAGTAAAATATTTTGATGAAGCCAGTGATAATGAACGTGAAAAACCGGATCGTATTGTTGCACCGTACTTTTTGTGAGCATTTTATTCAGCAGATTTTTTGAGAAAAAATATATTCATTTCCTTATGTCAGTTACTGCCTTTTTATGTTTTTTTGCGATCTCGTAGTCTATTGTTTCATCATATTGAGTGGAAGACTAATGATATTATTGCCATGCCTTTTACAAACAAGTCAAATTTATTCAATATGTTCTCTACTCCATTTTATTTTTTCTTTTTCATCGTAAGAAAAAACCGTAAGCGCCTTAAAGTAGTGTCTTTTCCAGTGATTGCACTGTAAGTCCTAATGTTGTTATAAATTATATTTATAACGGGTAGTATGATATTAACTTCACATAGTAGTGGATGTTTCGTATTATCGAGCAATGAACAAAAGAAAGTGGCTGTCGATAGGCATAGAAAATTTTGCATAGTAGGAGGGGAAGTTTGAAATACAAAGGATCTGACCTGGATAGAAAAACTTACATGGCTTTGATCAGTTTGGGGTCATATTTCAGTAATATTTGAATATTGCATTGACCCGAATTGTATTATCCATCATTTCATTAGCAGCGTGGGCATAGTCGGTGTTCTCGTGTATCTTTTATTTTCTAATTTTTGCAAAAGATTTCCTTTTATCTTCTAACTTTCACAGTATTATTTCATAAAACATTCATATCTATTTAACAATTGATGTGTAAGTGAGACGTCGTCAGTACTGCAAAAATATGTAAATTACTGATCTATTGATTACAATGTACATAAAGAGATTTCATGAATTGTTCTTTAAAATGGTTTAAACTTGCACTCCGACTTTTTTACTCAAAAATAAAGTAGCTGCGTAGATTATTGGACGTATAACTTTCGAAATGTTTAAGGATGTAAGGATGGAGGAATGAACGATTAGGTTCTTTTAAAGTATACAACAGATCATCCTTTTAGATGATTAGTAATTGTTAGCTAGTTTTTCTCAACGTCCAGAAATCTCAAAAACACTGGCTTCAAGAAAGTTGATTCAATTACAATTTATAATATGACAAGGTATTAGAGTGTATAATTTACGGATCGAAAATGATTGCTTCGTAATCTGGAAAAAGCCCGTGAAGGGTTTTAAATCTCTTGAGTAAAAGTGTTGGTGTAATAAATGAAATCTATGTTAAAAATTTCAAAATACAAAACGTTGATATTTTGCACCTTGCAGACATTAATTGATTTTTTTTACTAAATTATGGACTATTCCAGTTGATCGTATGAAATGTTTGCAATAATTGAATTCTTGAAAGCTCAACGAATTTTATAAGGTCTGCAAAGTTTTTTGACCTTCCTTTTCTCATTTGTCTAGCAAGCATTTAGGTCAAATTTTTCCTTCAGTTTTCTTTTGCATTTTAAAGGCAAAATCGATGGTTTCAAGTGATTGCAAATTTTCTATTAATCGCTGAAATGAGGGGTCATATGTTGTTGAATTGGTTGGAAGGAAGGAACATTACAATTAAGGAAATGGCATTGTGAAGTTTGATAGCAATAAACAACGATCGGTTTGTACTCTCAAAGTTGTTTTTTTTCTCTGTCTATCCATTTTTGATTAAATTCCCTCAAATTATATTAAATTGAGTTGTGATGAATAAGACGTGCCTGTTTTCACAATTTCCTAACTGTAATTTTTGCAGCTAATTAATTAAGTGTATTATTTGGCTTTTTTCTTTTTAACAATAAAAGAGAAAGTTGTTTGCTTATTAATGAAGCAATATTTTACAGCATTTAATTATTTAGCTAATAAAAATTATCCTAATGCGTATGGACGATAAGGTACCTCTGTTTAAAATTTTCAAAATTTTCATTTTTAATAATCGTTAATGGAATTGATTGTTCATCTGTTAAGATAATTAAAAATAAAAGAAAAATTGAGGTTGGGATATGTGTGCTGCAGATGATTTATAATTGTGACAACGAATAAGGTCAATTTCACGATTAAAAAAGTAGATCAAATCAAGAGCGAGGAAGACGAATCAAAGATACCTGAACTTACTACTTTCTTCTTCCATATTAAGTAATCATCTAATACAGTCGTGGTTATCACTTGTCCGATATTACAAATATCATTCATTTTTCACATGTTTGTTTATCAAAGAAATTTGTAAGAGAATAATGAGAAGATAAAGATAGCGGTTAATTATTTTGTATTAGAATGAATAAATTAACCGATTAGGTCATTTTAAATTTAATTTAATTAAGCTTAATTTTTGTGAATGAATAGCTAATCATTTCTGTATGATTAACATTTTTCAGCTAAGATTAAATTCCTTGATAGTAAAATTTCGATCACTTACCTACACATAAAACTGTTTATCAGTGAAAATTTAAATTAATTAAAGTTGGAAATTAAAAATTTTGTCATTGGAAATATTGCATGTTTTATTTGTTGCATTCATTTTTACATAAAATTTTTTTCACCTCTTGAAATACCTGATTTAAACGAAGATTACTCTAATAGAATTAAGTCAGAGGTCGTCTATTGAATTAATTTTAGATACAAATAGAACTATTAAAAACAAGTTTTACTTTTTTGCATTCTACGAGTCCATCTCACTTAACCTTCGTAATTGTAATTATGATTTCCCTGAAGAGACCTAATTTCTGAAGCAAGGAAGCAAACAAGACAGGTAAGGTAAGAACGATGACAGTTTGTAGGTGAAGAAAAGAAAAAATAGCTAGTAAGGTTGAAAATATTTAAATATTCTTCCATTCAGCTCCAATACTTTTCTAAAAATGAAAAAAAAAATTCTTCTCAAAAAAAAGGTTATATAGGAGGAGTAGGAAGAGGAATGAAGAGAGAAAAAAAAATGATTGAAAAGCATTAATTAATTTTCATCTTTTCATTCAACAACATTCTGACGTAGTATTTTTGCGCGCTGTAAATAATCGTTGTTTTTTTTTTCGCTAGCAAATATTGTTAGTTTGTTATTATTTATTTTCAATTTAATTAATTTTTTATTCATTTTAAGTTTGATTAATTTGTTTTATTTCTATTGTATTCTTTCATTCTTTCACTTTTCTTGCAACTATTATTTGTTAATATTTCTGCAATTTAATTTCACATTTTGCCAACAATATTAATTCCATTTCAATTTACGTGTTTTCCGAAACAGTTCAAAAAACTGGCTTAACGCCTAAAAAAAGAGAGAAGAGAAAACTGCACAATTAACTGAATGTCTTTGATTTTCTATTTAATTTTCAAATAAAATACCTGTGTACAGAAATTAAGAGGAAAAAAAAAGTTGGACGTGAAAGTAAAAGTTAACTTTATTGCGTCATCATAAAATTGTAATAAACTGGTTAGAGCGCTATTCTACCAAATGTCACAAATTGGACTTACCTTTTCCAAATTAAACATATTTTTGATTCTTTTTCAGATCTAATTGAGATGAGTGAAAAGGAATTATTAATAAATAAATTATTAATAATAAATAGATTTCTTGCCAAAAATGATTTTAGGAAACATTTCAAATTACATAATTAAAGAGGAGGAGAATAAAGAGCAAAAACTAATAAATTCAATAAAAATACTTGCTGAAATGGATGAGTAAAAGGAAAATTGGGCGGAAAAAAGAGGAAACGAAATGTTTTATTTCTTTTTTTTGCATTCACAAATTTTTAAACCAAAAAAATGTTGACTTTGAGGAAAATTTAAAAAAAAAAGCAGCATCGTTGTGAAGTGAAAAAAGTGCGGGGGAGGAGAGCATTACTGAAAGGAACCAGAAATGTGACGTTATGATGTCGGGAGGTGTCTCTTCGAATTCGGAATATTATGTGTTTTCAATTACTCCAAATGCTTTATGCTAACTTTTCAAGGACACAGTTCTTCCCCTCTTTTACCTCTTACTTTTATGATGTTAAATAGTAAGGAAATTTAAAAGAGGAAAACTTCACCACTTTTAATCTAAATATTCAAAAGTATTTCTCTTTTCAATTTCACCGAAGTACTATGATTTTCTGCCTAAAAAATGATGTTATTTGATTTCTTCTTTTCTTCGTAACTTACTTATTGGTTAATAATATTTAAATTGGAGATGATAATATAAATAGATATAAATGAACTTTTAGTTAGCATAAATTTATAAAATATTAAAATTTTTTTTCCTTTAGTCTTGAATTTTTTAATCTGAGCGGTAAATAATTCCAGATATTTTAGATCTAAGCGTTTATTAATTTAAATGGAGCAAATTTTACTTCCTAATTTGCTAAAAATATTTCAAATTTCATTACAAAGGCTAAATATGCATTAATATATTGAAATTGAGAAAATTTCATTTATCAAATTAAACTTTTATTTCATCAATATTATATCAGATGAAATTAGCATATCGAATTTTTGTTTTCTTTAGAAAATTATCATTTAAAATTTTGTTGAAACGAATTTCCCACGTCGTCTAATTAAATTACCACTTTCATTTTTCATTCTTTTAATTAAAACCATCCATAATTCGCAGGAACACTTGTCGATCTACTAATTTCATTCAATTAAATGTCATTCAAAAATTAAAAAATTCATTTTTTTTTCTTTTTATCTTTTTTATCAGCAAAATGCTACTAATTGCTTTGTACATTTCACAACTCATCGCCCACTTCACTTTCACACTCAAAACATACAACAAAATTCAACTGTTATATTAAGTTTTAAATGATATAAAAGTAAAGTTACATATTTAAAAAGTGATAATTATTTACAGTTTCATCATCAAGAAGAAATAACTGACCTTTCGTTTGCAAATGAGGTATTTACCTGGCGGAAATATTCAAAGGAAACGGTTAACCTGCCTCTGCATATATCGAGAAGTTCATCGTAATGAAGAGAGTCTAATAATTAAACTGTTCTCAACACAATGAATCATTCCTGAATTTAATTATAGTTATTATCAACACAAATTAGAAATTATCAGATAATTAATTGCGTCAATTAGCACTTCCATTTTTTTTTCATTTATAGTTAGAAAGAAATTAATGTTAAATTAGAAATTACTAAAATTCTTATTCAATATTTCTACTATTTTTCTATGTTATCTCATTTCTGTTCGTTTAGGAGAAAATATCGGTAATTATTGATAATTATTGAATGAATTAATTAATTTCATTTTGAAAAGAAATTAAATTTTTTTCTATTTCTGCTAGAAACAGCAAATACTTTGCTGGAAATGTAATTCTGAATTCGTTAACAAACTAATATATTTCACTTGAAATAGTTTTCTAAAAATAATAATTGTTGCCAATATGTATTGATATACTGAATATGTGAAATTTAAATTTAAGTAAAAATTATACTCCAACTGATGGTCCATGTATTTTTAAATTTGTTGTTATATCAATAAGCACAAAATTATTTTAGTTAATTTGTGCTTGATATTTTGCTTTAATTTAAGCAATTTTTTTTACTTTCATTAAATGAACCTTAGATATTCCATTTCGAATATGCTTAACGTTCGTGCACATTGACATCTTCCTCTATCTTCCACGTCATTTTGCACGCAAATAGATGCACGGAACGAGTAATGATGAAAGGTCACAGCGAATTGCAAAATCCAACTAAAATTCCAACTGACATCAAAAAATAAAACGGAAAATGTCAATTAATCATTTGTTGTTAGGCGTTACTCAGCTGCACTTGCTGAATGTCGGAATGTCGCTCGCTCGGTAAAAGTTTATCCTTTTCCGCAAGGAAAAAAAACGAAAAGTTATTTATAGTACTTCGCATAAATAAAGTTTAAACTGTCCGACAATGAAGAGGAAGAGGGAGGGAGGGGTAGTGATAAGACTGCTAGTGCTATCAACGTCATTAACAGTTAACCGGTGATGTAATCATTGTCCTTAGATAAAGCTAGAAAATTTTGACTACTTCAAAATAAAGTCAAGAAATTAAACTAACACCATAAAATGGTGAATTTCTTCAAGAACAAGATTTTACGACCTTATCTGATTGAGCGAGCATTCAATAACAGGTCACGAGAATAGCAAAATGTAACCTAAAAGTTTAATACGATAATTCGGATTAGCACATTTAAAAAGTTTAATTGTACTTTTATAAAACCAAATTGGCTTAATTGCGCTTAATCAAAGGTGAAAAAAGAAATTAATGAGAAAGAAAGACAAAGTTTCACATATGTAATTAGTAAATTAATCATTTCTTCAAATCTCTTTGATAAAAATTGATATTTTGTGTTTTTTAAAATGACATTTTTTTTAAATTAAAAAAATACAATATATCAATTTTTATCAAAGAAATTCGAAGTGATTAATTTGCTGATTATTTTGATTACAAATCATTCTCAATTTCTCGATGTTTTTTTTATGCAAAAATAAAGTTGGTATTTGGCATAATAAGTTTCAGGCGATCATCAAATGCAAAATGATTTCATTTAATAGTTTCTTAGTAATCGTATTCCTGAAACTGATAGGCGTTATCACCTTTACTCGATCACAACAAATGTTGTTACCTATTGATTGCAGTCAAGCACCTCCTGGTTTGTTTACCTTGTTTTCTTTAATTCAAAATCTAACTCATTAGTTGTAATTTTTAATTAATGTTGAATTAAAGGTAGAACATACAAAACTATATCTTAAATTTAGGAGAACGCCACCCACGTTGACTGACATAAAGTAATTAATTATTCATGTTGATAAATTTAAGTAACTGCCAATGTCGACTATTGTAAAAGTAGTAAGAAGGAAAAAATTCTTTGATATTTCTAATATAATCTAAAAATAGTTGTAATATGTTTGATAACTATAATATTATCAACTATTACTTACCACTGAATGGATAATTTTTAAAAAAATTGCGAAATTTCAGTGGAATTTTAGTATTGACTAAGGAAATAGTAATTGATAAAAGAATAATTATCAGGCCTTTTCGAAATTTGCCAACAGTTCCGCCAATTCGATTTAGCAGCAAGAAGAACAGATTTGTCAGCTATTGCTCCGCAACTGGCCGTCAATGTGCCGGCAATACCGCACAGTCAGTCGTTTTCTTCCGCAGTACCGCCTCAACCTACATTTGTTCAATCAGTTTATGATTGCTTAGATTTGCAATGCTTATGTCCATATTTCAGGGTAAATCTTTTATCACTTTTCTTGTTTAAAATTCTGCTTTCAAAAACGTTTGCTGAAACGAACTTTTTTACGGTTTGAAACGACTTTCCAGATCAATTAGGTCATATGTTTGTTTTCGAAAGTGATGAAATTAATTATATAAATTTGTTTTAAATTGTCAGATAGAGAATGGTCATTGTTTTGCAGGGCGGTATATTGTCGGATGGAAACTGTCATTTGCAAAACGGTCAGATATTGCAACGAGCAATCCGGAAGGAAATTCGCATGTTGAGCGATGACGAAAGAAATCGATTCTTCAACGCAGTTCGCCAACTTAAGGCATCAGGAGGGTACAATCATTTGGCCAGCATACATGAACAGGTAACGTACCTGATGATGAAATGATGCTTTTTGCCATTTTCCTCAATTTTTCAGGAAACCATTCAAATAATTCCTCCTAATTTTGAGAAAATACTTTAGAATGTGCTAATATGTGAATGAATCCAAGGAGTAGAAAGTTTGCTTGAATGCTGAAGTTCCACCGATTAAAAACTTTCAAAACTTCATTCTCTTATATTCAAAAATTCTAAATACTTAAATGAAAAGGTGACGTCTAAAATCTTCATCTGCGTTATCGACATAATTTGCTTCCACTAAGAACAATTATTCAAAGGTCACTTGTTAAAAATATTTTGCTACAATTTCTTTGATCTCTTAAAATTAAAGAAATTGTAGCAAAAAAAAACAACGATACATACAAGAGATGCTTTGGAGATATTAGAAATTTATATGGAAATCAAGAATATTAATAAACATTTTTATTAATACAAAATACTACGTTACTAAATGATTCTCAGGAAGCATCAGGAAGTGGTGCGCATTCAGGACCGTCATTTTTGCCATGGCACCGAGAATTTATAAAAAGGTTTGAAATTTCGGATAAATTAAAGAAAAGTAACTGAAACGTAAATTTTAAATTTTGTTCGCATCAATAAAATCAAGCAATGATGTTTTAAACATTAAATTTATTAATGTGAAAAAATGTTAACGTGAAAATGTCTTCAGAAATATTTATATAAAGAAACATAACGCTTCGAAATACTTAAATTAATTAGACAATTCATCGAGTTATACAGTATTTTTGAAGTTAGCACAAATTATTAAAGAAATTTATTAATTTGTGTTAAAAGCAAAAATTTTAAATTACAATTAATAAATTAAGCTGTTATCTTACAGGATGGAAATCGCTCTACGACTCATTGACCCATCTGTTGCATTACCCTATTGGGATTCAACACTTGATGGACACCTGCCCGATCCTCGAGACTCAATTATGTGGAGCCCAACACTAATGGGCGAGAGTGATTCGAATGGACAAGTAATTAATGGTCCATTTAGTGGATTCGTTACACTTGACGGTCATCCAACTCTGACAAGGTTTACTTAACAACTTATTCTCTCTCAATCATTGATTGATCGATTGGTTGATCATCACGTAATTCGAAATCATCCTTTAAACATGATAAATGATGACCAAAATATTTTATTTAGGCATCTTGGAGAAGAAGGTCATTTGTTCACAGATCAAAATATTAACGCTGTTTATGATAAAGATACAATTGAAGGAATATTAGCATATACGGCACCAACAGAAGGTAAGTTATAGTTGGGCAAGTGTATGATAGCAGTTGAAAAAGAGAAGAAAATTTTATGCAGATTTCTTAATATAACCTTTTTAACTTCAACTAAAAAATCTTGCTATTTAATATTTCAAAAGTCTTATTTTGATATTCCCGGTACTCAGTAGTCTACTGATTGATAATTGATCAAAATTTCAATAATTTAAAATTTTTTTTAGCTTGTCCATATCCTCCAAATTTTTCTGCCCTGGAATATTATCATGCAAGCGTTCATATTTGGGTAGGTGGTGATATGAAGCCTCCAACGACCTCTGCTAATGACCCCGTCTTCTTCCTTCATCATTCCTTCGTCGATTACATATTTGAAAATTGGCGACAAATGCATCAAAATCGAATGCAACGTGAACAAGTGCGCATTCCGCGAATTACAAAAACTGATGTTTTTTATTTCAAATTTATTTTAATCGACGAGCATTCTCCATTTTAACAGTAATTTCGGGAGGAATAACACGAACTGAACTATGAGATGGTGTAGTGTTCATTTTAAATTGCGTGGAAAAAAAATAAATAGAAATCGAAGAACAAAAGATGACAAATCAGAAGTTTAGTTTATTGGAGAAGAAAAAAAAAGAATGGAAATAATTTGTAATTATCAGTTAGCTAATACTAAGAAACAAGTCCAATTCATTACAACATATCATATTACTTGCCATTCAGAGAATTGTTTTTTTTTAATTTCAAAGAGTTTTTGTCGTTGTTGTTCTTTTTTTAAAAAATTCCTTTTCTTAGAGAAAAAAAAAGTTTCCGCTTATTTTTGATTTTTTAGTAAAATTTACAAAGAAATTAAGTAAAGTAGCAGCTATTAATAGTTATTGATTAGTGCAGGATTATCCGAAGGATATCACCTCCTGTACAACAACACTTCATTTTGCCAACGCACATATGCGCCCATTCAATTTAGCAAATAGACAAGGCAAGTAAATTTTTCATCTTCAAAAGGAAGAGAAAGGAAAGAGATATAGAGAACAATGTCGCCTAAGTTCAACTTGAATTAATTAATCAAAAATTATGACTACCTAGGTTTTAATGAATGAATTAATTGATCAAAACATCAAATTACATAGGTAAATCGATTAATTAATTGTATAGGTTTATCGAATGCCTATACGGACTATATGTACACTTACGAACAGCGACCAAATTGTAGCAGAAGTCAGCCAAGCTGCTATTCGCAATTTTTATTTTGCGATTTCCTAAATGGTCCCGAACATTGTGTTTCGAAAATTAAACTTGGAAGACCATGTGGACAGTTTACTGGTGAAGACGCATGCTATATGGGAGTTTGTTCGGGTGGTTATTGTATGCCATCGGTAAGTGAAATGACCGAAGAGGGTTGAACGTAGGATGAGATCTTCGATAATTATAATTATGTATATATTTTTAGCATTTATATCTGTTCCATTTAGGCCTCATCCACTTCAACAGTTCTATCTACCCGTCGTACTGCACCTTTGCATACCACTCCCACTACTCGACATCACGTAAATTTATTTACAACACAACACGTTAGGAATACGTCAAGTTTGAGACGTAAAATTCTTGCTAAGCTTCGTAATTCTGTTCACACAACAATAGTACGATTTAAATTAATTTAAATTCCTATTATTTTAATTAGTAATAGAACAAATGTTACTAAAAATTGAGTTAAAATAATTAAAAATTAGCGGCCGACAGAGACAACATGCCTAAACGACGATCCGTGCTGTAGTCTATGGGCAAAGAATGATGAGTGTCTCAGCAATGTTGCATATATGAAAACGTACTGTCGTAGAAGTTGTGGTTATTGCAGAAACGATGATAATAAAAAGAGCGGTAATTTATAGCATTTCCTATTTCCATTCATCAAAAATTCGTTAAATTCATTATAAATTATTTCTCGAACAACCGAACAGTTTCGTTTTAAGCTAATTTTAAATTGAAACAAAAAAAAAGAATTAGATTCGTTCCAAATAAATTTTCGAAAAAAACTGAATTGCTGTTAAGGGAATGTGAAACAATTATATTGCAAATTTTTAGATTCAGTCTCATTCAAATAAAACAAATATTATTTTACAATTAATAACATAAGGATTTTGTAGGCTGCTTCGATCGGCATACTTCATGTTCGCATATGCGATTGCAGGGTGAGTGCATTCAAAGGCGGCAATGGATGGCGGAAAATTGTCAAGCTAGCTGTGGCTGGTGTAATATATCAGCTTATGACCTGTGTGTCAGGACAGCTTTAATTAGTCGTATGTAATTAAAAATATTTTTTTATCATCCGAATATTACTCAGACTATATGCTACGGGCAGATTATTAACTATATATTCATTTTTTTTTTATTATGTACATATTGTCATTCAAAATATCAAAAGAATCCATCTGAAATTGTGGGGATTACAAAGTAATACTACTCAAGCAACTACCTTAAGTGTTTACCAAAATTCTGAATAATTTTATAAATGTGAAGAAGAAACAAATGAAGCTAAAGTATAATTAAATCTCTCAACTATTTTCACGTAACGAATTCCCTGCAAATTCCAGTCAACTTTGATGTCATATCAAACTCGTTTTCACCCTCTGCTGTTATATTTTGTACATGAGTCTTTCTCTTTTTCTAACCTCATTAATAGGCTTAAGTATTTTTACTATTTGTGACTCCTGTCTCATTTGTAAACATCCCTTACTCAATGCCTTCCTGTAATTTCTTTTCGCATTTAATTGCCACATTTGTTACCAGCATTGCATCGCCCTAGATTTGATGCGTTCAAAATTTAATTTTAAAAAAGCATCGAACCACTTCTCAAACCCGTTAGGAATTCACAAAACAAAACGAATACGACTGTTCCTGGTAACAGTGTAACACACAAAAACCAAGATACAGACGCACCTCGAACTTTCAAACATCATTCTTTAATGAGATCTCATGACTATTTGATATAGCTTTGTTGGAAAACTACACAACTCTGAAATGATAACTTCCTATCATCTTATGTATTTGTTATAAACCACCCAGCAAACATTATTAAACCAGGAAAAGAATACCGCCGTAGATATTACGCCATATCACGTCGTGTATTGAATTAACCTTCCCAATATTTCAAATCCCTCTAGAAATAAAGTTACTTTAAGCTTTTTTTGTATTTATTCCCAAAACAACCATCTGCGACGTAACTCATTGTACACTCTGCATGAAATACATATGCACACAAGAAATGGATTTATTGCAAAATGTCTCCAAAAAACAATTCAAATAATAAAAGTTTATTTAGTTTTTCCAGCAGTTTTTTCTTTTGGGTCTTGCATTACCAATGTTTGATGGCACTTGCCACAATAATATCGATTCTGATGACTAGCCATGAAAACACCTCCACCACATGATGGCGAAGCGCACTCTTTCCGTAAACGAGTGATTTTACCATTCTCATCAACCTGGAATTCGGAAATTGGAGAAAACTCGGAAGATTATGACACGTGCTACATGTGTCCACGGGCAGTAAGGTGATTTTACCCCTTTCGAGTTCAAAATGTATGTGCAAAGTACAAGCCCCTCTTTTCCATGAATAATCCGATCTAATTCATAACCACTTACCTTATAATATTTCAAAACGGCAAGTTTGACCTTCTTTTTCTTATGTTTGTTTTTCTTCGGCGTAGTATAAACCTTCTTCTTCCTTTTCTTGCCACCACCACGTAACCTATTATTTTATATAAAAGATAAAATGCTTCTCCACTCCTTCAAAACAAGAAAAAAAGTCGTGGCTCAGAGAGCTATGTTTCATTCATCAAATCAGTGCACCAAAGCAAAGTCAACATCACGACCACGATGCAAATAAATCGATTATATCCTCCTCTATAGAAAACACCTTACCTCAATACAAGGTGAAGCGTCGATTCTTTCTGAATATTATAATCTGACAGCGTTCGACCATCCTCCAACTGTTTGCCTACTCGTTAGAAAAAAATTAAAACATGAATACTGCTGGTTCGTCATCATGCATTATACTAAAGTATAATGCACTCGGAAATCAGCTATTTGAAAGTTAAATTAGTTGAAAATATAGGAAACTTTAGATGGTATCTTGAGGCTGGTAAGCTGCTCAATTTTAGGAATACTTCGACTCAGAGGTGATCGTTTAAATCATGATACTCTCATAGGCCAGGACACCTTTGAACACCAATATGTCATCATAACCGAAGTATAGTCACGTTATGCAACTTCCACAACAAATTTATAAAATTACCTGCAAAAATAAGTCGCTGTTGATCAGGCGGAATGCCCTCTTTATCCTGAATTTTAGCCTTCACATTCTCAATTGTATCAGACGAATCCACCTCAAGGGTGATCGTCTTTCCAGTTAGTGTCTTCACGAATATCTGCATCTCACCGTGGTTAAAGAATACCTGAAAGGCATCCATTTGTTGGGGAGCAAAAATGTCGCAGAAACTTCACAACAGCACTGTGCCCTCTGGTAATAGCACCAAACACCTAACTCAAAGTTCGCGGAGGAAGTATTGCCATCTACATTGGTTAACAGTTTTCACGAGAAAAACAAATAGGTAAGGTACCTATACGTCCAAACGTCGCGAGCCTACCAATAAAATCCAGCAACTTACCCCACCACCAACACCACACACGACGCCGGAACGGACAAGCAACCAAACCCTCAACTGCTCCTAAAACCGAACACAATATCACAGCTGCAATTGATACCGCAGAATGAAACATTATATCTCATCTGATGGCAGAGATACAATGCTAGCCTCCTGCCATGATAGACAAGAACTCAGGAAGTTAGGAGAGGAGGAAGAGATTCCAAATAGTTGAGAGAAAAAAGGTATGGATTTTACAAAATATCGAATATTGATCAGTGCAGTATTGGTAACTATTGTAAGTACTTTTCTGACATTCTCGATAAGTAGCGGTTACTGAGGTAGATGTACATAGTTGCTTGTAAGCTGGTGGGACGCGGAAAAGGCACGCTAACCACTGATGGAAGAAGTTGGCAAAGTATTGGTATCTCATCGAAGTTCAAACTAGTGTAGCAATGTCTTTTTGTTATATTAGTATAGCAGTAGCTACTGCACGATAAAAACCGTACCGCATTACTCAACATGTCCGTGTATTAGTCATTTCATTTTTCATTCAATAAAATAAAGACTAGGGAGATTTCGGGAATCCTTCCATCTGCCACAATTTTGAAATACGGAGGGCGAATTGGATGGAAAATATGATGAACTGAGCCATGTTTCAGGAACTATAATATATGAAGATTTAACTAAGTGACTTATCAATTTATTATCGCTGTAACGAGCATGTGAGCAATTGATAATTTGTGTTTAGATCAGCAAGATGCTTATAGTTACATTCATGCTTTTGCTAACATACAGTTGTACAAAAAGTACCTGCTGAGCAATCACTGAAATTAATTTATGGAGATACTGTAAATCAAAACTAAAATTTCTCTCCAGAAACTTGTAAAGCATTACTGTAAAGCTCTTTGGCACATCCTCTAAAACTCTTTGTCACATGGAACTTTATTATTTCCTTTGCCTAACAAAATATATGATTTTGTTTTTAAATAAGTAAAACCAAGGCCAGAATTGGAATATTTCGTGTGCAGTGTTGTGTTACAGGTTTGGACGACCAAAAGGAACGAGTTTCAAGTTTCAAAAAAAATCGATGCCAATTTTTTTGACTAAAAAGATCATGACAGATTAGTAATATGTATATATTCTTCCTTTCTGATTTTTATTCTAGTACCGATTCGAAATAAAACTGAAAATTTAAATAGCTACTTTAATTACACAAAATTACACAAGTAATTACACAAGTTTTAATTACACAAGTAAACTCAGCATATGACATATACTCATCCCTTTCTTGCATTTTCTAAATTTAGAAGTGCCAACGCCCTTGTTTTGGTTTATATCCAAGCTTATTGGCTACCCCTTCATAAACAGGTGATTCAGCATATGCACAATATTGAGGTGGATCCGTATATCGCCGTTTCCGTGTCTGAAATTGATCAAATGAAAGATACCATCACAAACTTAAATAATGAAATTGTATTCCCAAATAAACTAGCAAAACGAATTTCCAACTGATACTAATAAAAGGATTTGCTGTAGTAGACATTATTCAGCAATCCTTTCAAAGCGGAATAGCTATCGATGGTGATTTCCAGGGAATTTCTTTCAAAATAGTCGAATCTTTAGAGGATTCAGGAAAAAATGTCAAAAAGTCGTCAGCTCCCAAGAATCCATTGTGCTACTTGAACTACTAAAAGAATTGTTACCAAAAAATGGCGACCGTCGCAGAGTGGACGGTTTCTTGTTGCTTTGCATACACACATCCTATATGTTCCATCTTTTTCGACTTCAAAATGTAGAGGTTTCAGCATTGTGGTACCCTCTGAATTATGGCTGCCATCACACCATGGCTACAATACCACGATTATTATCATGATTTCAATGGACTAGAAAAAAACAAAACAGTTTCAAATGGACCTATTTAAATTAACACAAGAAAAACCCGTCACGTTTGGAATCCACATTTTTATAAAAATCAAAACATTAAAATATGCAGCAATAATTGAAAAAACTGGGCGTTTCTACCTGTGTTCCGGACAGACCACAAGAACACCAGGAATACCGTTCGCCTTTTTTTAGCTTCACTTTAATTGGTTTGTTGTCCAAACACACACCTATTTCAGGATACAGAGCGGCTGAAGGATTCAACAATTTTATTCCACTTATTCCACGCGCTATAATTTTACAAACCTGAAATTTTAAGTCAAGATTCTCGAGTACAATATAACTTGCAACAAATACAACTGAAAATTATGGAAACAGAGTTATCCAACCATGCATACAAAACCTATATAATATTTGAAAACTATCAAGGGGCATAATATTTTTAGCTGATTTTGCATAAGCTTTGAATAACGCCGAATTTTCTACTTTGAATGTGTATACGATAAAATCATTTAACAAGAATTGAGGAACTACTAAATGACTGAAGATATGTAATCGACTGGATATGTATTATAAGTGGATTAGTTAAGAAACGTTATCGCTGATAAGAAACAGCAATACTATTATACAATGCCTATATTTCGTTTATTGCGAATATAATTTAAATCGTTATGACATAATTCCTTTTTTACGAAAAAAATCCTAGAATAATTGTTTCTTATCGGCGATAACATCCGATGTAACTAATAGTAGCAATAAAACTTACATAACGTACATTTAGGATATTAACCATCTTATCCAACGTGTTTTTGAATATTATCCAGCTGAAAAGTAGTCAAAAGTGTTTAAACATTTCATAGAAACCGAAAAATGCAAAAGTATTTCTCGCAGCTAGAAAGTATTATTCCATGGCTACCTTAACAACACTCTCTCTAATAATATGACCGATCTGGAAAAGCTTCAGAAATGCCCAGTAAAAGGCCTACTCAATCTGACAGTTATCTCATCAGCCTTAACCCAGTCACAGCTCTGTACAAACACAGTACAAACAATGCCCAAGTAAGTTGCAAGCAACTGATGGTTGTAAAAGTCTAATAACATTACATTCCTGTAATAATACAAAATTCCACAATAGGGAAAAATTTCTAGAAAAAAAATTTGTGAAGAAAATGCCAAGCGAATTTAAAACACATTTAAAAGATCAATTCAGACTTTTTGCCAAATTTGCTACCAACAAAAATGATGGAGTTTAATGATGGAGTTTAATCTTTGGAGTTTAATCAAGCAAAACCTTGTGGCATATATCGAGTATGCAACGGGTTTGAGCGCTGTTACAGAAACGCAAAATTTTGCGGGTAATTTGATTTTGAAATGTGTGCGTACATCTTTCTAAGTTATATTTCTGAGTGCACTGAGTGTGATTTTAGACTATGAAACGTATATTTCCTGATCTTGTAATGCATTGATAACGTTGTGGTGTCATATGAGTTGTGTATCGGCTTCGGGTATTTCTAGAATAACAGTTGAAACAAGAATGACGATAGATATTTGATAACATGCTTTTCTCCCGATCTAGCGAAAATTCTTCGCAGCATTTACCGCAAGAAAGAAGTGTAAAGATTCGTGGTTTTTTTGTAAGAACTGCAATATTTGCATACAACTCCCCTTCCCCCCCCCCCTCCCCCTCCCGCCCTCCCATGTTCGTATCCCTCTCTCTCTCTCTCTCTGTCAATTATAACGATTAGCAGGAGTAAACCGACAAAGTTGCTAGAATTTGAATTATAATTATTTCGACTAAGAAGAATTGCAGCGACAAGTTTACACAGCAGCCGTACTGATCAAATGAATTAAAAACTTGAAAATAGTAACTGGACAGATTGAGTTACTTCTTTACTGCGATTGAAGTATTTTCAAGTACCAATTTAGCTAGATCACCATGTTTATGAGAAAAATTCGGTGGTTAAATTTTTTTTGAAGTAATGATTTGTTACTATCCAGAGAGGATGGAAGCGATGCATCAGATCGAATGTATGATGAAACACATTCCGAAGGAAAATCTGAAGAGAGTCGTTCCACATATCTGTGAAGGTTTATCATTCATTTGCTTTTGTCTCCTTTTATCATACTCGTGATACCACACGTCATCGTGATGCAAAAATATAAATATCTAAAATGCAAAAATATCTAGTGTATGCATAGGAAAAATTTCATGCAGAGTGTTGGGCCTGATTTAATCTTGTTAGCTTTAAGCAGCAATTACTAAGGTTAATTAATGGCAATTATTTGGTTGGTCAATCTTTCAGACAATTTTACCCGCAAGTCCAACAGAGTGACAGCTGTAGGGAATGGCAAGACAGTGTTTTTACTTTTGTGATAGTTTGACTATAGTGCGATTTGGTGATAAATGCTGTGAGGGCGCTCTCATTTGGGACCATTTATCAATACCAATATAGGATAATGTTTTTTCTATAGACTTCACTTCAGAATAACTTTATATTTGCTTCTTGTCACGATGTTCCATATCTTTCAGAAAACACCGTTTACGACTCGCAGCCGGATTCGTTCCGTCACTTTTCTCAAAGCCAGATATTTCTGAAGGACATACGCAACAAAGAGGCAGAATTTTTACTACTTTACTAAACTGGTTTTTTTTAATAAGAAATTGACTCCTACACAATTTTAGAAGATATTGGGTAATAATAAGTTTTTTAATTTCGTAGACTGTTTTCTATCAACTTCTTTTGGTAGTTTTATACAATATGTTTAATTACTGTTACTTGTTATTTCAATATCATTTTGGAGGTTTATACATTACTATAGGAAACAAATCATCTTACTTTCCCTAAAAAATTCAAATTTTATCACAGGATTTACTTTTTTCTACCTCGTATAATCCTTCGAATAAACGGATAATCCGGCAGAAAACACCCTCAGGTACTGTTTTGTACTTTTTCGAGCTTTTTTATTTTTAAATGTTTTATTATATATAAGTTCAATCAGCCTCTTACAATTCCAAGTACAAAAACAGTTAATGAATACGCCTGGGCGTGAGTTGGATTGGCTGAAAAGTTTTAATATGTACCTTTGATTCTCCCTTATGAATGTTTTGTTTCAGTTAATA
>JABVXW010000186.1:0-107409 GCA_013365375.1 Litomosoides brasiliensis | reverse complement strand
TATAATGTATCTACCTAGCCTAATATATATTTGTATATACATAGATAGATAGATAGGGAATGTATCCATTCCTCAGCAAGTTCCGTCTGCAGGTGATTGGGCAGACGCACGTAAGAAGAGTATAAATTATCCAAGTGAAAATCGATGTAATGAGGCGAAAATTTTCTTATAATTCAACTGATTTGTAACAAATTTGATATGAAATGCAAAGTGGTGACAAGGTGAAAGCTAAGGTATTAAAGTGTTCCAAAATGGATTTCTTAAAATTCATTTGTATTATTGATTGCTTGTCATTTACATTATTTAAAAAAATAAAAACTCATTAATTATTCATGTTCGCATTTATTCCTCTTATTGTCAGTATTCGTTTTTTTTTTTTGCAATAGCTTTTATGAAGCTTGGCAAATATATATATATATATATTGTATATATATAAACAAAAACATATATGCTTTCTCCTCCACCTCCCTGTCCTTTCTTTTTCTCGCCATCCTAAAATCCTAAAAGTCCTTTGATCAATATCGCGAAAAAAGCAGTATGTGTGATGTCTTGAAGTTGATTTGATAAAGGCCTATAGACAATTGTTACAATTTGATTGTCGCATCAAATTAGAATAATTTAAGTCCCGAAAGACCATCTCTCCATTTTCATCATTAGCATTTTGCACAATGAAGATAAAGATGAAAATTTCCTTCAACTCAATGGATTGTCAGGTTTTACTTATCAAATCAATTATGAGTTAAGCTGAGTTACCTCAAATAATGTTTATTCTAAGTCCGTCTTATTACTAACTTTCATAAGAATGACAACTATAATTATACTTCAATATCATTTGGATCACAACACTGCACGAAATTAAGTAAGTCGCCTGCTAAGATTGTATTTTTTTTCGAAGAGAAAACATGTCAGTAATCATCAATATTATGAGTATTTATAGAGAAATGATAAGGGAAGTGAAAGGTTCTTAAGAGTTTTTCAGTGAAATATAAGTAGTCATTGTTAATTTTTATATTAAATTTGTTTCATCTCATGTGAATTTTGTCTAAAATTTGACACCGAAAAGCGCAGAACTTCATAGCACTATAAAAAATCATATTTTAAAAATATAATTTGGTTTAAATTTTAGTTTTTTTTTTGAAGATTTACACTTGTCTCAAGGGGTCTAATCTTCCTAACAATATCTATTCCTTTCCATTTTCATTCACATTCACTCTTCTTTTCCTCTTCAAATATTTTAAAAATCCTTGCAACCATTCCTGTCTTCCTCATTCAACCATCATCTATCCATATTTCCTTCTTCCTTCTTTTCCTCTAGTAATTTCTTAATTATGCTACAGATACCTGATTAAAGTTATTCATACATTTATATACCTTGGATGAAGCTTTGCTCGTTCATGATAGGAAGAGATTTGAGCCTAAGCCAGACAGTTGGTAAATAAACTAAATCAAAATATCTCACATGTGTACGTACCATTAGTACTTGGCACCACTGTTATTGCAAGCTAAGCAATGTTTTCCCTCCGTTTAAATCCTTTTGTCTTTAGGCCATTGATCCAAAATCTTGCCCTCATCTCTCCTCTCCTTTTTCTTCATTTTCTTTATTATAATGTAAAAAATCAATGAAAACTACGGTGGCTTCCACCTCCATAGTTTAATTTCAACTTTCGTCATTATCATTATCATTATTATCATCCATTTTACTTTCCATTTCCTCAAATTTTTCCTGTAAGCTTATCCTACAAAAATAGCAGTATTCTTATAAAGCCTATTTTCCTTCCATTTCTCGTCTTTTCCTTTCCTTTCTTTTTTCCGTTTAAATTAAAAGGAATTGTGAATCATTCGAAATGTTAATTAATTAGTGAGAAAAGTGAAATGAATAGTAGAAAATGTGTTCTTTTTCATCTCAGCCATATCACACCCATCCATCTCCAATGTTTATTTTGTTTTTTTTTGTGGTTGCGTAAAATATCAGAAGAATGATTGATGATCGTAATGTGAAATTAGCTCACTCATTTGTTTCCTTTTTTCCCTCTTTGAAAAGTTATTGAAATATTTGACAAGTAAAAATTAGAAACTTCCAATTAACTTATGTGTAGAATATTTGGACAAATCCCCTTTATCAGTGGATGATAAAAACGATGAGATGGATAAAATCAGATAACCCTACTTTTTTCTCATTCATCGATTATACATTTCCGATAACTTTCCAGTTATTTCATTTTCAGTGAAAAATTTTTTTCAGTGAATATTAAGCTGATTTATTGCCTGAATGATTTGCATGGATGTAGTATTTGCATTTTTAAGAGATATTTCATTGAATCTTTAGTTCGTTACCCGTCGGATAAACAAAAGAAACTTTTCAAATTATTCATTCGCTGAAGTATTTATCGAAAGGATTGTTATAACATAACGATTGTCGATAGCATTTCAAAATGTTTGAAAAAAATTTTTATTTGTATAATTTTTTGAACGAAATTTAGAAAAATTTTTCCTATCGCTCGTGTAAAGTATATGGAAATAAAAAAGTGAAATAGAGAAGAAGGAAAAAAGTAAAGAATAGCCAAACGGTTTCAAACTTTTTTTTAAAAAAAAAAAAAACAAGGAAAGCCAAAAAAAGTGACGTGCCATCTGATCGTTAAAAGATGGATATTTAGTTTGTGTTTTGTTTAAAAATTGTAACGCATCGGAAGTGATTGAGAAAGGTTGCTACTGACGAGGACATATCATAGATTAGATTATAGATTTACCTTCATCATGTTTGCTAACGTTTCCTTTTCATTTCATTTTTCACTCTTCAACTCTTCCATTATTGATGAATAATGGTTACTGAGCTAAACTAATTAATAATTAACCAATCATTTTACCTATCAATAAAATATTCTTCGTTTGGAAGAGAACAATGTTGCTATTGTTTGAGTTCACTGCACTGTTTCTATCAAAAATTCTTCCTATTTCGTGCTGCATTCTTTTTGAAATTTTGTAATATTTCATTTAAAAGCAAACTCTTTTTATTCCTTATTGCATCACAATATTTATAGTTGAATTTCTTTGCGCTTATAGATGAATTGATTTGATTTGAATTTAAGATTTTGTTTTTTCTTTACTTGCAGAAATTTCCATTTCATCGACTTCTAAATAATCACCAGGGAGCAATAAAGTTTGAAACTTTTTTTTTGAAAATACTAAAAAAACCAAGGTTTTAGAAGAGGTTTTAGTTGTATCATTGCTGAGATATCTATCATCTACTTCATCTTGCACATAAATCCTACAACTATTTGTTCAAAAAAAATATTGAAATGGAAATTTCTGTGACTGAACAATTTAACTTTCTCATAATCTACTGTGAAATGCTAAAAAAAATTGTGCAATAGTTTCTAAAGAAAGTTCTGAAAATGCCATCAATGCACCACCTACTTCCCCCTGGCACGTTGCGTAATCGCACGACATCCCGATCCAGCAAGCTACCAGGTGGTGATAATTTTAAAAGGAAATAATGGAATGATAAAATTAAAAAAATATTATAGATGGGAGTTGCTGAAGAAAAATATTGAATGAATTGAAGTAATTCATGAATAATGACATAACATAATTCACAATGCTCCAACAACCAGTATCAAGGGAATTACGCTCATTTCAATCACTTTCGCGTTTTTCTGGACCCCGTGGATTGGTTAGCAGGCGTCAGTCGAATACTAGACGTTATTTGCAATCACGGCGCAGAGCTACCGAAGCTTACGTGGCTGATCCCCAGGTACACTTATCTAAATTTCTTAATACATAATTTCTTAAAATCTTTTGAGAGATCAGGAAACTGCAGAAATATTAAACAGAAAGAAAGAAAACCATTCATATTTGTCTTTTAAAAGTCTGTTGCATTAATTCAGTATGGTTATAACAAAAGTGGAGTGTTTTTGATCAACCAACTTTAGATGTTATCCGTCCTGCGATCGGGCCCATCCACGGGATGCGGAAGCCTTTTACCATATGAGAAAAAAACTTTCTCATTATCGATGGAAGTAAGGCCATTACGACCGTGGCGTGATAGCGTTCTGGAAGAAGACGATTATCAGAAGCAAGCCCAAGTTGGTTGGGATAGTGAGGCGGACATTATCAACGAAGAATGCGATTTACCCTATCCAGGGTAATTTTTTTTCACCCTAATTAAATGATGGTTGATTTCCAGGAGAAAATAGAAATTTTACATATTCCTATAAATAAGTCGTCTAGCTATTCGTTCACCAAGAAAAAAAAAATCGTGATTAACGTCAATAACCCACATTAACTAGAAATAATATATCCCATACCTTCCACATACTGCAAAATAAAATAAAGACCTAAAACATAACCGTTATTAAGATTAACGGAATCATCCCTACACTGTTTACGGCAAGCTGTACCACCACGTTCATGGGCACTCCGAATGGTTATGAATCCTTGGTTTGATCGGATAACAATGCTTGTTATCCTGATCAATTGTGTAACACTTGGAATGTATCGACCGTGTGAGGATAACGATAACTGTACAACATATCGTTGCTATGTTCTCGCAACCATTGATCATATCATTTTTGCATATTTTGCTATTGAAATGGTATGTTTGAAGGGTATTCACTTATTTGTTTCTAAATATTTGAAAAGAAAAAATTTTCAAATTTACGCAGCATATTTCAATTGGAATAATTACTTTCAAAGCCTACTGAAAGGAGGAAAAAGTTCGTCTTTTCTAGCTGATCAAAATAGTTGCACTCGGGTTCTGTGGCTCAGCCGCTTATCTTTCCGATACTTGGAATCGCCTTGATTTTTTCATTGTTTGTGCAGGGTAATTTTTAATCTTTTCTTCTCTCCTATGTTTTTACCTCTATCTTTCATATTTTACGTCTTTTCTGATGAATAACTTACTGAGATTATTTACAATAATCCAAACAGGTGACGTGTAGGTTAGAAGATTATACCGACAAGGGTTATCAGATCGAACTCTTCTACTTTTTAAAAAATTCAGTGAAATATATTATGTGATATCGCAGTGTGTTGATTTTGCTGTCTAAGAAGTTTGCAACTTTCATTTTCTATTAGGTTAACTTCTAATGTATTCTCACAATTTTAACTGAAATTTTAGGTGTGCAGAATATCTACTGCAAGAATATTTGGGTAATATAAATTTGACCGCTATACGAACTATTCGTGTACTTCGACCGTTACGTGCTGTTAATAGGATACCATCTATGAGAATCCTTGGTTCGTAGCGATAATTTCCAATCAAACATTTGCCCTGTATTTTACAGAGGGTGAGAAAAGAGAGGGGGAGAGAGTAAAAATGACAGAAGAAGCAACACTGACGAAACTGAAATTTCTTATTGAATTAAACATTTGCAGTTAATCTATTATTGGACACATTACCGATGCTCGGTAACGTATTATTGTTATGTTTCTTTGTCTTTTTCATATTTGGTATTGTTGGTGTTCAATTATGGGCCGGACTGCTCAGGTATAATCATTTTCAGGTTTCCTGAGGTGTTAAGATGTCTTTTGACTAATAACTTTATATATACGTAAAAGACATCTTAACATACATATATGTATACATATATATATCTTTATGCATATTGCCGTAATTTCATGCAACGCAAAATTTTTAGAACAAAAATAGAAATCAAATGGAAATTAAAATTTGAAAATACTTAACTTAAATGAAACATTAACACTTTATCAATGAGTTTTTAAAATCACTGGATTTATTTCTGGTAATACATTTCAGAAATCGCTGTGTTATTAGCTTGCCAAAAATAAATGCTGATATTGATGTCTCAGACGTATCACTTACACGGTAAAAGTTTATTCACAATAGTTTTCAATGCTCTATTGATTAGTAGTGATCGTAACAAACAAAAATTGCAATCTTTATGAATTACTTGAAAATTTTTTGGTATAATTTACGCTATTACAAGCGGGTAATGGGTCAAGTCAGTTTTTGCTTTCCAACAATGATAATTTATCTTTTCTGTTCAGATACTATATACCGGAAGACACCTCGCTAGAATATATTTGCAGTCAAGCGGATTCATCAGGTCTCCATACATGCGATAATCTACCTCCTTACGTACACAACGGAGTCAAGTAAGCTTTCACATGTCAACTTTAGCTAATCTAAAATTGACTTTGTCCCAAATACATGAACATCTTAATAGAAATTGCTATTATTTAAATTTAAAATTTCATTTGTTTTCCATAAATTGTTTGGATTCAATATATGTCACATTAATGGTCAATTAATTCTTCTACAAGAGTACCGTAAATGATTTTTGTGGAAAGAAAGTTAGATATTTGCAATTTATAAGTGGAATAATCGAACTTCAAAATACGCTATAAATTAAAGAATATCAAATTCAATTTGATGGAATTAGTGATTTAATTCATCTATCAAGTGATATTGTTTAAAAAAATCAGTTTTGAAATAAAATTTTTCAAATATTTCATTTTTTAGATGTAATTTGACTATATATGAATGGGCAAGTGTAAAAAATGATACAACGGCATGTATAAATTGGAATGCTTATTACAACGAATGTAAAGTTATGCATCGTAATCCATTCCAAGGATCGATATCCTTCGATAACATTGGCTTCGCATGGATAGCCATCTTTTTGGTACCAATTTTTCATTTTTTTTCCCTAATTTATTTCCAGAAGTCACAATAAATAAAGTAATTTATATTTCCATCTCATAACAATGCACATGCTAATCTTCATCATCATTACAAAGGAAATTTTACACAGGTAATAAGCTTAGAAGGATGGACAGATATAATGTACTACGTGCAAGATGCGCATTCATTTTGGAATTGGATATATTTTGTTTTATTGATTATTGTAAGTTCTTTTTTTGCATGTTATTTCGGAATAATAGCGCAT
The DNA here is from genome assembly GCA_013365375.1 of Litomosoides brasiliensis. Classification (NCBI taxonomy): domain Eukaryota; kingdom Metazoa; phylum Nematoda; class Chromadorea; order Rhabditida; family Onchocercidae; genus Litomosoides; species Litomosoides brasiliensis. The sequence goes on along the minus strand of JABVXW010000186.1, from coordinate 100,501 downwards.
GAAATTATAAAATGCTTACTTACTTAATATTAATGTTTGATTGCAATAATCAAATTGGTTCAATGAAAGGTTAGAAGAAAATAATTAAATTGAATTCAATTTTGCTAATAGTGATAGTCTGTCTGCAGGTAGGAGCATTTTTTATGATCAATTTATGTTTGGTTGTTATTGCGACGCAATTTGCGGAAACCAAACGACGCGAAACACAACGAATGATTGAAGAAAGGAAAAGACTGCGATCTTCAGGATCTCTTAGTTGGTTGTTTATTTCCTTGTGCCGCACATTTTTCATTTTCGAAATTTATGTTCAGGATAATGATATCAATTATTTCAGGTAGCGATCCAGCTCATTCATCGAGGGACGATGAAGGGGGTGAAAGTATCTATGCAGCTATAGTCAAGTCTATAAGACATTATTCTCGTCGGTTGAAAAGAAGATTTCTAAGGGTACAGACCTATTTATAAGGCTATGATCCAAACATTCATAGCTCAGCAAATCAACGAATTGCATTGTTTGAACAAAAAAACGTATGTACAAGTGCTTTTTCAGAAATGGAAAATATGGGAAGAACATTTTGCGAGTAGATGGAAATTCTTTAAAGGCTCTTCAAACAATAGTGAACCGAAAGCTGCGGCTTCTGAAGAAACGAAGATGAAGGATGTGCAAGTAGCCAATATTGATGCAGGTAATAAGAAGTTTGAAAATAAATGAAGAATTCAAAATTTCTTAAACTCATATTTGTGGTAAACTGTTCTATTAATCATTTAGGATAGAATGTAGTAATAGCTAACTGGAAGAAAACAACATCGGTAGGTGATGGATGATTTAACGAATTTAAATTTTAGCATTAACAGAAGTTTCTTCATTTTACGAATTATAAAATTTTAGAAAACAAAGTAGATAATAAATTATTGCCATCGAAAAGGATACATTATGAGGAGAGCAAATTAGAAGACACTGTGAAGAATGTGGAATGGAATGGAAGCATGAATGGTACGACTTTTGTCATTTATTTGGTCGAAATTTAACGAATAAATTTAATAATTTAAAATTTGTAGTGTGAGATTTTCCACAAAGAAATTTTCCCGCAAGTTCACATTACAGTTGATAATTTATTTCCAATATTAAATGGTAGATTGCGCAACAAACAGTCGAGAAAGTGATGCCGAGATAGGCTCAACCAAGAACAAGCAGCTTACCTTACCAAAAAAGTCTCTTCCGGTGGGAGAGTTGTCGAGCGGTGAGGAAAGTGATGTAGAGCTTTCCGGTCAACCATCCAGAGCCGGAAGTGAACTTGAATATGACAATGATGGTGTTGTTGGTAGCAGCCGCAACCGTCGTTATGCTTCTCGCATCAAACCGGTAACATGTATTCCTGATTAGAGTTTACTAACAATAAAGGAAAAAGCCTGGGCGGAATTTGAAGATCAAGTTTGAGACAGAAGAAATAAAACTTTCGTTTCACGTCAAATACCATATTATAACGGTTATAATTCCTGTTAATTTTGAATTTTCTGTACAATATTAGAGTTACTTATTATATGTTTTTTGCTAAAGGATCGTCCGACTAGAACGAAGACTACATTACTTGGCCGATTCCGCGAAAAGCTTCGAGCATTTGTGGTTTGCAATCATTTTAAACGCGGTATTTTATTCGCTATTTTGATCAATACCCTCAGCATGGGTGTTGAGTACCATCAGCAGGTTTATTTTCATTATTGTAGTAAAATGCGAATAAATTTCATAAATTGTAAATAATATTGGTAAGATAATATGCCTGATTTTTGACCTGTAAGCAGTTATTGTAAAATTCATTTTTAGCCTGAACTGTTAACAGCAATCTTGGAAATCAGTAATTATTTCTTCACTGGTTTGTTCGCGTTGGAAATGCTGCTCAAAATAGGCGCAGATGGTTTATTTGGCTATCTCTCCGATGGTTTTAATCTTTTTGATGGCGGAATAGTTGCACTGAGGTAACTTATTTTAATTTCTTAAAAGAGTTTGTATGGCCTTTTTCCATCCAAAAATTATGAAATATTTTATTTAAAAAGAAGAAAAGGGTTTTTTCTTAATTTGTTTATTCACTGAAATCAGTCATTGTTTGATTATTTTCACAGTGTGCTGGAATTATTTCAAGAAGGAAAGGGGGGAGGATTATCAGTACTTCGAACATTTCGTCTACTTCGAATTTTAAAATTGGTCCGATTTATGCCCGCTTTACGATATCAGTTACTTGTTATGCTACGTACAATGGATAATGTAACGGTATTCTTCGGATTACTCGTTCTCTTCATCTTCATCTTCAGGTATACATGAGAAATATTGTAAACTTGATTTTCAACACTGTAAAATTGTAATGAAATTCTTCACACGCTTCCTTTAAAAGTCAGTTTTATCTTTGGAGATATGCCTTTTTTTCAATTTTTTACTTTTGTAGTATACTTGGGATGAATTTATTTGGATGTAAATTCTGTAAAAATCCGGCCAGTGCAATGGAGCAGACAAAGAAATGTGAACGAAAAAATTTTGATTCTCTTTTGTGGGCATTGGTGACTGTTTTTCAGGTATGTCTCGCACATGCAATTTGAAATGACATTTTTTTTCCAATTTAATGATCTGTCTGGAAATTTTTAATAGAGCAAGTGTAGTTTTTTTTGAATTGGATTAGATGTAATTTTTGGTTGGAAAGGAACGCTGGATTTGCTGATTTAACAACGAGCACATTTGTAGTATGCAGCTTTTCTTGGTTTTCAAAATCAGTTGAAGTAAAAAAAAGTCCAGTTTAAAAAATCTGTATGCAGAACTTTATGCTGGTACTGTACTTCGTTTCTTCGTTCTTCAAAAATTAAATTTACTTTTTATTTTATTTTCCAGATTTTAACACAAGAAGATTGGAATGTCGTTCTGTTTAATGGTATGGCTCGCACAACACCTTGGGCTGCTTTATACTTCGTTGCTTTGATGACATTTGGTAATTATGTATTGTTCAATTTGCTTGTTGCCATCCTGGTTGAAGGTTTTCAAGAAAGCAAAGAAGAAGAGAAACGACAATTGGTAAGTGAAATTAAATTTTTATCAGAAATATTGGATATAATAGAGATATAATAACATTAATATATGCTTCAAATAGTAAAAGGTAATTCATAAATTATAGGTATAACGGAATTATCTGAATTATTTTTTAAGATTCATTTCTGAACAGTCGACATTTCAATTGAATAATATCACTTCTTCACAATTTATTCCAGGAAGAAGAAGCTATGAAAAAGGCAGCTATTGAAGAGGAAGAAAGAAAACGAGAGTTGGAATTATTTCTAGCGAAAGCTTCCTCATCCGGTTATCTTAATCAAAAGGTGCAAGCGTTTTCTTTTAATATTTGTGTTTTAGTAAATGACCAAAAATGAGACAATTCTTAAAAGGTAGTTAGATTGATTTCTAACAAATTTTGTTACCACACTTCCTATTTTAGAATCCTCCAACATATTACACTTTCAATCGTAGACCAAGCAATTTTCCAGCCTTTCATGAAACATTCCAAATGCGATACAGCGTTCCAACAAGTCCAGATGATGCAAGCTTTATTGAATTAAGAAATTTTTCAAAACATTCCATTGTTTGAACAACCGACTGAAATCTATGCCTCAAAAAAAAAGAAAAAGTTTTGAATTGATCTCTATTTTGTTATAGGTTAGAAGTCGTGCATTCTGTACTGCTAAATTAAATTAAATTTAACAACATACTACAACTTTTTCAGGAGGAGGAAGGTGAAAAATCACTGGAATCAGGACAGACATCGTTCCTTACTAGACGAAGCGATAGTTTCAGTCGGCAGCATCTACCGAAGGCTATTTATCCTAATCTTAATTTTAGGTATTTTTTTCCATTCTAATTTGATCTTTTTTATCATCGTGAATTTTCGTTAATAATAAAAAATCATCGTCGTTAATAATAAAAAACTTAAATTTGTTGAATTTACGCATACAATATTGCAGTAATCGTACGATTTCGGCATAAAAAACCTTACCGTAGGGTCGATTCTTGTGATAGGTCATTAAAAAAAACTCCTTATTTGTAAGTGTGATAAAAAGATAAAAAATGGGATAATTCTCTTTTGTTTTAAAGATTAGACCGACATACTTCACTTACACTTCCTCAACTGGTACCATACGTTGACTCTTATTCGAGCGGTGAAGTTCGACAACGTATGAATAGTTGGTGTGGAATGCAAACAAGGCTCAATCCACTTTGCTCTATCGGTGGTCGGCAAGCTGTTATTGAAGCCTACGCAAGAGAGAGGTTACTTGAGGTTAATTATAAATCTTTACAATCTATTGTGACTGAATTCATAAAAAAATTCTATTCTGCACCAACTAAATATGAAATTAAAAATGTACAGAATTCTGAAACATGAAAAATGCACAGAACTTCCTTTGTTTAACTTGCGAAATGAATATAATCTAAAAATTTTGTTTTAATTAATTACAGAGTAAATTCCAATTAAATTAGTAACTTTAAGCACCATATTAAATGTTTTTGTGTAACTTGAGCTATGACAGAAATATTTTTGCAGGCAAATAAAGAATTGGAAATAGCTATTGAACAGGAAGAACGACTGAAGAGAGAATGGCAAAATATAAAATTTATGCGATTATTAAGAAAAACATGTTTTTATAAGCGTGCCGATTATTCCCTTTATATTTTTAGTCCAAAAAATCAAATTCGAATTAAGTAAGTTTGTTTACTTCAGTGAGCAAAAACGTTGGAGAAATATCAACGGAAAGTTGTCAACAATTTAATCTTAACATTTTAATTATATTTGTACAACAGAAATATGATACAAATGTACGGCGCAAATGTCGCGACGCACAACATACGGTACCGTTTTCTTTTTCTAGATGCCTTCAACTAACACAGAAAAAATGGTTTGATTATACCGTTTTGATATTTATTGGTATTAACTGTATTACATTAGCCATGGAACGGCCATCAATTCCTCCGAAATCACTGGAACGACAATTTCTCACATTTACGGGATATGTTTTCACTGTGATTTTTACCATCGAAATGAGCATGAAGGTCAGCATGATTTAAGCCCTTTAAATTGAATAATTTCAAACAAAAAGGATTTGGCTGATATTGCTCGTTAAGAATTTAGGTCATTGCGAATGGATGTTTGTTTGGAAGAGATGCGTATTTTAAAGATGGATGGAACATTTTGGATGGTGCGCTGGTTATTATAAGCCTTATAAATTTCATTTTTGAATTGTTCGTTCGTATAGGTAAGTTCGTTTGATGCATACTTGTTTTGAATAGCATCTACTTTTACACATAGCTCTCCCGTTCATTTTTTTAGACTCGCCGAAAATTTTTGGTGTTATACGTGTCTTACGATTGCTGAGAGCATTACGTCCATTACGTGTTATTAATCGAGCCCCTGGCGTAAAACTTGTGGTTATGACGTTAATAAGCAGTTTGAAACCTATTGGAAACATTGTATTGATTTGTTGTACTTTTTTCATAATCTTCGGTATTCTCGGTGTTCAATTATTTAAGGTAAAGTTTTTTTAATAAAAGTGAACATACCTTATAGGTAAGTAGATTTAGGAAACAAATAAGTAAACAAACAATTTAGTTCAAAGAATCATTTAGTCGGTTGACCAAAATTTGAAAAGAACTAAAATTATCGCTTCAAGGGGATTTGGGAAAGTTAGCGCATTTAAAACAAAGAATGAATTCACTTGTAGGGTATGATGTTTCATTGTGTTGGACCAAGTATAGGTAATGTCACAACAAAGGCAGATTGTTTGATGGATCCGCGAAATCGATGGGTTAATCATCGTTATAATTTTGACAACCTCGGCCAGGTAAGCTTTTGACAATCTTGAACAGGTAAGTTGGCAGTTAAAAATTATATATTACTGACAAAAATTTATTTGAAAATTAAAATTTGTCACATTCAAATTAGATCTAATTTTTCTAGGCATTGATGTCACTGTTTGTGTTGTCCAGTAAAGACGGATGGGTTGCTATTATGTACCAAGGTATTGATGCTACAGGTGTAGATTTACAGGTGATTGATGCAATTTGATTTCATAATTTCTTTCAAAGTTTTTTACAAACCGTCGATTTATTCATATCTGTTTTAGCCAATCGAAAATTACAATGAGTGGCGAATGATTTATTTCATTTCTTTCCTGTTACTTGTCGGATTCTTTGTACTGAATATGTTTGTTGGTGTTGTCGTGGAGAATTTCCACAAATGCAAGGAAGCGTTGGAAGCTGAAATGAAAGAACGGGCACAAAAAAAGCGGCTGGAGAGGAAATTAAGACGACAGCAATACGAAAACGAGTATGGACAGAGGAAAAGAAGACGTAATTAATTACTGCATTTTATTTTCTATTTTAATTTAGAGGCGAAATTGAAATCTAATAAAATCCAAAATTGAATTTTAATTTTTAGTTGATATTAATGTAAAATACTTTGGAATTCGACGGAATAGAAATTATTCATTCAAGTTTTAACATACTTTTTGTAGACGTAAAAATTTAAAGAAGTAATTTGTATTCTACCAAGTTGCGTAATTTCCCAATGTCCTACATTAATTGACATTTTGAGGAGAGAAATCGCAACCATACTGGCACAGTTATGGTTCGACAAGGCTCTTTTTGAACAATGTCGTGACCTCAAAGTACTTCGATATAGCAATTGCCGCTGTTATTGGTATGTTTGAAGCTGGAAGCTGTTAAAGAAGCTGTTAAAGATTGATACTAATTTGGAACACTAAATTTCATACTTCATAATTTTAATAATTTAACAAATTTTATCGTTAATTTACAATATAAATTAGCTATTCCTATTTCCAATAAGCTAAAGCTTTAAGAAGGCTATATAAACTTCCAGATCATTTAATTAACTTTTAATTGCTGCAGGAGTAAATGTCATCTCAATGGCTATGGAATTCTATATGATGCCAACTGGATTGAAATATGTTCTGAAAACGTTGAATTATTTTTTCACAGCTGTTTTCACTCTGGAATCTGTGATCAAACTCATAGCATTAGGAGTTCGTCGATTTTTCAGCGAACGGTGAGAAAAAAAGAGGCAAATTCAGTTTAGCTAGGCCTCACGCTAAGTCATTTTTACAGCAAGCTAACGGAGTTTAGAAATTCCGTTTATTAATTTTTACGCTTCCAAATCGATTAAAATTGATACATTTAGAAAGAGAACAATGGTCAAACACTTGTAGCCCTAAAATCACCGTACTACTTACTATCCCTCTTTTCTCCATCATAACTATAATCATAGAATTGTCTACAATTCACAAAAATCATTTTTAAACTACAGATGGAATCAGCTGGATATTTCCATTGTGATCCTATCTATTGCTGGTATTGTATTTGAGGAATTCGAAGCGTTGGAATTGCCCATTAATCCAACAATTATTCGAGTAATGCGAGTCCTTCGAATTGCTCGAGGTAATATGAATTCGAATTCAGACATTTCGAAAATTTGTATTTCATACTGCCACAACTAATAAATTGCAATATTTAGCACAATCATTGTTGATGACCCCTTCAAAAGAACATTGGTGCTTTGAGAAATACTTCTAAAAGTTGTTCATTAATTTTGATTATCAATTTTTGACAAATACATCATACGGTTTGTTTGCAGTGTTGAAATTATTAAAAATGGCTAAAGGTATCCGATCACTGTTGGACACAGTTGGTGAAGCACTGCCACAAGTTGGAAACCTTGGATCGCTTTTCTTTCTCTTGTTTTTCATTTTCGCCGCTCTTGGTGTCGAGTTATTCGGTAAACTCGGTATGTAAGCTGAGAGAAAATCTTTTTCTTCTTTATTCAATACAAAATAACGGTAGAAATATCTAGCAAAAAATTGTAATATAATTTTACTAACTTAGAAAAAGTGCCGTATTGAAATTATTATTAAGAACAAAGAACATCCGAATAATTTAGCAATTATCGAACAGTGAAGCACAACAAAAAAATACATTTTTATAATTTAAAATGATGAAATGAAATTTTTAGAATGTTCGGATGAACATCCATGTGATGGACTTGGTGAGCATGCCCATTTCAAAAATTTCGGTATGGCATTCCTTACGCTGTTCCGTATAGCTACAGGTGACAACTGGAATGGAATTATGAAGGTATATTAAGCATTAAATACTAGCAAAGTTTAATCGCATTTTTAAAAATCCAAAAACTTTTAAAACATTTCATAATATACTTGAAAATAAAATTGTGGAAAGATTGCTTGCTCCAGTATTTCTTATGCTTAGCACAGCATCTTTCGCTTCTTTTAAGGATGCATTACGTGATGACTGTGATTCATCGGATCGCTGTGAATCGAATTGTTGCGTTGATCCAATATTAGCGCCATGTTTTTTCATTGTATTTGTACTGATATCGCAGTTCGTGTTGGTCAATGTTGTTGTCGCTGTTTTGATGAAACATTTGGAAGAAAGCAACAAAAGAGAAGAGGCTTCTGATGGTTTGTCTATGAGTTTAAGAAAAGCAAGAGAAAGAGAGAGATTAGGCGTGGTATGATATAATTTCAGAATAGAACGATTTAAAATAGGAGGAAACTTCTATGATCAAAATGGGATGATTTTTTTCGAGTTTATAAGATTCTTTTGATCTTACTTCAATATTCCTTGTTCGTAGTACGATATAAATGTCAGGAACAAATGCATAATTTTAGGCAATGAAGTTGGTAGAATGGATACTGATGCGAATAAAACCGATACAGATATTGAAGACAATATTGATTCATCGCAAAAAGATTTAGTCTGTGATATTTTTAAAAACGAAAAATTAGGTGAAAAGAAAACGAAAAGATTCGATCGATTTATTGAAAAAATCAGAGATGAAAATATTTATTGAAATAAATTTCATGTCATATCGAGTAAATAAAGCAAAGCTTTCCAGCTGTTATGTTCTTTTTCTTTTCTTTACATTCGTTTGATTTTTGAATTTTTCAGGATGATAGTAGCATTGCTGTAAAGAATGAACAGGATTGCCCATTACTTCATGCTAGGTATACGGAAACGTCTTTATCGAAACACAGTGAACATCACAACGGCCATTCGCCCATGCTCAGATGATCGACGTCCTCAACTTTTGTAAATAGCCTTCATCTTCCACAATAAAATGAATGAGTTGTCGATGGCGTTGGTATTTGTTTAGTGATATGTTGCTGAATTTTAATAACATTTATTAATTACCATTTGGCATTTTGAGACTTTTGTGTTGACTTAAAATATCGTTTCAATTGATCCATTGTTAAATATTTAGCATTCATCATCAGCATTATCCGATGACAAGTACGATTTTTTATCAGATCCAAGTTTCCCTGTATAAACAGACCATGTCAGTCATCAACTGCGTCATTCCGTCTTATCAAACTATTTGTTAGATTTGAAATCTCATATATCATGAAATTAGAACTGTTTTCACTAAACTGATAATTTTACAAAAGAATTGAACTTCTACATAACTGGATTGATATGAGATGTTCCAAATAACCTGTTAAATCATCCTATACTTTAATTGCTAATGAAATTTCAAATGCTAATGAGAAACAATGCAAAACTTGTTTGCATATTATCTGACCTCTTCAATTAATGAATATCCTATAACATCGCTAGTTATTGCTGATCTGCTGCTTTTTATCACTGAACATATTATAGTTGCACAAAATTTCAAACAGTGATCATCTTATTTTTTTTCGATTTTTCTTTGTACTGTTGCCTTCTCATTCACCAATAAGATAATTTAAATTTGGAAATGCCTATTTCTTGAACCAGTGAATCTGTTTACACAGCTTGAAAACGAGCTGGATAGTTTGCCATAATTTTTCAAAATTGCTAAAAGCTGCTTAATGGAAGAGAAGCAAACTAGGCGTATGAATGAATAAAATGCCAACTATTCCTTGTTAAGTCAAACTAATTTCAACGAGGTGAAGAAAGTTCCTAAAGATTTTGTTCATATATCTTTGATGACCTACTTCTAGTATTTACATCCATATGTCGCGGACACTTCTTTGATGTCCTAATTTACTTATTAACAAATAACTAAAACATTGTCATTCTTCAAGGATGTTTTCCAGACTAAAACACGATGGAACACATGGATTCCCTCCCATCAGATCCATTTTTTCCTTTCCTTTTCTTTTCGACAATTTTTACAGAGTTCTTTTCTTCCTTAATTGCATGTTATATGTTCAATTTTGGTTCGTGTAAACTAAACGTCGCTTTCAAAGTGCATATCAACAATATAATGTTCAACTGATTTTCATGTCTGTTGGGTGCTCAATAAATTTTTCTCAGTTTTGTAAATCTCAGTAATCACACCAAGTTAAACATCAATTTCAGTAAGATACTATCAACTCGTCACGGTTTTGCTAGAATATTCAACAATCGATATCTGTAAAGATGAAGGTGTATGACATCTGTTTCGCACACAATCTTTGTCTGAAGTATACTAGGTCGCCGTACACATTTAGGTATTTGGACTACTGACGAAACGTAGAATTCTTTTCCACGTGATCTATATAATGAAAAACGGTACTATTCACAAATCAGCCCTCATTATTGCTCATCCATCATCTCAGAACTAACCAAATTTTGGAAGAAAGCGGAAAGTTTTCCGAAAGATTAGGGCGATTCTATCCGGCAGTTCTTCCAATTAGGAATTTCCGAAACTCATTTTTTTTTTACACTTTCTGTTCCAGTATAACTAACAAATTACACGGGTTTATCAACAAATATTACAAAACGATACGATCAGCAAATATCAAACGTTTTCCTCATCGCCACTGTGCCAACATATTATTGCAATATCCCTTCGCCACAGCTGCACTACAACGGTAATCATTCCGTTGACAAGCCGCAAACGACCAAGTCATCATGTGCCCACGAGAAGCGGATTAGTTTTCCTCATTTCTTTCTATTGAGGGTGGGAAAACGTTTGATACTCAAGGATACTCGAGGAGTATCCTTGACACTCAAGGAGTTGAGGAGGAGAGAGGATAAGATAGGAGGGAACTATGGGTGGAGGGGATTCGGATGTTTACATTAAAGTTTTTATGGGGAAAATTTTGTGGCGTTCGAAGAAAATGACGTAGAGTTCTGGTTAATAATTCGGCGACATATGGATTGTGTTTGCAGGACTATGTGCTCTGTTCCAGTTATTGTGAGGATCGGATCAAAGATTTGCAGTTAACCCGTAAATTAACAACCAGTTAAATGTTTATTTGTTTGTATAACGGAAGATGTCGTTTGTATTTCATATCCTTCACACTGTTCCATACAGCAATAAACCCATCGTTAAGGTTTGAAAATTCATTGACAGTATCAAAAATTTGATTTCAGAAGGATAGTAGGGGAAGCTGCTATCCTCATTTTATGCTTCTACGGTTGCAGTTCGTATGTTGAAAATTAGAGAAACATCAGGGTAGGAGGGATATAATTAGATGCAAAACATATTGTATATGTCATCGTAAAAAATTTCCACTTAATCGGCTGATGTTATAGGATGTGATTGCAAGTTTGCACAGTTACTTTACTTGCAATTTGCTGATTGCGTTTTCTGTTATCATCAGTTTTAAACAATTCGGTGGTCGCCCCATGGAGTGTATGTTACCGATGGGTTTTAGTGGAGCATGGGAGCAGGTGGTTTCTTCGATTCTAATAAATTCAACATATTTTAAAGCTATACCGAATTTTATCGTTTATTGCAACTATAATGGTTAAAGTTTTCCGATAACATTAGAAAAGATCAAAGTTCTATTAAGTACTTTATGTGCTATAAGAAAATCCAGAATCTTGTTTTTTGTGTTTCTACATGACTCATCCAATAATTAGAAATTTTCTATCAACTTTTCTTTTTACAGTACGCAGAGAATTTCTGTTGGGCACAAGATACCTATTTTATTCCGCCGAAAGTCTTCGTAGAGCATATTTCTGAAGAAGAACGCCGAGAACGGCGGATTAGTTACTATCAATGGATGCCGTTTTTTTTGTTGTTTCAAGCAGCATGTTTCAAGGCACCTACGTTTATATGGAAATATTTTGCTGGACAGTCAGGTATTATTCATTTTTATTTACTTATTTATTTTTGTTACACATCATCGAACCCGGAAAAATGACACCTTATTTGTGTTACGCTAACACAGTTGCATCGTTCAGTGTTAAACCTCGTGATTAAATGATCGATTTTGAGAATGTTCTCAAACTAGCTAGTATTTTTGCTTTTTATGTTCTAGGGATGAAATTAGGTCAAATCCTTCGATTAGCTAGCGATCCAGCAAATTCGTCTCTGGGAGTTAAGAAGGGAAATATTGAAGCGCTCTGTGTACATTTGCAAGGTGCATTACGATTCCATGAACGGGTGAAAAAGGTATTCAATTTAATTTAAGTTCATCCATATGGTATTTTATTCTGCTTGAATTCTTCATTCCTGTCGGTCATTTAAATTTCAGAAGAAACTGGTGCCTCATAAAATTTGTCGATTTTTGAATTTGAAATATGCGAATTATTACGTTGCGACCGTATATATTTTAGCGAAGTTAGCGTTTCTGGCAAATGTTATATTCCAAATTTCTTTGATGACACGGTAATGTTTTTTTAGAAAAAGAATCTTGATTGATTAATGATATATGACCAATGGAATTTAATGTAAGGACCATTACTTTAAGTTGAAATTCTTGAGAAGTTTGGTATTATATAAGACTTCAAGCACCCACAACGATTTCTTATTGATCGTCCTGCCTGATATCCATTGGGAGAATGCTTCTGTTTATTAGTCGACATCCGTCATTTTTCAGATACCTGTTGCCGGAGTTTAAGAGTGATTACGGCCTAGAATCCTGGATGAACATTATTTGGCCTAAGAATATTTCTCTATCATGGCACCACAGTGGGATTTTCCCTTTAGTAACGCTTTGTGATTTTGAAGTAAGTGAATCAGAAACGTCAAGTTTTAAGCCATATTTCTATGCATCTGTTATTTATCTTCACTCCAAATACTTCACCCTCACTTTTCAGGTCCGAGAGATGGGAAACGTACAGACTCATACGGTGCAATGTGTTCTTGTTGTGAACTTGTTCACTGAGAAGATTTTCATTTTTCTATGGGCTTGGTAATTATTTTTTATATAACACCCATAAGGTCTATTATTAATTACTGAACTATAAACAAATTCGAAGATCAATTACTACTGCAAGCTTTACTTCGAGCGATTAGACAGTCTGTAATAATGATCACTATTGTTTGACTTCAGGTTCATGGTGTTAGCAACATTTACATCTTTGAGTGTTTTAAATTGGATCTACTTGTTAACGGAAAATTGTTCAAAAGAGCACTTTATTCTAAATCATCTCGAAATGAGTGGAATACCGTTTGATAAAAGCGACCCACGTTAGTGATGCTTTTTGTAGTCTTTTTGTACAGACGAGGAATCATAAACATATATTAAAGTTGAATTGTTCTGGCTGTCTATTTTCTAAAAATAAAAACAATACAGAGTTTCTTTTAGAAAGTAAGAGGCACGTTGATCGTTTTCTGCATAAGTATTTGGGAACAGATGGCATTTTTGTTTTAAGAATGGTCGCGAATCATGCGGATGTTGTTTTTGCTACTGAATTAATCTCATCGCTCTGGCAGTCCCACTATATTTTTGAAGAAAGAAGAGAGTAAGTGATTTTGGAGTGTTGTAGGAAATGTAGAATTTTTTTGCATTCACTAAGTAGTAACGAGTTTCCACGCTGTGCAAATAATACGTCGACATCACGATGAAAGCTCATGATTTTAGGTACTGGACCATCTCATATTATTCGCTTTTTACTTAAAATTGTTGAGCTTGGGAAGTCTTTTGGAATCTACACAGATTTGTTTAGAAATATATCACAAATGGATAAGGTATGGCCACAGCACCAACAAAGATTAGAAATGGCGTTGCTTGAAGAAGCTGAAGTTGCCCGAAAAATTAGTTCGGACGCCTTAAACGCCCTCCAAAGGAAAAGAAATATTTTCTTTGATTCACCATATTTCGTGAAACGTGGTTCACTGACTGGAATGACGACACCGAAAGTACCATCACGTAGGTTTACTTTCTTGTACTTAGTTTTTCTGACTCTTAGCGTACTTTCCACAATATGTCTTGCATAAAGGTGCTTCTGGAAGTAACCCTAACTGACCTGAAGTTATAAAGCCACATTATAAAGATTTTCTACCTCAATCTGCCTTGTTTGGTATGGTATCACAAACGTGGACGTACACATTAATTAATCCCGTTCTAGGTAGCATCTTAAGAAATTCATGTGTGTTGTCCCGAAACAATTCTAAGGACAGTATGATACCGTTTTCTCCCCGTCTTGGAAATCAGCCTCGTGGCAGCATTTTCTCGACTGACAGTCAGGGTAAACTTCGACGACGACATAGTTTACAAGATATCGATATTATTGGTGGTGGTAAAATCAGGAAATTTGCGGATAGTAGCGATGAGGAAGAAAAGGAAAACGAGAAGGAAAAAGGTCTGAAAAGCTTTAACAGGAAAAGCACTGTAACTTGAAGTAATAACAACTTGAAAGCAGCTTTTTCACATTCATAACTCGTGTAATTATAGATTTACAAAAACTTTGACCATTTACTGTCTAAGCCGGTGGATTTATACATAGATTTCTTGCTTGTCTTTTTGAACTTAATCCTTTCATCGTTTTACTTTATTTTCATACTTCTGGTTTATGACTGCTAACTTGCAACATTGGTCACAGTTGCGAATTCTTTTTTTGGTGCCCTTTTTCATACATCATAGCTCTGCTTTAAGATTTTGCAAAGAATATTCATAAAGATAAGCTTTTTGAGCATGTCTGATCCCAAACTTTCTTCATTTTTCATGTTTATTGATACCAACAACATATATGATCTTTCCCTATGCAATTTTCTATCGTTTTAAATTATAACTGGTCGAAAAATATTTGCATTTCCCTAAATCTATTTACATACAGTAACTGTTACACTTTCACAACAAATACGAATAGTAGGTTCATGAAGATCCGCAAATCTGCTTTGAGTTTCGAAAATCTAATGATCTATTCTCTCTCTGCTAGTTATATTCTCACTTCGCTTGACTGCATTTTAAAAACGGTTCTGTCCATTTCACATATAAAGTATAAATTCAATATTTCGGAAGTATCCATACATGTGTTCGATAATTCTTTAGACTTTCACCTTATTTGTGAAACGAAATTGAACAACCTTGTGCCCACTTTTGATGAAGCATATAGTGCTGTAGTTAACTGTGGTTTTTGCTTGAGCATATTCGTGAATATATCTTTTAAGACATTATCATCCAAATGTTTCTCAAGTATATCCGAAACAACGCGCAAAAGATACGGCACAGAATGTACTGGTAATGATAACATTCCAATCATGTAGTTAGGTAATACTTCACGAATAAAGTTCGAGGAAAATTCGCGCACTGAGAACTAAAATACAAAATAAATTTGACAATTTGAAAGTCAAAATCTCCCAAAAACCTCCTAAGGTTTCAAGCAACAAACAAAAATAGTGAAGGGTGCTTCATTAAATACTATCACGATTGCTTGTAAGTTCATTTCCTAAAGTACATAAACAGTAACAGACACATATCCATATTTCTTTGAAGGCCAAGAGGAATGAAAATCGAGTTTTAAATCTCAACGAAAGCAAATCGTCTCGCCACTCAATCTCAGTTTTTTTTCTCCCTGTTCACTGTAGTATTTTGATGAAAATTTCGAAGTTCACTTAATCTCAGTTTCTATGTTCGCGAAATTCAGACTGAGATATAAGTATTTTTCAAAATTTGTTGAACTTACCACATCTTGCAGTATAAGTTTGCAGAACCGCACAAATGGTGACCGATTAAAATTGCATTCCGAGGGTGGCTTATAAATTTGTTGCGCAACATACATATATAAATACGACATTATGCGACAGCAGTGCATCACTGTTGCTTCTTCGCCATTCATCAAAATATGATGTAGGGGTACTATCAACAATTCGGACCAACTCATAATATTCTCTTGAACCCATTTCTTACTATTCATAGCATTTTTTGATACAGTCTACAATAAATGTTATGTTTAGAATTTACGATTATGAAGGACTTCAAGGCTTAAAACGAAAAACAGATGCAGAACAAAATAACCTCAAACAGCCAACGTATTGAGGTGATTGTTGAGGGTGAATCTGTAGAAAAAGCTTCAAAGCACAAGCCATTCTTTCGGAATGATAGTCGAAGATTTTTCCAAATACTGTTAGATATATCACTGAGTTCTAAAAATTAGAATTTGCATAACTGTACTGCACATAGAGAATGCAGTTTAACAAAATTCTTAATGGCGATTGTTATTCCCTAATTAGATTAGCATTGTTCATATTGTAAACAAAGCATTTGCTCAACTGGCTTGAAATTTTCAAGATAAATCCGTGCTTTAAACCGGCTGAGGCCATTATCGCCTTCATGGTAGCAAGTATCTAGGTCTACCAGTAAGAAATTTAAAGGCCATTCGATTTATTTAATACAAATTTGCGCACATTAACAAATCGAAAATTATCTTGAAGGATTGAATATTAGGTAAAACAAACCGTCTGCATTCGGGTTTTCGAAGGCGACCACTAACCATATGGGAACAATGAGCTCAACCGGATAAGTTGCATCGTTAGCTCTCCTCAAAAATTCCCGCAAAAAGCATAAACAAACTTCTAATTTGTAACTTTTTCCGTCCAACAAATTTTGTACCACTTGACGCATGTTTTGAAGAGCTGATTGATTTCGTTCAAATTTTATTGTCAACTAAAATGAATATAAAATTTCCAAAAAATCTGGTTGCTACTACGCAGAGTAGCAAAAAGAGCTTAGAACTCGGAAATGGGTCACTACCAGCTCATTTAACTGTTTATCGTAGGAGACAGCATATTACTCATGTCATCAGTATTCAATTGACCATCACTTGTTCGCTTACTAAAATATTTATTCAATATTTTAGAGTGGTTAAACGGTACTCAGTTATTCACTGCCCATAATTCCCAGTGTTTCTGATAATTGCTTAGTGTTTTCTTTACTTGGCAAAACATCAACAGTAATATAACTTCAGTTATAATTTTCTCTTTTTTGTGAATTGTTGGTAACTTTGATTTAGTCAGCTATTGCAACTGAACAGCCGAAGACACACTAAAGAAAAAGTCCATTATTCAGTACTTTAAGATTTCAGATTCTAAAGGCCGTGACAAGCATTTTAGTAATTTGTTATTAAGTGTTGTGTTGAAAAAACTAACCCGTTCGACAATATAATTTATTACCACGGAGAAATTAGGACTTTTGAGATGGCCGATAGCTGCATTCCATAGAACAGCGTTTTCAGTTCGGCAGTGGGCAGTCATCGCTAAGAGCTGCTCCAAATCCATATCATTCATGGATGGCAAAAAGCGGGACAGGGAACCGATCTAAATATTTTTGAAACGAAACTTATATGTTCCTTCTCCAAAAACTTAAAACTGAAAAAGTGATACCTCTGATACTTTTTCACCGATACACGTGCAGCATTCGGCGTATAGAGAAATATCTTTTTTATCATCAAGTCTTTCCATTACTGCAAGCATTTTTTAAAGTGTAGGTACAGTTTAAAGATTTTACAATAAATTAACGAAATCCTTTGTATCGTTAGACATGTGTTTAGAGATCACACTGCACAACGAAACGAAATTGAGATTAAGCATAAATAACAGGAAAATCTCAAAGCCTTGAAATTGCCGCTTAACTTAGTGTACCTGTAGGGTTTTATTCCGGGTTGACCAGAAATATCAAAGTCCTAAAGGTGATATGAGGTAGAAATTTAAATAGATTTGCTTTTATGGGAAATTTAAAACGAAATTTGAAAAATAAAAATAAACTTCATACAACAAGAGGGAATAAACACTAAAATTACACGCTATTAACGTTGCGATTGCTTGTGAAGAATCGTGATGATTTTCATCCAAGATATATTTCGTACATTGAACTACTCGAATCAAGACATCGTGCCGCTCTTTATCAGAAGGATCAAACGCAGCAGTTGCTAATGAAATCACCTTATTGGATGTCTCTTCCATATCTGAATGCTGAACAGATCAAATTTTACATCACGATTTTTACAAATTCGCTTGATTCAGAACTGAAATCCTTGTGAAAGCGTATAACTGAAAGCATAATTCTATTAAAAATCAAAAATAATTCTGAACAAAGCTCGACGCATACAGAGCATCACAAAGACACACCTCTATCGTGTAAGGATGAGATAAAGAGGCTGAATACCCAAATAAGTGAATGGATTGGCATTTCACGAAATCGTTTTGCTGGGAATTTAGAAAAAATTCGTGGTTTCATTGCTCGCCAAACTGATTCAGATTCTACAAGAGCGGTAAAAGTAATTTCGTACAGGCAGATAAAGTTAAGCAAATAAAGAAAATCCAACTTTTGATAAGCATTGATATAAGTCGTATAAAAAGCGCCCAGTCGCTACATTGATCACTCGTACAGTTACTACAGCAAGACAGTAGAAAGTCCTTCCAGACTTTTCCATTGGTCGGATAAAAGTCTAACTCCTAGAAAAGCAGTTCTCACAATTTACAGATTTTGTAGACTTATCAGTCCTGCTAAATGAATTAAGAATAAAGTTAAACTGTCTTCCTACGTATGTTACCTTGCTCACCCTATCAAGAGGTTCCATAATATTCGAGCATAAGTATGTGAAAAAATACTGCAAAATGGATTCCGTTCCTAGAAGGCTATCACCTTGATTCTTATCGAACAAAAAATACAGTTTCCTGAAAAAATTAAGACGTATAAAGCTGAGACTTATCAGAGATTTAAGTTGAATAAATTTTATCTGAAACTTGAAATTTTTTGATAATTTTCCTTTTTAAATGCGTTTGAATTTCATACCCATTAGCAAAAAGTTTATGGAATATTACCTCAACATATACTGTTTTTCCGACACTTTTGAGGCGATTTGCTGCAAGCATTCTATATAACTACTTGAAGCTTTGCCTGCAAAGTCTACTGAGTAAAAATAGGTAATACAAGGTAAAATTGATTTGTCAAAATTTTTCACCTGATAGGATCCCAACACCTTCAAAACCAGTACCAAGTTCGCAAATTATTTCCAGAAATGTTTCCGCCGAAACTGTGTTACCAATGTCACATAAATCCAAGAACATTTCTAAATTCTTTATTTTTCAGATATAGGAATAAAACGCATGGTTCTAGAACGTAAAAAACAGTTGTCTGGTATTCAAAACATTGCCTTCGCGTTAGAAACTTTAGAATTAAAATGACTTTACTTTATGATGATTTGGATTACTCACCACTTGATGGACTTTCAGGAGGATGATAATGCAAACCGCCGGTACATAAACCTAGCAATTTCACCATATTTGACCAAAACATTTCTTTGTTGAATGTGTAAAGTTCGTGCCATGCAGCAGTCACACACCGGCATATACAAGACCGACCCTAAAGATCTGGTATTTAAATTTAGACTTCATTCAAAATCAGTCCAGTTAAACCAGACATCCTAGGAATAAACAGATTTCAAATCAACGGGAAAAATCGAGTTTACTACTCGCTTCGTATTTATCGAAAAACCTGTCATACTAATAAATTCAAGTTCACTGACCGTACGTGATGCACTTAGTAGTAATCCGTATGAAACAAGCATTGACAGCTGTTCTGTTGAAGATAATGCGTCACCCATAGGATAAAGTTTTTCGAAACCACCAAACCCTTTATAGAAATATAAATAGAGTAAACATCAAGGTTAGCGGTTCTACTCAATTTTATTTCAAAATATCAAGGCGTCATTTTCTTGAAAATAACATAAATGTGTAGAGCTGTGACAAACTTTCACCATCACCAAAAAATAAATAGTGGTACTAAATAGTAGTAAAAAGTAAGTAGCAGTAGTATAAATAGTAAACATTTGATTAAAAGAAATCACCTGTTTGTTTAAATATATTTATTTAAAAGAGTTTCTTGCTACAAAATGACTCACTTTTGAAAAAACTTGAAATACGGACAGCTTTCATCCAAGCAATCAATAGGGCATGGAAAACGTAATTCTGCAAGATAAACACAACCTTAATTTGTCATTATGAAAATCACTGAGATATTTTTAATTTCAACAACAGCACCTAAGTACAACTAGGCGTTCTTCTGGACTTCTGGACAGGTAGTTTAGTTTTCAGGTTGATGATTACGAATAGTAAACTGGGTGCGAAGCTTCAATTAAAATCAAATTCTAAGAGTTGCGAACAATTTTCTATACCGTTTCAATATTTCGTGTAATAAATAAACCATCGCTGGCAATATAATGACTCAGTGAGCCTGCCTGAACAAGAAAAAACTTGAATTCTCGCGCGATTCCATTTAGCGTTTCCGTATCACCATCCAGTTCCATGTTCTAAATATCGAGCTTTTCTATTAAGTTCCAAACTAATCTTACTTTAGCCATGGAAAAAAAATGACAAGGAACATGGTGCAAACCACAAATGTCTTCCAACTCTCACCTGTGCAAAGACGGTTAAATAACTGAATGAACGATCCAGGTCAATGATGGTTGTTTCGGTAGTGCCGTGAACGATTTGCTGATACAAAAACCGAAGGCACCGAAATACTGTTTTGATACCACTGTCTGTATGCAGCTAAAAAACGGTATCATTCAGCATATTTGCGGCATAAAGATTAACTTGAATGTGTTCAAACAACAAACAAACTCATGGAGAAGAAAAACTGTGTTTTACACAGGAATATGAAACAATTCAAAATTTAAATTCCAAAATGTAATTTTTCTTGACCTGTAAGAAAATGTCACATTCACATAATAATTGTCAAACTAATAATAATCAAACTATAATTGATAAAAGGATAGAAAAACAAACCAAATTCGAGTTGAACCTAAAGGTAGAAAGTTCCAGGAAAGATGGTAATGAATACTGTACAGAAGGCAAGGTGCAGTCATCGATGATACGCCCTGGACATCTGTTTTGACATAACCAGTCAATATGTAACCATTCCGGTAAATCTACCGATTCAAATAAATCCCCTTGTGTTTCGCCCATTGATAGGATCACTTAATGGCAATTTCACGAACACAGCAAAGAAATGGCATTCATACGAATGTTACTACGCTCAACAAACAATATCAAGGTTTCAGATCTGGAATCATTCAGAATCCGGGAATAATCACACATGTAGAATGTATTATAAAGCTATGACGTACTGAGATATTCAACTTGAATTCAAATCATATTTGATTTTTTAATTACAGATTTCCAGCGTTAATAAGCTGACGAGGGAGCAACTAATGCAAGGACAAAAATGTTAACCTCACTTCTAATTAAACCACTGCAGCAAGCTCTCACGCCTAACTCATTTAAGAAATCCTTGAATCAAATTCGAATTTGCCGCAGAAAGCTATGCGTCTTTTGTTTTCAAGTGCCATTTGCAGCGCTATTGTTGCTTTGATGAAACGAAAATTCATAGTTGATTTTAATGAATTTGTATTTAAATTTTCTCCATCTGTAGCATTTAATTTCCTACTGCGAAATGTTCTACATGATTATGTGAAACATTAGATAGAAGGTATTTGCGAAAATTTTTTGGATATCCGCGAAGAGAGCACTCCCTCCTCCCCAGAAGAGTGCTGTTACCATTTTGTACGTAATTTCATGATCGAGAGGATACCATTGAAGCTTGACAAGCTCAATAATATTGGCCCTGATTGTTCAACTCTTCATCTGTTAATAGCTGTGTTTCTCTCTCTGTCTCCGTCTCTCTCTCTCTCTCTTGTCCGGTTAATCTGTTGTTTTTCTTTCTTGTCCGGTGGTGAGTAATTCTTTTTATAAAAATTTCCCTGAGACATACCAATTCCCACACACATAACATACATAACACATATGCACATACCACATATTTGCATACATAGAACACGCATACGCACGGCGTATATATGTGTTCCCAAAGTTCTCTTGCTTCATAATCCTTTGGTGGAACCATACGAGGCGGTCGTTTATCTTCGTCGTGGGAATTTTCTGAATGTTTGTCTTGTGCTAATCATGTGATATCAGATTAAGAGAAGTTCCAATTTTCGCTGTTCAACATGAATTTTACGATAGTTTTTTTGTTGAATTGCTGAAAATCATTGCTTAGTCAGAAGCATACCAGTTGTTTATTCATGTAAAACAATTCCGTCGCGATAAGTTTTATCTTTAAAATGCAATATTATAGAAACTTGAAACCTGGAGGTTAACCGGAACTGTTTCAAGTTGGCTACTCAAGAGCAGTTGTTAACCACACCCCGTACCCGCCATCCGGCGCTACGGAAAACCGCGGCTATCACTGATGAAGCAATAGATGACGAAAATGTAGCTAACGATTCGCACAACTGGAACAATACCAATGGTATCACTTCATTTGCTTCAACAAAACGCTGTAATCAACCAGCGGCTACAATTGTATGCACCAAAAGCGAACCGATTTCGAGCGAGGATGTTAGTGGTATTGCCGTCGTGCATCATCATCGGGGTACTTTGCCAGTACACGCTCATTCGGTTCCACCTATGCGGTTACCCAAACTTCATGATAATTCTACAATGAATACGGTTATTTTTGACTTTGACTCTTAAATGTACCGTCAACTCATATTGAAAATTTTAAATATGCTTTTTACCTACCAGTTGATCAAGTATTTTGCTCGGTGGTAGTCTTGTTTCTCTACATCATTCAAATTTTAAGGCTTCCAGAACCCAAAGCTTACCACGCAGTTTCTAATCTTTTTCAGTTAGATATTGTGCATAACCCGTCATATTTGTAATTTATTCTAGATTCGCAGCTGTGATGGAAATTTTGCGGAGGAAACGAATGGCTCCTTGTCTCCATCTGTAGTTAAGCATCAGGTCAGGTTACTAAATTTGTGGATTTCCCATGATTAAATGCATATGCTCAAAGGACTAATAGGTACTTTAATGGTTTTCAGGTTTCAAGTGATCCATCCGGTCTAAGTACAAACTGTCGAGATACTGGTGTCACCTTGCCATTGAACAGTCATCTCATGCCACCAAAATCTGTTATACAAGATGACATACGTATGAAGCTGGGAAGATTTGAACTGGTCAAAAAGAAAGGTAGATCGGAAGTATGGAATTTGTTTGGACAGGTTCGTTGTTTAAACAATTGTAAGAGGTCTCCTCTACAGAATTTTTTTGACCTTTGATCGGTGTATAGGGATGGCAATGGGGGACTGTATTAATGCACGACAAAATGCTTCTCCAGAAGATCTGAGCTAAGAAGTCAGACGTTCTGTATGGTTGTCAGAAATCTCTTCCGAGGGTTGGTTGGTAATGGACTGTGTTCGATTTACAGGTGTCTGGTTATTTGCAAAACAATAGTCGAAGCTCTCATGACTTTTATGAAACTTCAATGTCTAAAAGACCTATTTTATTTGCTTTTTAGGTGCTTGACACGATTACTGGAGCTCGTCTACCTTATGTGGCTTGTTACGCGTGCAAAGTGCTTTATACAGATACAGGCGGTGGAACGGGGAATATGACTCGTCACAGATGTCCTATCGGCAGTAGCTACAAAGACAACAGTATAAAGTAGCGTAAATTCTTCCACAAATTTGTCTGAGTGAAATGATTCGTACACATTCGGAATAGGGAAAGAAAAAAATTGCTTATTTGTTTTTTCCGATTTGAAATTTTATCAAGGTTAAAGAATTTCCATTTCATCATCTGTTACTAGCTTTATTTTAGTTCAACAGAAGCAGCGAATGATTCCTCCGGTCAGCAGTCTTTTGAAACTCTCGCGTCGGGATATATCAATCAGTTATCTCCCGACACGTCTGCTACATACAGAAGAGTAATGCTTGTTGTTTTAAAGAAGATATAAACTGAGTATTTGGACATATTGGAATGGTCGAAACACTAATATCATGATTTTTCAGTCGCTTTAAATCCTTTATCACGTTTTTTATAGTGTATTGTCCTAGAATATTGAGTGTGGCAACACTTATCATTCGATGAATGAAAAAAATTTGTTTATTCTATTTTAAATCACAATTTAGATACGGAAGGTTACCGAAAATTTTCACGCCATTTATTAAATAAAATACATGTTCTTGTTTTTTTTCTCGGAAATACTTGCAGTAGTGTTTCTCAAAATAATTTCAGGAATCCCCGGCACCACCTTCAGCTTCGCATGCAAGTCTTACAGCGCAATCTTCATTTGAGACATCATTCAGTGATTATGATCGTCGAATATTTTGCAACGCAGTTATGCGATGTTGTGCTATCGATTTACTTCCGCCTGCCATTTTCCAGGTGTTATTTGAATTTCTCAATTTTAATTTTCGCAGCTTCCCACATGCTATTACTTGCGTCACTTGAGGAGTTTGGCTCAGAAAGGATGAATATCACATATGTAACAGCAGAGATGCGTTATTCATTATAAATATGTCAGGATTTGCTAAATTTTATCATGTTCTCTGAGTAGTTGGTTGTTAATTTAGTTTTTTATTAGTTCGAAGTTTTTTAGGGAGACGGAATGCACGGTGTTATCGAGACGGCCATATCGATTGGACGACGTTGTCGGTATCCGGATCGTCAGGCAATTTCAACACTTATTCCTGAAACTTCTACTCTGAATCAGGTCAGCAAATTTACCTTATTGCCTTGATTTTGGTGATTTGAATTGCTTCATTATATACTGTTCAGTAGTATTCGTCGGGATCTATATATTTTAAAAATCATGTTTAGTGATGGTACTACTTTTTTTTGCAGGTTATTGAAGCTAATACATCAATGGTGCTGTCGGAATTGACTGCAGAGGTGGGACAGATTGCTCGTACATCCGGTTTCTCGTTTTCAGTAGAGCGCGTTGTAAATGAAGATGATATTGCTGTTGTTTCTGCGAATTATATCACAGCAGAATGGAAATATAAACATCGCATTGTGAAGTAAATTTTATTTGTGCATTTTATTTGGTTTTAACAGTGATGTTTTATCTATATTTCACATAATTTAAAAAAATTTTAATTTCTGAGTAATTTTGACTTGATATTTAAATTTATAAGCAATTATATGAAATTTTTATCGAATGTTCATTTCAGTGTTGATACAGTAGACAAAATGAAAACGGGATTGGGAACAATAATCCGAGAGGCGGGTGAATCCAAAAGACTATTGTGTGTTACAGAAAACATTCCGAGTTATGGTGGACAGGCGCATCTTTACTGCATATGTTACACATTAAATAATGTGAGTTCTTGTAAATTTATAATCATTATCTCCTATAATACCTAGCCTATCATGCTATAATTAAAGATATCCATGTGAGCATGTTTTGCTTGAATAATTGACATAACATATAACTTCGATCTTCATGGCAGTAGTCACGGACAAATTCTGAATAGATTGTTTGCATTAAAGAATTCATGTGTTACAGCTCATCCATGAAATTTTCGGAGAATTACGTGATCAGAAACACGATGTGTTTGCCATTTTTGTAAATTGTCAGAAAATAGTTGGTAATTTTTCTTATTACTTACTTTATTGCTGGGAAGACTGCTGCTATAAAATCTCAGATTTATGATAAGTTAATATCTTTATCTCTTCATTGTTTACCTTTTTTAATATGCGATCTCTCTTTTTAGCTGCCATAGAAAAATTAGGCTTGGGCCGTTGGACCAATTCACCGATTGAAAAAAGAGCTGGACGATTTGACTACTTATTTTACGGTTACGAAATGTTAAAATACGTTAAAGGTTGCGTTCAACATCTGACAATTTCACAATATCCAGGTATGCTGTGTAAATAGCATCTACATTTCCTTTCTTAATGATTAAAGTTCATTCACAATTACTACATGTTTCGGTTTGAGGATTTGAATTTTCATTCATTAATAGTTTGGTCTCATTATTATTTAATTTGTGTAACATTTGAATAGTGCACAAAATGTACTGCTATATGTATGTCGCATGTTGCTGACGATATTTTGTGCTATACTTCAATTACAGTTGTATTTTCCTTAAGCAATGTTCAAAACTTCTAGCATTTTACATCATTGGAACTGATCATTGTTAAGCCACTGATTGTAAAAAAAAAAGTACTTAGCGCCTATATAGATATTATCGTGTTGGTACGATCAATTGATTGGTCATTTGCTGATGAAATTCAAAAATATTTGGAACCGTTTCATGTTATGGCATCAATGTTTACCGATAAATCAGCAGTATCTTTTCATATGGTAGCATCTTATTCTTCTCTTCTAGTTTCAAATTTAAGTTAGCTTTAGCGGTGCTTAGTGATTAATCAGCCTAAATAAATCTGTGGACTTCATATACTTCTTACTCTTGTTTTATTAGGTGCAACCAGAGTGGTTCGCTTTGATCCATGAATTCTCATCAGATGATGAGGATATCAAAAACGATATAGCGACCTGGATTTGTTTATTAAGACGGAAAACGGAAAATATATTGCGAAATGCCACAGAATCAGTGATTATGCCTGAGCATCGTATGGCAACTGTTTTGAATCCTCGTCTCAAACATCTTCCAGTTATTTGTTCGGACGAACAAAGGTTTTTATTTTTTTAAATAAGGAAATCTATTCACTGAAATGATGCTTGTGAAACATTTTAGGAAACTGAACTAAACCGTCATCATGTTTATTCTCGTACTTTTTACTGTCTATCGCAGGCTTCGTAAATTATTTAAACATCTATATGAAAGCTAGGTTTTTAGGGTGGAAACTTATTCACGAATACGGAAATTAATCGGAACATCCGAAATAAAATTAAAAAGCGAAGAGCTTCTGGCTGGTAAAGTTTGAATTTTGAAATTTTTTCTATTAAGCCCAACACTATACGGTAGCTAAGGTTCCTCGGGTGTCTTCTATAGGTCCTAGGTTTACTAAAATCCTCAGCATGATATGATGGACCCGGTTAATGGAATTGATGCAACTATTAATTCTTTAAAACAAATGTATTTACAATACCAATACTCTTGGGGAATAACATACATATGAACTTCCCCGTGTTTTAAAGTGGCTACTAGGATTGACCTGTTATAAAGTCAACTCGATTAAAAGAATTAAGGCCTAGCATTTCTTAAATTAGTGTGAAAAGGATAAATATTATCTTTTGCTTAAAAATGTTTAGAAAACTAGCAAAATTGAGCTGGTAAAGTTTGTTAAAATCTAGGTACAAGTGATGGAGAACCACCAAAGAAACGAATATCATTTTTAAGTTCGCTAGAAGATCATGCAGTTATCGATGACGAGTTAGAATGTTATTTACGTTCGCAGTACCCAGCGTCTCAAACAAAGTTTGCTTCTGCATATTGTTATTGTTTTGAAATTTACCTTTTCCGTATCTGCTTATTTATTCAGTAATTAATTTGTCCTTTCGTTCCTTGCTCATCTATTATTACTCATCAATCTTTAAAAGGTGTAGAATGTCGATCTTCAAAAGATGTGTGGAAGTATTGCAGCTGAGAAATATGGGGACATTTTAATTTTGATTTTTTTCTCCGTGCTGGAAATGGTTAATTATAGAATTTCTACCTTCAGAACGCCATGCCACCATGTTTTTCCGCCTGTTTCTCATGATAAAATACTGATTTTAGAGATGTGCTGCTATTTTGGTCCACTGTTGGTCAGGCACAGTTTCCACATTTGTCATTGTTGGCTCGGTTTCTTCTTTCAATTCCAGCTGCTTGTATGGTGCATAATAGTCAGAACGTTTTGAAACTGACTCCAGAATATCTGTCAAGCTTGCTTTTGTTACGTTCATCTTATGCACAAACAGCTTCCAGTGAACAAAGCAATCAAATAACGGACGTAAACGTTTCTTGTAATATTAGTACTTCGTTACCTAAAATTGTGAATGCTCATAATAACGCTTAAGCATTATAATGATGGTTGTGTCTGCTGATGAGCTAAATACAGCCCTCACTACTATCTAAGATAAAACATGGTAAGATCCTGATAAAACTTTCTAAGATGGTCGGTTATCAGCGATATTAAGCTTGTTTAACTTATTTTTTATGAGATCCACAGACTCAGTTTGCCATCTCTAAATAAAAAAAAGTTTTGATCATTCAGTTGTCATTCATTTCTATTGATGCTTCGCGGCATCACTGAGACGTTTAAATTTGCGTGTTCTTGTAGATTTCTTACCATGTTTTCAATTTTGGTGTCATTTCGTATATTTCATCGAATCCGTTAAACTCAGATATAATTAAAGTAGGAAGGGGTTTTTGGAACCTATAAAAAAAACAGTGATTGTGTAACAAAATTTTCATGGTATCAGTTCGGAAATTATTTGTGATCACCATCGAAGAAAAATATTTTCTCTTTTTTTGAGAAATTCTTTGAATCTAACCTCAGAACTATAAGCTAAAAACCTACCACGGTCAGACGTCGCAATGCTTTTCCAAAAGTTCCAAGTGAGCGGATGAAGAATTAGTCTGTTTTACCTGGTTAAAGAAATTGAAGACTGATATTTTTAACATTAATACGAAGCGGGCGTGGTATGGTTTCAAGTCTTCTAAGTGGCTTATGTGTGTCCGGCTCGATTTATGATCATATTAGCATCGCAGTATGTGTCTCACTAGATGACTAGTAGTAGTCCTGGTACTTATATCCATTTTGCCTACTTGGGTGACGCGATTTTCTTTTCTCCATTATGTTTTGCGTTTCTGAATTAGTATCGTGCTGTAATTTTTTCCAAACACTATGCCATATTATGAAATTCTCGTTGTTTTCAGGTATTGAACGGTTTTTTCATTATTTATCACTTATAATGATAGAATTTTTGTTAGTTTTCTGCGATAAGTATTTTGTAAGACACAGCATGTCAAAAGAACTCATGGATTTTCCTTTGGTTAGCAATCATTATTAGGTTTCCTGGTGAGTAATCCATATCATCCTGCCTATTTATATATTTCTTTTCAAACATGCTCTTTGTACTTTGATCTCGTACTTATCTTGTGCAACTTCGTTTACAGTTTTCTGTAATCCATAAAATGGTGTTTTTGTCAAATGCCTTAGTTTTGTAATATTTGTTGTAATCGAAATCCGTTGCATCTGTTAACTTGAAGCTAGCAATGCACTTGTACATGGTATGGTGAAATTATAATGTCATTAAAAACATTTAAAATTATTTATAGCCAAGGTTTGCAAATAAAATGAATCTTTTGATATGTTTGTTCAGTACAATGTTTTACTATTCAACTAATTTCTTCACTGGTGGCGATTGTATTACTTTGGCAGGTGATGATTTCAGCAAAAGTTGTTTTATAAGTTGAATGACTCAGGATGCTAATTCCAGGCAGTGAAACTAACAGGTTGCGGATTTCGGGATCAATGCATGCGTGAGATTTCACTACCACTTAGGGAACAGAGGAGTTCCAATGAATCCCATTCTAAAGACTTTGTATTCGCGTGTTGCACCGTCTTTGCATAAGTTCTCGACATCATGTGGGAATTTTTCTAAGGCAATTTTATCAAATTCTTTTAAATACAACCGAACCATGTAGTAACTAAAAATTTAGTGCACTTTTGTGATTTGCAAGATTTTCGGAGAAATGATGAGTGATGTGATTGCATAAATTATTTTAAAGTTCAGTCTTTTGTGTTTTCCTTTATAGAGGCATATGGTATCACTGTGCTCGCTTTTAAATTCTTTTGTGATACCAAATTTTAGACAGGACCTTGCAAATATTTGGTGCGAGATGCTTCAGTTTCGAAGATACAAGTGATGGAGCGAAAAGCGCCTCTGATAAATGAGCAAGATTTCGATTACTTTCTTGTCATTGATTTCGAAGCAACTTGTGAAGAAAGGATTAAAATTATGCCACATCAAGTATGTTTCTCTGTGCATGCTTTGTGTATTTTTTAAATTCCTAAATGTAATTCTAAACCGGTGTTCAATTTCTGGATCACTAGCCATAAATATGTATATGGGATAATTTAGGAGATTATCGAGTTTCCAGTTATACAGTTATCGGGAAAGAATTTCGAAGAAGTTGGCCGGTTTCATCGATATGTGAGGCCGACCGAACGACCAATTTTGACGTCTTTTTGTACTGACCTTACTGGAATTGTTCAGGTGCAATAATTTACACTGTATTTTCTTCGGGTTGCACAGATTTTTTAATTTAAATTTTCGGGTTTAATAATTTTAATTTGTTATAAAATTTTTAGGAAACAGTTGCAAATGAAGAGACTCTTCCGGATGTTCTGAATGCTTTTGATAAATGGCTTATCGATTCGAATTTAATCAATGCTGATCGTTCGATGAAATCATTTTTTACTTTCATAGCATGTGGCGATTGGGATCTTGGTGTATTGCTTCCTAACGAAGCGAATTACCGAAATTTGGTGTTACCAGAGTAACTTTTTAATGATTTGTTGGTTCAGATATTTACTGCTACTGTTTTAAAACAGCCATGTTTTTATGTAGTCGTTTAGTTCAGTATATTTGTTACTAGAGTTCGATTACATATGAGATGTCACATACGTGCGTTAACGTCAAATGCCTTGTGATACTAATCAGTTGACTGTAATGCATCTCTTGATTAGTTTTCAGAAAATAGTGCCTATTTTCTTTGAGTTGTCGGATTTTTTACCTTCTTTTATGCTTGCATTAAATTTCAGTTACTTTAATAAATGGATCAATTTGAAAAAATCCTTTTGCAAATGCAAAGGTTATTTCGCCAAATCTCTAACAGTGATGCTTCGTGATCTGGGACTAAATCATGTGGTACGTTTACTAAATTTTGGTTGCTTATTTTGTTTGTATTCGAAATTTTTTCGTATATGAGGTTTATACGAATCTACCGTAACTTTTTGCTTATTTCTTATTGCTGCCTTTTAGAATTGAATCTAATTGTATATTACCATTCAAAGCAATCTTGCAATCTTTTTTTCATACAAAGGGTGACTAGTTTTTCTTTGTGGCATCACTTATCTATACAAAGAAAAATTAGCTTCAATTTTATAGGGTCGCTTACACAGTGGAATAGATGATGTACGGAATATGTGTCAGATTACGAGGTGCCTTGCCGAGAGCGGTTACGTATTTCAAAATACATCGATTTATGTAGATGCGAAACGTAGTTTCGAAAATTTATGACATATATATATTTCGAAAATGTTGTGGGTATTCACGTCTTGGTAAAACTTGTAGAAAACTCAAAGCAACAAATGTTTAATTTTGTCTTTAAGCACACATTTTCTTTACGTGCTTTATGTAAATTATTGAACACACTGTTCAACATGTCAAGCCAGTGACGACCATGGTAGAATCAATCAAATTATTAAAAAAATGAGTCCATATAGTTGAGATCAAACAATGTGATATCCTTTTGCAGATTTTTCTGAGCGTGTTTTTCTTTCTGTACCGCTGCTTGTACGTGAAGTACGACGTATAAGCGAACGTGGGCGCTTCTGAAATGCTATAATTGATGCGAAGAAAAAGTTCCATGTTTTCTAGAAATCAAGATTTTAAGTACAAACAGATGGTTCTATCAGTTACCACTTATATTTGACACAAATATTACCGAGACTTTCCCGACGGCCTGATACTTTTGCGAATTAAAGTTCCAAAAATGGCATATCATTACTGCATTGAGAATAAAGCAAACACCTAAAAAGAATTGCAAAGGGTTAGGAGAATTCATTTGTTCCAATTGTAAGCCGCATTTTCACAGAATGTATTACATCACAGCAAGAAAAGCGTGATTTCGTGTTAAAGTGACGAAAAGTGTTGCATGTTACCGAGAGTTGAAGGGAAATTACGATATCAGTGTGTGTTAATTAACTAGAACGGGGATGAGATGATTTGATTACTGATAGTTAGCCTGATTCTCATTTGGCTGGTCAATTACGATGTCTTCATAATTTGGTAACTTCCAACGAAATATGGAATTCAAGAAAAAATGCGTAGTGTAAATCAGGTGAACACTAACCAATGGCAACAGAACATAAAAGCATCATCCCACTTAGCCCGTTGACAAGGCCGGTACGGCTTTTCATTTTGCTAAGATGATCAAGCCAAATGCCCGTTGTTATTACCGATAACAAGTTTCCTACAGCTGATATAATGCATAGTACAAGCCACATAATGAGCATCATTTTCCATCGGTACCTAGAATTTATCAAGAATTTTAGCTCTGATTTTCAATTTCATATTCCATGGATAGATTCGTGAACATTTTCGCCATTCCCTTTTCATGATCTTTAAAAGAGTGAACAAACATCGAGAAGAATCTCGAATCTACTCAATAGGTAAACGTTTCACCTATGTACAACTCCAAGTCCTATGCACCCGGTCGTGGTACCAACAACTGCAGCTACCACATTCATATGGCATGTTCCCTGATAAGCAGATTCTTGAGCGAAGCCTGGACACACGAAACCATGGATCAGGAATCCCAATGATACAGCTATTTCAACGCGACACAAATTAATCATTATTGACAAGTAGCTGAAATTAAAATTGTAGGTTTTCAAATTTAATAAAGCATTTCAGGTGTGACCTTTTTATCCCTACTGCTAATGAGCACTTGATTTAAAACAACCATGTTTTAATATGTGGTCGTTTAGTTCAGTATATTTGTTGCTATAATTTAAACCAGAACTGTTTGGTTTAATTCAAACTTTTCAGGCATATGAATTTGCAAATTTGATGCTTTATACACTGTCTATTAATCATATTAAGGTGTTGAAATAAATTTTTTGTTGTTTGGAATGATTTCATAGACAGAATTGACAATTACTAACGATAGCACTTTACTGAAGAACTTTTATTGGATTATCTGACCATCCTGTTCAGTGAATTTCCGTGGAACAAATGGGTAAGATTCGATGATAATGAGGCTGGAAACGATTACGAAAGATTTGGAGTAGCCTATTTAAGAAATCTGCCTTTATTTCCGATTTTTACTTTCAGTTTTTTTGCCAAGTTGTGAAACAAATTTCAATTTGTTCAATAAATTCTAAATATAAAAATTTACTCGGTGTGCTGAAATCCGGATTTCTGCATTACTGTATATGCTTTGTAGTGTCTCATCCGTGATTTCCCTTCCTCTAATAAGACGTCTTCATCAGTTTCAGAACTCTGAAAATATTCTAATATTCGAATCAGACAAAAATTCCAAAAATATGTATCGATGAGAAAGCGCTCCTGAAGTACCCCCATTTTCAAGAGGATGGAAATTCCTAAATTTCTTGAATTGCCTGCAATTTAAATTCAATTTTGCATGACATTAATTTGAAATTCTTCAGTAATCCGAGAGAAGCTGTATAACAGCGGTCAGTAAAAAAAAATTCGGTACTTTTAAAACTTCAGGAATTGAATTCGATACTACATTAATGACCAAAACAAATGATTTCTAAATAGATGAACTTTAAAGGAACTAAAAAATATATTCAAGTGAAAGAGGTAAGAAAAGGGAAGAGAGAAAAAAAGAATCGAAAAAGGGGAGAGGAGGAAGAGTGTTTCAATAACAAGAATTCAAACATATTGTTGTTTATGGAATAGTTGAGGAAATTTTGGCAATAAATTGTTAGAGTTCACCATTTGACTAGCTGCTTTGTGCACAATGCGTAACGTTGGATCTTCCAGCGTTTTTAGTAGTTCCATCTGTTTTTCACTCGGTCGATGGTGGAATAAAAACAAGATTTTAGGAAATTACATGTGCAATGGAACTGTTCCGAGCGACAATCATCATCATTCCATCATTGATTACAAATTCTTCCCTGAAAATTATTTCGCATTTTCCTTTCCTTTTTTTTCAGTTGCAACTTTAGCAAAGTTCTCGAATTTTTTAGCTGAAACAAATATCATTTAAAATTATCAGTAAGAAAAAAAAAAGGGTGAACTATCATTACGATCAGAGCAGAAACGAAAGATCGGAATGAGAGAAGGTTAGGAATGATAATGCCGTCCGATGGATGCCAACAAGATAACGATGCAGAAGTGGAAGGCAGGTGGAAGACAAATAGGGGAGTGGGTAAATAAGCCAGTCAGAAAGGTATTCTATCTGCGTCACTTTTCAAATCCTTCAAATTCCATTTTGGAAAAAGAATTTTAATATGAATTAAATTTACAGACTGAAAGCTGAAAAAGTTTGCAAATATTACCTGAAGGGTTTTAAATTATTTTTAAAGAATAAGGTGCACAAAATATAATTCAAACGAGTAATGAATTAGAAGTTAAATCTTCATCATTGCGCAATCTGTTCCATTAACAATTTTAAGCGTTTTTATGGCCAAAGATCGTAATTTCAGAATTGAGCAAAATAAGCAGATGTGTGTATCATTCTGCGTGACTAATATTGCAAATTCATTCATTTTGATATTTCAAAAAAATAACGAATGAAAATTTTTGGGAATTTAATTTTTGGACGTATTTTGCAATTTAAATTTTATGAATATAATTTTGCAGACAATTAGTTGTCTATCAAAATCATTGAATTTAATTTGGTTTTTAAATTCATAGTTAATGCAAACTGTATGCTTTACTGTCATGATATAATTATATTCCGGATACACCTCTACGCGCATTACTCACTCATCCAACACTTGCTATCCTTCCTAATCTCTTTAGCCTTAAGGCTTATGATAATCGTCCCATTAACAAACATATTCAAATATATATATATAATTCTTATATACATATATAATTCATTATTGTAAGCAATAATAACTGCAAAAAAAACATTGAAATGAAATTAAATTCCCTAAACAGTTCATTATATATCCATTTTTTCCTGAAATGTAATGAACTAAAATGTCTTTCTTCCTTTTTCGCTATTAGATTTGTAGGAATATAAAAATTCCGAACGGTGACTGATCGGTACCGATCTCTTACAATCGTTTAAATAAAATTTTAATGAAAATGTATAAATGACAACCGCAACAACAGGAAGCGAACTTTCTGCTGTGCCGGTTGATTCGTTTCAGACCACCGATAAATGCATGCCACGAAGAAATATGCTCGATGGAAAATGAAGATAATAGATGTGAAGAAGTGAAAGAAGTGACTGCGAAAAACTTGTAGAAGGAAGCGTTTGGATGAATGACGTACACACACACACACACACACACACACACACACACACACACACACACGCATACGTCACAGACAGACAAAGTCTGCCAAGCGAAAAATATTTTTTTTTTGTTATTATTGTTATTGTTGTTAGAAAGATCGGTACAAAATATTATATTCAAATATTTGAAGTTCACATCAATGTTGACATAATTTAATTGATAATATGATAAGTGACGGAACTTTTGTGTGAATTGAAATTTTACGTTTCAATATAAGAGAGAAGTAATTGCCATTAATTTATCAGCTACAACTACCCTTCAAAACATCGTAAAAAGCTATATAAGCATAGATCGGATTGATTGGGAGATGAATGAAATGCGATATTAACTGAAGGCAATTTCATGACATCATTTTAAGTTTCAATTGATTTGTTGAATAGAATTTTTAACAAACTTTCAAAACTAATAACCAATGCATTGAAATAGATTATTAATTCGCATTAACCTATGCAGTGTTTTTTTGTAATGTTTGTTAAATACTTGCAAATTAAAAATTTCCGCAATATCTTGCAAAAACACTTCTACCGCATTTCTATAAAATATGTCAGCCACTTTCCTTCTTCACTATTTTCAACCTTTTGAATAAATAAAAAAAAACCAAAAATACAGATGCACCATTTGAATTGATATGACAAAAAAAATTTAGAAGAAACTATTTTGATTTATAATCTTAATCACTTAATTTTTTTTTAAATGAAAAAAAAACTGATTGATATTCAAACTTTAAAATGAAAACTTTTTTAAAATTATTTTTAGTTAGCTAAATTATGAATAAAAAAATTAGTCGATTAGGATTATTATGGATTTTTTAAAAATTCTATGAAATGAAGAGGTAATAAGCAGCAGACGACTACAACTATTTAAGGTGTGTGATAAAAATACGGAGAAAATGTTGGCATAAATGAGAGTGGTCCAATTTTGGTAATATGCGGAATTAAATTCACCAAAAATGAGGTCAATTGACGACACACATTGCTATCAGCCGCCTTTCATTCCATCGTACCACTGTCCCCACCTTTAATTGCCACATTTCTCAACTTCTACTTGATTTTTTTTCCCTTTAATTATCATTAGTAACATCGTGCATAACAATAATGATGTCTAAATAATAGTTCAAAAAAAAAGCAGTGAATTTTTCAAATTCTTTGCACCTAATCAATAATGTACTGAAAGTTAAATTTCATTTCTTTTTACCGAAAGACTAAAGATCAACTTTTTTTAAAAAAAAACAAACATTTTTAAATATATTATTTATTGAAATTTTGACTAATTATGGCACTACTA
Source organism: Litomosoides brasiliensis (assembly GCA_013365375.1). Taxonomy (NCBI): domain Eukaryota; kingdom Metazoa; phylum Nematoda; class Chromadorea; order Rhabditida; family Onchocercidae; genus Litomosoides; species Litomosoides brasiliensis. Next base: position 63,998 of record JABVXW010000186.1, on the reverse strand, counting down.
CTGTTTGAAATGATAAAACACAAAGAAAAAGAGTGAGGCTTATTTTTCGTTTTTCTTTCTAAATGTTTGACTTTAATTTTATTCAATTTTAAATATCTTCAGAAGTAGTTTTTAAGTATATCTACAAACACTAATAAATGTATTACACTATAATGCACAAGAAATTTATGCAAAAGAAAAATTGAAAAAACAAAAATATTTTATTTTAAAGAAAAAAAAAGAAATGAAATAATAAAAGAAGGAAAATCTCAGCAAAAGATTTATAATCGAAATGTTTCGTTTTTTTTTAATTTTCTTCAAATTATTTTCTTTTCTATCATAATTCGTTGAAATTGTTCCCATGCGTTCGTTTTATCTTGCTTGAATCTTCTTGTCCAATCTACGAAATGACCCATCGATTTAAAAATATGAACCATTTTTTGCGATTACATTTTCATTTTATTTTTTCCACTTTCATTCATCATCAACCAATATCTTTTGATGTTTTATGAAGTTTATCTCATCGCTTTCTTTTAACTTCAAAACTACAAAGATTAATTAATTTGGTATCATTAAAACTCTTCCATTTCATATTTATTAAAAAGAAAGTTATAGAAAAATTAAAAAATATATTTGTCTCTTAAGGCTTACAAAAAAAAAATGAAATTCATTTTTAATTAGCCATTTACTCGCAACACATATTATGCATCTTTTTTTTTCTCGTAAGATTATCATCATTTACGGTATTTACCTTTTTCCCTTTTTCTCAGCATTTTCCATTTCTCAAATTACGATCTCCAATTGAAGGAAAAGGTTGGAAAGCAAAATTGAGCACTGTTTTTTAATAAACTTTTTAGACTTATTTTTTACAGGTGGGAACAATCTGAGCGTATTACACCTGTTCCATTACTTTTTTTGAACAAATGAAAGGCATAAGACAGTGATGCACTTAGAAATGTTTGACAAGAAGTGAAATTTGAGCTTATTTATGATGTCATCAGTTTTATTAGTGTTATTAATAAAATCAAATTGTTGTTTTCACTTTTTTTTTTCTTCAAAATATGCCATTATTTTCCAACGGTATTTTATCAATCAATGTCACGAGAAACCGAAACTTTCTCATCTTTCACAATCAGATAATCTTAATTTTAATCTCATCGAAAATCTTTCACCTATTTGCGCGATAACTATAAAATGCAAATAAATTACCCAAAAGCGAAATTTCTAATTTCACTCATGAAATTAGTGATTATTTTTATTTATAACTTTTGTAATAATGTTACTGAAATGGAATCTCATGTTAAGTACAATCATTTCGTATTTATCCATATTAAGTACAATATCAATCTTCAAATTTCTATCATTTTTCGGCGCAGTTTAATCATTAAATTCATTGGTTAGTTCTCATGCGAATTCGCTGAGCTTTTTTCCCGAAATAAAAACTACCTTTTGGCTTACGACGAATGCATAACAAATAACTACAACTATTTGAAATCAATTGCAAAGTAAAGTTAACTGCAAAATTTTTGAAATTAATTACAAAAAGATATAATGAGATACGGTGAATTAATTTATGCGAATAAATAAATAATGAAATTTTTTGCATGCCAGAAATTCTTTCAATAAAGCAATTTGTGATTGCAATTTACCGGGGCCAATGTCATATCATCTTTCCCGAGAACTTATCAAGGAAGCTGAACTGAAATTGTCATATTTCTACACTTCGTGCTCCAGCTTTCATATTTTACAATTCGTGACTTACAGAACTTCACTATTATAGAGTAATTTTCAGTTGTAAAATATTTTAAATTTTCTTTTTTACAGTATAATGAAAAATAATGACAAAACATTTGGCTTTAAGTTCAAATTTGTCGGAAAAATTCAAATTAAAGCATTCGGCTTAGAATTTGTTTTTTTTTTTTCAAATACTCTTTTTCCAAAACACTCTCAAAGAAAGATGAAGAAATTAGAAAGTTTAAAAGCTCAAATGAATTGCTTCAATATATTAAAAAGAAAAATAAATAAAAATGATGGTTGAAGCTAGCTAAGGTATGATAAGTAAGATCATGAAGAACTTAGAGATCATAAAGCTTACCACCGTTTGCTATTAATAAGCTAAATTTTGACAACATCATTTATCAAAATTAGTTTCTTACCACAAGTAAAATTCTGTAACAATTTGAAGTTATGCACAAGTATTAAGTAAGTTATTCAAGTTTGATTTCATGGAAAATTGAATTTTACTCTATTGTTTTATTTTTAAAACATAATTGAACTGACATGTATTGCCAAATTTTCATAAGGAATGAGTGAAATGTAATTAATGTTTCCACATTATTGAATTTAATTTTATTAGCTCATCTAATTATCCTAATATTTCCTCTTTCAAGCATTTCACAATTAATTCAATCGTTATTTTATTTAAAAAAAATCATAAAAAATTATTTTGAATTAATTTTCTATTAAAAAACAACGTACACTAACTTATCTGCTTAACTTAATTCAAAATATTAACCTATGAAAATGATCATATTCAAGTTGCCGACATTCCTTGAATTTATGCAAGAATTTTGAAAATAATTTTCCGTTTTTTTTCAAAAGATGAAAAGTAGTGCTGTTGTTTAGATTAAGTGAAAACCTAAATCGCTGAACTTTTTCAAGGATGCTAGTTTTATTTCCACACTAAGAAAGGCTATTTTTAAAAAGCTTCTTCAGCTTTTTCGGCATGGATATATGCCAAAAATTAGTTTGTTAAAAATTGAGCAATAAAATATTCAATAATTACACTTTCTTCTGAATGGTCAAATAAATTGAGCAATGTTGGTAAAGATGAGGAAATTTTTAGGTAATTTGCTTAGGTTAATATTTGTTTTAAATAAATTTGTTTCGACAGATTTTTTTTTATTTCGTTAAAAAAATTACAGTGCAAGAAGATCAGGCGATGATGAATGAGTGCTCCCATTTGCGACTTCTTTGTTTTGTTTGTTTGTTGTGATTTTAATGTCGTCACTATCGAAATGACTGATAATCATTTAAATTGAAAAATAAAAAATTTCTTCCTTTCCTTCACAAATATGAAATATTGCAAAATGATGCAGCGTTTGTCAAAAATGCATGAGAAATGATTATCACAAACCAACAATTCATCATTCCCATCCTATTTCGGCAGTTGCGAATTGAAAGTTGGGCTTATCAAATTTAACACTTTGATCTAACTACTTTCCTCTCTCTTTTTTCATTTACTTTCAATACATTTGCACGGATCCGGAAAAAAGGAATTTTTCTAAAATTTTACTTTTTACTATCAAAGTGTCTCAATTTTTTTTCCTTTATTATTGTTAATGAGAAATGTCAAAGGTCGAATGAGAAGTTTGTTGGACAGAAAATAATTTATAAATTAGTTCGCACTGCAAATTGGCAATTATCTGTTTTGATAGAATTATCGTCGTATAAAGAAAAAAAAGGCAAGCTGTAATGAATGATAATTTATGTGACTATCCAAACCAAAGGTATTTACGACTATCATTTTATTATTATTATTCCAATTATTCTTATTATTATTATTGTTATTATTACTATTATCATTATTATTAAACATTTTTACTCTTATTCGCCAACAATTCTGAAGTTGAAATATTAATGTACCTTTTTTGTTTTTCTTTGAATGAGTTTAATTTTAAATTTATTTTGAAATATTTCGCTATTTTCTTTCCACTAATTTGCTATGTGTTAAAAAGACCTGAAAGGATCCAAATTATAAAAAGTGATGAATTAAAAATTTAAGCTAGAAATAATGATAATTAATCAGTCCGTATTGTCGGAAGCAATATTTATTCCTTTTATAAAAAATAATTTAAACAAACTTTCATTGATGACATCGTGCCAAGTTGTACTGCAATCAGATTTTCTTTTTTTCATCAAACTTTTAACGGTACTAAACATAGAAGTTTGAAAACGTTAGAGAGTAATTTGTTTCATTGTTTTATTCTTGATAGGTATGACCTTTAATAATGTCGCACTTCCAATGTGCCTGCCTTAAAATATGTTTGAATAAAAATTTGAAGTATTTAAACAGACTTAAATCGTCTATGTAAACAATTCATTGTTTCATTGAGAACTTACGATTTTGTTCAATCTCAAAATTGCAGCAGTTATAAAAGGGATCAAAATTTCCTCAGTCGAATATAATATATTCGGTTAATTATTGGCCAAAGTTTTCCGGATCACCAACATCGGTTTTAAGAAATTAGTATTATTTAACGTTATACAACACTCGTGAGGAATACGTAACCTGTTCCGCAGAGTTTACCATTCCGTAACCCAATCAAAGATGTTCGTGATGCCGATAATAATTGACTGTATTCCGACATCGATGAGTCGTCGCGAGATGTATTGGCAATGTTGGTTTCAGAAAAACGACCCATTTCCTTTTTATATCTTTTTTTTCATCAATTTAACAGAATAAAGTTCCACTCCTATGAAATATTACAAGTTTTAATGTGACAAATATTTAAATTTCATTTAGAAATTTTTCAAAAAACTTGTTTTCACAGGAACAACAAATATACGACAATTGTTTTTCAAAAACGCACCGATAGTTTTTGAGCTATTAAAAAAGAAACTTTTTTATCGTAGTTTGTATATCAAATAGCACAATGGCTTAAAGTTGTGATTAAAATTAATAATGATATTAGCCGATCAAAAAAAAAATGATAACTTTAGCTATTATTTAGTAACCACTCTAACTTCAGTTTTCGTTTCTCAAATTAAGGAAAAGAATTAATAAATGATGAAAAACCGGCATCTAATTCACTCCGTAAAATGCATACTTTATCACTTAGCTTCTATGTGATATTGTTTAAATCTAAATGCTTACCTGTTTTTATACAATTTTATGAGGACGCATCAGTTTTTTTAAGCAACAAAATTAATACAACGTCTAGGAATTTCTGAAATTTAATCCAACGATTAATATATGCATGCATGCATCTTCCAGCATTACTCTGTCGAACACTTACATTTTGGCAGATAAAATTGTTAGATTGTAATATTTCTATTTCTGTTAAAATCATATCAAACTGATAAAATGATTGGTATCAATCAGTATCAAATTCCAAACAGACATTTTATTGCTTACAATGAAAAGAATTCGTGCGCTTTTGTCGCTCTTCTTCATTTCATTTTGAATTTTCCTTTTCTCATACCATCGAAATTATTTTACTTATAAAAATATGTGGTTTTATGAAAAATAGAACTTCAAATTTCCGTTTAAGCAGTAATGAAATGGTCAACAACTCGATAACTCCAAATTTCACTTTTTTTGCCAGCTTATGTTAGCAAATGTTCATACGAATATACAACTGCTTTAATGAGCTATAATCCAGATTGCCAAATTTACTGAATATCCGGAATAAAGTTCTGGAAAGCAGCAACATCAGATAAAGATATGATATATGTGCATGCACGTATGATAACACTATGTGATTAAGTGGAATGTTATTGTTGATTAGAGACTGTAAGAGGGATGCTGATTGATTCTATGATTGAAGATTGAACAGTAATATTAGCAATATTGGACCGGACAAAAGGATACAAGGTGATAGAACAAAATCAGCGGTTTTTATAGCACTTCAAAGAATTTCATAATTGGCAATTTTCAACGATTAAATTTCTTGGGCTACTCCTTTAGGTTAATATTTTTTTTGCATCGATTTTACTTTTTCGGTGCTACCACTTATCACTACCATTCTTTTTATTTCGAGAGGCCAAGGATTGTCGTGTAGATGAACTTAATGCTTAATTAAAGCATTTTGTTTAACTAAATTATAAAGAAGTTAATTGCGTGATTGATTGTAATGGCTGAAAATACTGTTTTCCAAGAAAATTCGAAAAAATAAATTGAAAAGCGAAACAATTACTAAAATAGCTTTCGATGGTAATGTGAAAAATGGGTTGTAGAAATGATTAAGATGGTACAAGTGTTCTTTTCAAGAAAAAAAAAACAATTTTAGAATACTTACTTACTGCAACTCTATAATCAAAAAACTTTCAACAGCAATTCGAAAAGTATTTCTCGGCAACCCACTCTTTTCAAATTTTCTATCCCATTTCAATTTTAACTTACAGTTATTATCTTAGTGGAGTAGTTTTTTGTGGAATCAGATGCCAACTTCCATATTATTATTTATCAATCGGAATTCACGGATTCATTTTCTTTCTTTCTTAGCAGCTTTCGAACCGATTTCGAATTGAAAAATAAAATCAAATAAAAAGAAAACTGTCCATGGAACAAATGTTTCTAAATCCTTTCATTCAACTGACCGAATTATGCTTCCCTTTATTACATAAGCAAATGTACCAGTTTTTCCCTAATTACTTAACTATGGTTTCTTAAACAAATTTGAATTTGATGCAGCACATTCGCTTAGCTTTTAGTTGCAACAGAAATACTTTTGAAAGATCGTTTGATTTCAAAAAAGTGGTCAATCAGTTTATTGAAATACATAAAGTTAAGTACTGAACTGGATTATTCTCTTTTCAGTATTTTTTAAAATAAATTCAAGAAGTTATAGTTGACAAATTTCATAACATTTTTTGTTTCCACGTCTTTGTTTACACGCAATATAAAAGATGATTGGAAGTAAAGACAAAATTCTAAATCACAACATTGTCAGATGCATAACAACTGATATCCGTACTTGACCACTATAGCCGCTAACTTGAAAGTGATTGTCCCAACGTGGAATAGTTTTCATTTACTACTTACTTACTCGGTAACAGAATATAAATCTTTACATCGATCAACAAAAAGTACATATGGCAATGTTTTAGAAAGAATTATTTGTAAATAAACAGTTCAATGCATAGACTAAAATACTGAATTCAGTCACTCTTTTTGGAATATGAAATATCCTTAAGGAAATGAGTCCAAGCTTTGGAATCGATAAATCTGAATTTTTAAAAGCCAAACGAAACGTGAAGTACAGTGGAATATAAAAAATACGTAAAACGGAAACATAACTAGGAATACTAATATCACTTAAACTTTGTAGCTCTACACCGTTCGTAAATAGCAACCGACCTGTTGCAATTATATTTTGCATCTCAACGCAACACGTGTGGCGGAACGGTATTGCAAATTGAAGCACATTAGTTTTTTGGGTTCTGGAAGTAGTTGCGTTGTTGTGTTATTTTGAGAAGCAGGTTATGGCTGTTTGTAATCCGGGAGGAATTCGGAGGGAGTTCTGGTGCGTCCGGTTCTGTTTTCATCGAAATTTGTAAACATTCTCCTGTAGCAAAGGTAATGGTTAATACATTCTCTTCATAGGGTTGTATGCTTTTTTCGTCTTGCATATTTCTAATTGAATCAGTTAATTATGACTTTGGAAATTTCTGGAAGGTTTACTTACATCAAGAAAAGGAAGAGAAATAATCCGTAACAGCTGGTAAACTACCATTGTGGCTGGGAGTTTCATTAAAGTATTGCACTCACTCCTTTTTTCTTTTTTCCCTCATCGATTTCTTCCTCAAAATTGCTTGTCCTCTGATTATGGAGATAGTAAGTGATGAGTTGAATTGTTAGTTCAATGCTTTTTGCTTATAAAATTCCGGTGATATTTGCCTTAGGACAGTTTTAACGAATTTAATTTGCCATCTGTAAAAATTTTAATTATTTTGCGGTCATTTTTTTTTCTCACTTTTACCTTTTGGACTGTAAGCATGAACGTATGTGTCATGCGGTTTATATTTTGTAAAAGAAAGAATTTATTTTGTTTATTTGTAGTGCAAAGATGCATAGTAGTAATGAGCTTGAAGGGTTATCATCAGGGAATGGAATGTGGAACAGAGCAGTGATATCTGTTACACCGCCTGCTGAAGCAGTTGTAAATGCTTCTATCTATCAGCATCAAACACTTAAAACGGGTCAATCAAACACTGAGTAAGTTTCAACTTTGTTTTATTGTAATTATTGAAAAGTCCGAAAATGTTTGGTTATTACATAAGAATATTCTCATATTTCGAACTGTAACATTTGAAACAGTCAAACATTGGTGTGGTTTTGTGAAAAGATCATAAAGTAGTTTTTTGCGAACAAATTTATTTCCACAAAGTAAAATTTGATGCGCTGTATAAATTGCTGTCAGTGTTTCATCTTTCATTTTATATCTTAAATAAAATTTCAAGTAATTTAGACTTTTAGAATGAATATTTGGAAGTCAACTTTGAATTCAACAAATATTTTCTACATTTTGAATTATTGGTGTGTTTCACATAGTTAAAATTATATTCTTTTCGAAAAAATATTTTTTTTAGAATGGACTGTTGAAATTTCATAGAAATCAATGAAAAGTTCAGAAAATATTTCTCAAAGTTATTTCGAAGTTAATACTGAATTATCCATTCTAAAGATCTGAATTGCTTGAATTTTGTGAAAGATTGAAAGATTTTTCTGCCTTCTTAAAAAATAAAAATTTTCAGAGCGCGAGTGCCTTTAATAAAGGAACAATTAGGAATTTACGCAGACAGCTTAACCGATGGATTGTGCAAACATGTTGAGCAGAATCCTGAGAAGGCTCTTTTTTTACTTTGATTTGAAACCATATTTTTTAAGTTCATCTGCAAAATGTACAATATTTTAAGTAATTTGCAAACTAAAGTGCAAGTCCATCTTTAGGTTGGATGGATTGGTGATCCTTTGCTGCATCCATTGGCGGTGATTCGTGGTCCTAGCGGACCATTTGTTATTTCGAAGAAAGTGGTGATTATTGGCAGAGATTCTGGAAATTCGATTACAGATGTAGTCGTCCAGGTCGTTTTCACAGTCCTCTTCCTTTTATTAACTTCTTGCAGCAAACACTGAATGTGATATTGTAGCAGCATATTTTATGCAGATCTTGGGTTTTCTTTTTGTTCAAATATTTCATAATATTCTACGAGATTTAAGCTGGAGCAGAAATCTAACTTTCAGATGGACGAGAATATTGTTAAACTTTCTAAGGTTTTAGTCGCCAGCTTTTTTTCAGTTAAATACGCTTTACTAGTTTTCGTTAAAAAAGAAAACATTGTTTTAGGAAAGCAGTTACATAGATAGGTGCCACGTTATTCTATACTATACCGGTCAACCGAATAAGTGGAATATTAAAGTAAATGGGAAAAACGGTGTACTCGTTAATGAAGTTATGTATGGACGATCCGAGCAGGCTCAAAGTATCCCGATTAGGTTTGTATTGATTGATTAGTAAAATAACAGCGATGCTGCCTAGTCATTTAGTGTAGTGCATCTGCTGTTAATTATCATAAAGTATGCTGAGTACGCTGATCTGCGATTTTGTTGCTTTTTGTGATTTTTCGAAGTAGAAATTTTATTCAAAAATTTAAGTTTCCTTATCAAAGCAACTGTTTTCGTTTCAATTCAAATTACATAAACCAGAAGCTGCATCTTACTCTTCATGATTACTTAAGCGCAATAATGTTGATAATACTAAAGAAATCTGTGTTGGATTCTTCATATGTTTCTGGTAAATCTTAGAAATATGTATGAGCTGATTGTATATACTGCGATTACGGATCCTGTTGAACGTAGGTATTGCACGCTAGTACGAAGTAAATAAATTAATAAAAACAAGCATCGAGGTTCACAATAACCAAAAATCATGGAGCAGTTTTATCGCAGAAAGGTCCTGGAATCTTTATGAAAATTTTTGGTGACATTAGAAATTTTCGTCGACTTTTATGAACATTTGTTCTTACTTAGTTTCCACTACTGTGAACTTATAGGAAATTGATATGTCGGCTTTGTGAGTGTTATTCTTGGTCCCTTATTCTGGTACGAAAAAAGGTTCCATAATATTAAAATAAATCACTGGCAGGCACTGTGGCCACCTGCTATTTGTTAATAAGAATATTGTCGTCAGTACGTAAGTAACCATTGATTTTTTATGAAATGATTTTTTATTATGAAATTCTCGTAAGTAACCATTGATTTTTTTTGAAGTTTAGACTTAGATAAATTAAGCAAAAATCTGGAGGAGAAGCGGGAGGAAATTGAAATAGTGAAATTCGGAAAAGTTCTAAGTGTTTAGATGTTATTGGATAATTCAGGTTTAAAATTTGCACAATTGTAAATTGTAAACAGTCGATATAGATCAGAATCGAAGAAAAGGGGGGGGGGGGATAGTGATTATGTATGAGGGCATAGCAGATGACTGGTGAAAACTTCAAATTAAAGTTGCTCAACGCTTTATGATTTTTGGGGATTGTTGAACGGAACATTTAGAAGCATCGATAAACAGTGTTTGTAATGACGATGTGCTCATGGCTGTGCCCTATTCTGACCTCACACATTATTGCAAGCAAACACATAGATACTACACACGCATACATATATACATCACAAATAAACACCTGTATTTCTCTCCTGTATTTTATCTTTTATTTTTTGAATAGTCACTGAGATGAGCAATCGATGATTTATATGATTCTGTAGTTTATATGGTTTGTTAGCTGTTATTTCCGCCTTCAGTTATTGAAAACGTAGAGAATATAGTTAATGGATAAAACAGTACCGAATTCGATCATATGAATCAGTGATTTTGAATGTTTCTCGTAATTCTCTTAAAAAGATCTGGTGGGATGAAACACTTTGATCGAAACATAGCGTAAAATCGATTGGAAAATTTGGTTGATAGAATTATCCGGATCTTATATATTCATTAGCACAGTAAAGTTACAGAATCTTTAAAAAAGAAGGCATCGAAACAGGCAATTAAAGGTGGGGAAAAATGATAATAGTCGATAGAGCTGTATGTTGAAAATAATGTATCAGTAAATAATACCTGTAAATAAGCAAGTATCTCTACCGATTAACTGCTTTATATTTTTCAGCTGTATTTTACGTTTCCCTTCCACACATGTTTCTATGCTGTTTTATGGTCTGGAAGCACTATCTGCACCTGAGAATAAGATTTCCTCTATCGTTAAGGTGTCAGAAAGTGAAATGAATTCAGCAGTTTCTTTAGCGGGTGTGTTATTTTTATCTGATAGTGTCACTGGTGGGAATTTTTAAGAAGTATCAACTGATTGACCGAGGTTGAGTTGCGAAATTCAAGTTGCAAAGGGTGCGGTCAAATTAGCTGGGTCAGTACTGAAGTTTTAATTTAAATTTAGGAGATTACATGTGATTACATTTGCACTTGCAGATTCAGAAATGACATTTTATTTGTCCAAGAGTCACACGGAAGAAAACACAAGCATATCAACAACTGAACAAAGCGAACCGGTCCAAACACCTACGGACAGTTCTGCAGGAGCAAAGTACCATTTGATTGTGTTTTGGATTGATGTATTTGTTTGCATTATTGTCTTTCCAGTCTTTAGTTTTATTCAGTTCACAAGTTACCAATGGCTTATTATGTTCTGATATTTTCAACTTATCTAGTTGATGCTTTATTTATGCTGTAATGTCAAAAGTTTGGTCTTATGGGAATCGCAAATGTGACTTTCTTTTAAATATTTTAAGCTTCATTTCCTCTCATTTTTGTTGCTTGCATTGTACTAATATTAATATACATTTAGTGTCAGCACTGAATCACCGTCATCAACTTCGACATCAGACTTTGATAGCAAGTGCAAAGGTATTTTGGAAATATTTTACCATTTTTGTTCTTAGTTGATTTTGGTAAACATAGTTAATTGTGAATAGAAAAGTTGTAGGAGATTATGAAACTTCGGATGAAAAGCCACCGTATTCATACGCGCAATTGATTGTCCAGGCTATTCTTAGCTCACCAGATCACCAGATGACTTTGTCAGGTATTTATAACTACATTATGAACCGTTATCCATGGTATCGTTCTACGGATAAGGGTTGGCAAAATTCGATCCGCCACAATCTTTCATTGAATCGGTATTTTGTGAAGGTAAGATGGTATTCATTCTTGAATATTTCATAAATTCGATCTTATTTCAACAAATTCCACTTCATGTAATATTTTCAATAAATAGTAGTTTTTGTAATGCTTGCTGTAATTTTCTCCTGCTTATTATCTCCCGAGCAGTTTCAGTCAAAAGCAGTTGGGAGTAGAGAAATTAAAACAAAAGGCTCACTTTTCAGCTTAACTGAAAGCTAACTTAGACTTTGAGAATCTAAAAAATTCCGGAACAAATTGTAGGTTGCACGCTCTCAAGAAGAACGTGGTAAAGGTTCGTTTTGGAGGATGGAATCATCTTTCGCTCCGCGTAATGTCGAATTGGCTTACAGAAAGAGAAAACCAAAATTGTCAAAGGGTAACAAGTATGTAGTTTTTGATACCAATTACTAGTTTTATTGACGGAAAAATACAGAGTATTTTTTGTTTTTATTGTTTGTTTTAGTTGTTGATTGACCGTTATTTTTGTTCTTAAATGTCTGGAATCACTTTTTTTGCCCCTTAAATTATTCACATCTAACATAAACGGTGTTGCAGAGTTTCGAATCCTGTAATGAACAATGATTCAAAATCTGCTGAGGACACTATAGCCCCTATAGGTATCTATGTTCTTTACCTATTTTGTTTCAACTCACTGAAAAGTCAGTTTTATAAATTAATTGCTTATTACTATATCCTACCTCCACTTATTCAGTTTTTCTTATTTAACTTAAATAATTTTACCACATCTACTAGGAAGTTTTGGAGTTATTTCTTGAACACTAAAATTGCAACTTCTGTTTCTCATAATCATTTCCCGTAATGATGGTAATATCATTTGTGAAGATTGTTATGTATTGTTTTATAATAGTATTCTACTATGTTAGGCAGTCATCGAAGAAAAAATCTTTAATTAATAAATATAACGCCAAATTTATTAGATAATTACCTGATTGCTCGCATTAACCTGATTTTAATTCCAGTTTGTTTTATATAATTTGTTTCGGTAAATGGAGTTATTCATTCCTAGTAATCGTGGTACAATAAATCAAAATTATGTACATTACACCCTCTTTAGTGATACTTCCTGACATTGAATTTTTTATGTTATGTCGTGATTATGTATTTCTGTCCTCAAAAAAACAAAAAATGTTAATTAGCAGATTATTGATGCTATTTCTAGACAGAAGTCTTCACTCAGAAAAGGATAATACTATGTCCTCTGTGCAGAAGAATGACGTGTTACGCAAAGATATGCTAAGATTTGCACGTAGTGCACCATGTTCACCGAAAAGTAAGTATTAGGTTTCAGTTTTATTTATTACAAAATCCAGCAGATGTTGTTTATAGCGAATGTAAATCTGTTTTGATGTTGCGATTTTAAGTTACCGAGTAACACTGAAATTGTGACTTTCTGTGAGATCATTTCCGGAAATAATCGTGATCTCATGCGTGTAATTATAGCACTGCTATGTAAATTTTGATTTTTTAACTATTTTCACTGGGGAAAAATTTTTAACTAATAAAACACTAATTCCTCTATCATTGGTTCTGATATAACCTTCAACACTGGTCGAGCAAGTTGAATAGCCCTACACTGCATTAATTTTCGGTTTTACCGTTATGCTCCGATCTGAGTAAATTTATATTATATGATCATGAAATCATTTGCTGAAGTTATGTAATGAGTGACTGAAATTAATAGAATTTGCAGATGTCTTGTCACGATCAAATTTTCGTTCCGGCGGTCCAACTTTTAGAGTTTGCCAATCTGCGAAAGATGGACGTTCTCGTCTGCAACTTTGTCCTTCGGCACCGGAATACCGATCCATCAATAGCAATAAACTTTCGGAAGTATTTTATATTTGTGGAGATTTTAGTTATTTTACTTATAACAAAGTGAAGGCGAAATATACCAAAAATAACAGTACTCGACTTATTTTCCTATTTTTTAATTTGTTGAAAGGAAAATTGTGCATTTAAGCACTTTATTTTCAAATTTAAGTAGTAGATTACTAAGTGCTAGTTCTTGACGTTTTATTTTTGCGGTTAAATTTCATAATTCAGGCGTTGAGCTTAAGTTCTGATACCTCACATATGATCACTTCACATTGGCGGAATGGAACAAAAAGTTTAAGCACGACACCTGTTCCAGAAATGCTTCAAGGTGAATTTGTTATTTGATAATTACTTTTTTTTCGAGGATTTCTTTTCTAAAATTTGCTATATCCTGATATTTCCTATGAAGTAATTGCTAGTTAGTGTAAAATAGTATAAATATTACAAAATCGGAGCAAAGTAGCAACCCCAGTAATTCAAGGATTCTATTAAATTTTGTTTTTCTGATAACTGAATAAATTTCGGTATATTACAACTTTCGAGATATGGTCGGATTAAGATTTCTGAGTTTGGAGTCCGTCATTTCCACTTTTTGAATCTTAGATTTGGAAATTCATATACTTCGGTTCGGCTCCATTTTCTCTTCAGAATTGCCGCTTATTTCAAGTCACTGCTTAAATGAAACTGTAACAGGTTCGAGTGGATTGAAACCCCAAGATCTCAGACATGATCTCATCGTGATGAGCGATTCAAATAGGCTGCAGTATTATCGAGGTAATAGGAAGAAAGCACAATCACATCACTCTAACAAACACCAAAGTTCAACTTACTTTGCACAGGCAGAATCCTTCATTAGTGAAAAAGTAATTGTCACACCAAGTGCAAAAGCTCCTTCGTACGGCAGAGAGCAGAAGCACTCGAGTTCATTTAAAACCTCTGATATGCAAGAAGTCATCGGCATCAAAAAATATGGGGAAGATGCCAAAGTTTTGGTTGAAAACGAAGTCGTTGAAGAAAATGCCTATTCTAAATGCTTACCAATTATGCGAAACTATGGCGTTGATGAGTCCGTCAAGTTGAATGCATGCGAAACTAAGCGGTCATCGAGAGAAAAGTTCCTAGGAGATATGTTAATTCAGCGAAAACGAACATATGTTGAAGCTGATGCTGGTAGTGAAGCTCAGGAAGATCACAATGTTACTGAAGTAATTCTTTCCATTATTCTGCAGCAGATATAAGTTTAGAAGTCAGAGGCCCAAAAATTTTCAAGTGTCATGTTTGAACTGCTAGAAATACTTATTTTCTAGAAGCCTAGGAAAGCTGGTGAAATATCAACCCATCCTACGGAAGAAGTGGTGGCGATAAAGCAAGCGAAAATAGTCAGCAAACAACTTGCTTCAAGTGTTGCGCAAATTAGTAATGGAGGCGCTGTCCAAACAGGTTATTTTTGAAAATTTTTTGAAGGAAAGGTCTGAGAAAAGTAACAAAGCACTTCTAACTGTAGCAATTACTTGATTTTGTCCTATTTTTGTAATGAATTGATATGCACTTGATAACTGGTAGTTTTATACATAAGTTATTAGTTGCATACTTGAAACTAACAAATGATGGAGTTATTGACATCATGCTGGCGATGGTTAATTATTTCCCTTTTTTAGGAAATCCTTCACTGACTATACCACTTTGTATGAAGTCAGAAACTGTCACCAGAACTAATTCTAATTTTCTGGCCCAACAGCTCCAAACTGCTGATCACATGAATGAGAGTCGGTTTTCCCCCAGTACCATCCAGAGTAGTTCTGTATTGAATAAATTAAAGCTTGGAAGCATTGTCTGCAGTGCGAAGTCGGAATTGCTTCCGAGGAAATCATGCACAGAGACGTCGCAGCATCAATCAAACTTTGCAGCAAATTTGAACTCACAACTGCAAACGACCACTTCTGCAGCCATACAGTCGTCATACAACTGGCAAATTTCTGCTGGAGCGGATGCAGAACGTGCACCAATGTTGCAACCTTTGTTGGGAAAATCAGACATGCTGAACACATTACAGCCAAGCCAACTGGTGAATACGCCTGGAACTAAAGTGGCTTTACAGAATTTGTCTAGTTTCAGTTCTTTATTATCAGATGCTGTCTTGATGCCTGAAGTTTTACAATCGGAGGCTGCTGCACATATGCAGTATCAATCTATTCAACCGATATCTGCTTGTGCCGAGTCTTTGGAACGTCTTTCGAATTACGTTAATTATTTAAAAAAGCTTGAGGGTGTTCCGGTACAACAAAGTCAGTCACAATCATTAAATTTATTTGCCCCATTACTTAACGAACAGCAACATCAGAAATTTCATGGGTTACAACCACAGACACAACCTCAGTTCGCGTTGCCAAATTATTCCTTAACTTTTCCAACTAATCTTCTTGATCATAATTTAAATTTGAATATCGGTCAGTGGTTCAATTATATGCGGCTTCTTGCTGTACAACCCAGTTCAACAGGGTTGTATATCCCACCCGTCATCGCCCCACTGTGGAATCCGCAATCTGTGATTACGCCACAGGGTCCATGCGCACAAGCGTCTATATTTTCGTATTTAGAGAAAGATCATTCTAACTTAATGACGCAGCACAACAGTGATAATACTTGCGCGAATAATGGGGCACAATATTCGAATCATTTGGAGATGGCGAAAATATTAGCGTCGATTAGCAATATGCCTTCCGCACAGTAAAGGTATTTTTGTTATGATTTTCGAAATAACATTTGGCCTAATTCCATTCCTAATTTTGCTATTCTTGACGATAGAAGTGATCGAATGTTACAGTTTAAGTTGCTAAATTTGGGAAAATATTCTTGAGAACATTTGAATTTTGAGATGGTTTTACCATTGCAATACACTTTAAAACTCTAGAAGTCTGAGCTAACATTTTGGATTAGCAACATCCTCTAATTTTTTTCTAATGAATTTTGATAAGCGTTTAAAGGGGCCTCTCATACTTTCCTGGATTGAATAAATCTATTCATGATTGACAAAAGGAAAACAAGTCATTAAGAGAATGGATATTCTTGACATGTTCATTTATAATTTTAGGAATACGAGATTACTGATTAGCAAACGTTCGATTTCTGGCGGCATAGTTTTTGGCACCAACATTATGGTTTTTTTCTTGTTGTTGCTTCTTTTGACATTTTCTTTTCAACCTATTAATTTACACTTTTCCCCGTCTTTCCCCCATCTCTATCAACTTATCCCTTCATGTGTGTATTCATCCAGTCTAAGTATTTCCATTTGAACATAATTTAAATGTTTTTAAATTTTCAAAAACTGCTCAAATCCCGGTAGCATTATCATCAGCCATTTGTACTTTATTTCTCGATATAGTAATCAGAGTAATATTAATGATAATAAAATAGTTTATGGGTGACAAAATGGCGAAGTGTTATGGCGTGATTAGTCTTAGAAATTGTTATAGCGAAAACTTCGTTTTGCAGTGGATTCAAATTGTGAAGAAACTTTTTGTTGTGGTACACTGCAGGGTGCTTATGTCTACTACATCCTTTATCAATGATAATAAATGGCGTGCATAAGTGTACTTAAAATGATTATATGCGTATTTCACACAGCCACGTAAGCTCAATGCTAGAGTGAGATTTGGTATTTTGAGGCTGTTTTTTTATGTTAGTTTTTTCCATTCTTTTCATCAGTGCTTTGCAAATTCACATGTTATGGAAAAAGTGGATGCCACGCTATTTTATCAAAATTTTACCTCGCTTTTTTGTTAAATACATTTTTTTCTTTGATTTCATTACTGCTGAAGTTCATTTATTGTCTTAAAATTCACTAGTTACTTGTGTGATGTTCATGCCTTTCATATTTAAAAATTCTGTTGCTGATGCATCGAAGACTCAGGATCCTCTAGACATCATTTCTCTGTTTTTGGATTCATCATATGCGTTTCACTTTCCCTGTCATTCTGCAACGAAAATAGGGGATGTGATTCGGGACAGCCCGCTGTGAAAGACTTGAAGTTTTTTGAAATGTAGTGCTTCAATCTCTTTGGAATACAGAGCACCCGGTGTTGTATTTGACTTTCCAGTGAAGTTTTCTCGTTTTAATGTAACAGGATGAATGGGTCTCACGACATACAGATGTATGCTGCATACCTTCTGCATAAAGCCTGAAGGAAGGAAATACACTTTTGCTTGAATTCCCACCATTAAACCTCAACATCCATTAGTTGATGTCTCCTTTTAAAAATTTCAGCCTTATTTCAATACAGTAGGTGTGCTGTAGCGTGTGTGTGCAGGTGCTGTGTGTAGCTGTGCCAGCAGTTACCAATAAGAAAAATAGTTTACCCGCGTCAAAAGAAACTCGTGACTTCACTTTGACTGTACAATTCAAAAAAAAATAAGGTGGGGATAGAAGAGAGGAACGAAGGAACAAAACAAAGTAATTGCTTGCAGGAAGCATTTCGCACATATAGTAAGATTGTACGACAAAACAAAATATATGGCATGTACACAAACTGAGTGGATAACCGACAATTTGCTTCTACTAGGATAACGATCCAATCATTCCTTTGCAACGCAAATTATTCAAATAACCATCAAATGATGGCAGTGGATCAGTCCAAAAGAAGCTTTAACCATATATTCTATCTAATTCTTCATGCCTTACACTATCGGTGGACTTTCCAGTGAATTCTCAGTAAAAAATGGCGGACTTCCAACTTTTGCGGGAAATTTGGAACACTTCCAAAGAAGCAGATTTTGTCAACTTCGGAAATCAAGACGGTAATAATAACTCACACGAAAAGCAAATAGAGAACAACATTTATACTGAAAGGACTTTATGGTACTCTCGTATTATGACGTCTCCAGGTGACCACTGAATTCCGAGATTTTTAATCATATAGGAAAAGAAAAACACTGAATTGATTTTTTCCTTTTTCGTATTAGAATATTTCAAAGCGACTATCAAATCCCAAAACCATTTCTTTAAGATATTTGAAGGTTTTCATATGAACGAAAGTGGTGCATTTGAGGTAGTTACTATTTAAAACATTAAATGACCAACATGTAAACACTTATGTCCTTTTGGACTTTGTGATACTACGCAATTTCAATTTGACCAAGGGACACCGGGAAAAATAAGCACTGAGGAGGAATAAACGAAAAAAAAAGAAAGAAAAAGGAAGGAATCTATATGACAAAGATATTCAAACAAATCAAAATAAAGACAATAAACGATCTTCATTCCCGAACACATGTAGACTCTGATATTGATTTAAAAAGATATATCCCTAGAAATGGTGAAAACTTTGAAATGAAAGAAATTCTAGGGTACTAGCTTAAACTCAAACATTACCCATAATCTTTCCAATAAAAAGAAACTTTCGTTTGAAAATACACCTGGAACAAAAATGAAATTTTTCTAGGAAAATCATAGACAAAATGTCCAGAAATATTGTGATGCACAAACCGTTCAATATTTTCTCATTAGTAGTGATGAGGACTAAACTCGGAGAAAACGAAACAAGTCGTCATACTTTGAAACTGAAAGAAGCGGTATAGCTCTAGCAATCATTAATAGGAGTAATAATAATATTAATAACAATAAAGTAGTAGTGCTATGATCAGAAGCGAAATAGTATGATTAAAAAAACTAGCATTAATAAAGTAATGACAGCTGTTGATGTTGTACTCATCATTTCAACATTAATACAGTAATTGAAGGAATAATACCAGTAATAGATATTTGTCTACATTTAACAACCTGAGTTGAGGATATACACAGAATACAGTTCAGAAACCCGTTTGATTGTCAATATGTTCCGTTCTATGCTTCACCAGGGTTAAAAACATGAGTAAAAGCAAATATTAAAGAATTATGTCATTCCACATAATGAAAAAGACAGAGTGTTATACTAAAAGAAAAAGAAAATCCACCTGGAATTCAAAACTGCGAACAAAACTACTGGTAGTATCAATAGCATAAAAATGGAAAACCAAGCGGCGTGAATTGTGTTCCCGAAATTCTCAATCGTTTTTTACCTTAATCTGGATTAAGCAAACAAATTCATTTTAGTGACAATAGTGTAGTAGTGCTAACGTGACCTGGTTCTTACAAAACCAAATTAAAGCGTATTTCTTTCGCATGGACATAATCATAAGCCAACAATAATCAGCTGATCAATTAAATCGTCTGCAGGACCAAATATGTGTGATATGTCGAAAGTGCGTTTCAAATACGAGGCAACACGCTGCAATTTTTATTATCATGACTTGAATTTCACAATTTAAAATTAGGAAAAGCTCAGAATGAAATCCAAAAAGTGGCCCGCTACAAAATTTAAGACGGCACTGATTATGGAATATTTCACGGTAAAAAAGAATTATTACAAAAATTATAAGGATAAATTCTTGCCAACAATCTTCACTGGATGAGCCCAGATTTTAAAATGTTAGCTGAATATCTCTTTGGATTCTTCGAGAATACACTTCAAATACAGAAAATGAAGCATGAAGAAAACTTGAAACATAAGTAAGTGTAAGTTAGAATACGAAACGAAACTTTTTTTTGCATTCAACCACTGTGAATATAAGTACCATTATTTAATTTCAAAAGAGAAAGAAACTAACAATAAGAGTGGATGTCATCATGAGCATGTTAGAATACAGCTCCGTAGCTTGTCGTCCTGCACGATCACGTACGATCTGGGCATACAGGTAATTCAAAAGTTTTGTCCTTTCTATTCCCACAGTTGCCCTTCCTCTTACAGACAATCCATCAGCGTCTATAACGAAACCACCTTACATGAGACTCGAAAACTATTCTCTTCGACTACCAAGTCTTATGTTACATTTAAACAAAAGAAAAAAAAACAATAAAAATAAAATCTAGATCAAACACTCACCTGGATTGAAAAACAGCATAATTTTGTACAAAACCATGTGACTTTCAGAAAGTCTGAGCTGCAAAATTTGTTGACATACACCATCAATGAGCAGAGCATTTATCGGCAGAACTTTCTTCCTGGAATGATATATAGACGCAACCACAGGATAAGATGTTCTGTCCTGGAGCCTAATTCCACATCTTCGTATTATAAACAAAATTGATCTTAATATAATTTGGAATAATATGAAAAAGGAGTTATTTAACTACAGAATATCGAAAAAAAATTCCTACCCACTACTGAACGTATTATTCCCGTCTATGTCTTCCCTTTCTAGAAAGCGTCCATCTGGATACCACAACCGTTCAACCTTCACAGATTCATCAAATGTTCCGTTAGGCTCAATAGATAACCCTGTCACTGTAATATCGTAGAAATGTGCACTTAGATTTTCTTGAATTCACACAGAATTTCAGCTTTCCCTTCCTTATGTGAAACACAATCTCAGTCACCAATTGTAATACTTCATAACCCACAAATGATATGTTATAATGTAACATAAATTGCTAAAAAAATGTAAAGTTCGTCAGTTCATGGGAAGCGGATAGCAAATAATAACTGACAGTTGACTCAGATTCATCAGAGCCTCATAACAACATAATTTATACCAAATTACACCTGACTTGTTCACTGAATGGGTAATAATTCGCCGATTCTCAACCAACTTATTCAGTGGAACATATTAAATCAAAAAAAGATGAAAATAAAAACCAAAACATACCTGTATTCAATATTGGCGAAGCAGTTAACAAACTTCCCAAAGAACTGTCTAGGGATTGATTTTTTTCATATTTACATGAATAATAAGCTAACTGAATGAGCGGGTAGACAGGTGCAAATGCCTTAATCAGTGCCAGCTGTAAATATTTCACTACACTTCCAATTCTAATGATCGCTAACTTGTTAAAGACTATATCACGCGCCACAGCAAGCATCAATTAGTGGCTGTCCAATATCTTAAACCATTGAGTAATTAAATAAAAGTAAAGTAAACCCAAAGTTTCGAATTACACCACTCTTTATGGGATTGTCATCTTCACTAATATAATAGTAAGTTCATTTCGCAAAACTGAGAATTGCTTCCCTCAAAGCAATTAAATTACCTTATCGTTAAGCAGAAGTTGTTTCATTTGTGGAATACATTTTGCCCATTCAATCATTAGTGTTAGGTCTTTCACAAACCACGCACGCATGTTTCCACGATCACAGGGCATCGGAGTTGCAACAGGTTGCTGCAATACAGCAATACTTATCACCTTCAACTTCCTTTTGAGTACTGCGACTAACGGCCCTTTTTACAAGTTATAATTTTCAGAGATTCAAAGCTTACAAAGTTAGGCTTATAGAATGTCTTCACACAGCAATATAAACAACGTAGATTTCTTTGTGGGAAAATTCTTCCAACACTTTCAATCATTTTTAATAATATTCGAAAATTCGAATGATTAAACGAAAATGTTTAAAAGCCCACCACTGGAACCGTATAGGTCGAAAGCCAAGCTTCGTCATCCAGAAGTCGTCTATCGTACATACATGATGCAGCGGAAGTATGAGGAGGAAATTTGTTTGAATAACGGACGCTGTCGAGTTTGTGTTCCAAACTTAACAGATCAGAAAGCAAACCAGACATTTCACTCTAAAACAAATTAATACAAACCTATCCTTGAACAATCGTATTGGGCAATAATAAAACAGAGTCCAAAATTTGATCATGTGTGAAGTACTGCAGAAAAACTGATTACATAACTCTAATCAGTAATATGCAAATAATGGTACAGGACACCTGTTTAGCACCTGTTGGAAGCTAACTAACCTGTACATCTTGAATATCATGATCCAGATATGGTCCATTACTGCCTGATCCCAAACTCTGCCCGGCAAAGCTCGACGATGGACTTGCAATTGCGTCGTCAAGAGAGCTAAACAAGTTTAGCAGTAAAAAGGGTAAAAATTATGACCAAAATGCATTTCTATTAAAATTAAATTTACAATTTAAATGCATTCAAATTAAAACAAAGTCTGGAAAAACAAAAATCATACAGAGTGCTTTGGGGACTGTTTTCTCCCTCCTCTCTCATCGGCTTCCCATTAAGAACGTCTCTACCATCACACGGTTTCTCATCTTTCATCTTTTTCAAACGTTTGGTATAACGGATCTTGTCCCTATCGTGTTGGATAGCTAGAATTAATAAACTCTTATTTCATCTTGTATATACGAGTTAAAAATACACTGCATTAAGTAATATCTATATGCTTAAACCACACTAATAATATCATATCTTTAAAGTTGATAATCGCTGATTTGACATTGCAATATTGTATACTGTAATAATAGTGGAAAATTTTGTTCCTACGACCATAAAAGTTCATCGGAAGCATAAAAGTTCCATTAATAATGAATATAATGGCCGATGGATAGCGCTGGATAATATTGCAAATACAATCTCTAATAAGTAAGAGATGTATCAACTCTAGAAATTAATGATATTAAAGTAGCAACTGAATGATAAACGTGGCTGACCATTTGGATTCATTCCCATTTCGAAGCACTTTTTCAATCGGCAACTTCGACAACCACATCGTACGGCTGAAAAATTGTCGTAAAATGTCAAAGAGATTAAAATTTCGAGCGACATCTTTCAACTATTTATGGAAAGTAGTCTGTCTGACATCTAAAATACATATTTCTTTTTTGAAATGCGAATGACGTTCTTCTATTTTCAAAAATGAAATTTGGTTGGGAAGAAAATTAGCTATGTACTACACAGAAACTTACATTTATCAACGATGCAATCATCGGAAAATTGGCATTGGAAAGCTTGCTTATTCTGGAAAATTGAAGGCTTAATTACATTTGGATTACTTACAATAAAATGATTCTCCTCCCGTCCCTCTCCCCCTTCCCTCCAAGTAGTATCTACAATTTATTGAAAAGAGTAATGTCTATAGGGAATTACAATGGCTATTTCAAACTTATTTTAAATCTACAGAAAAAAAAGCATGAAAAAACATACTACAATTGCACGTCGGAAAAATGTTTTACAGCCGTTGCAGCTAGCAACCGAATAATGGATACCACTAGCCAAATCTGAGCAAACGACACACAACGTACCCTCCGGAATTTTTTCTCTTCCTGAAAACAAACAAAAGGAGAATTCAAATGATAGTAATTTACGAAAGATTCAATCAGTGCTTCAAAGATATTGCCACTCTAAATTCTGCTCCCTCAACTTTCTTTATTGTCACACAAACTTTCAACAGATTGACATTTATCAGTATTTATGGGAAATGTACTTTGACAAGAAATTTGGTCTCACTAAGAAATCGACTGTTTATATAAAATGAAGAATAGAACCCCTCTCTAATCCCCTTCATATTTGATTGGAGCTAGAAAAAATCATTGGCTTATGAAATTTCAGGAACGAGGTTAAATTCCAAGAATTATTTGCATCCTCAAAAAACTAAAAGGATTAGCGTTAACCAGTTAAGCAAACAGAATCATAGCATAAATTAGACTATGTCGTTCACAATTAATGACACAACCTAATTTAAGCGATATGTTTGACGACAAGAAATAATACATCAGAAGTACAGAAGTGTACCACTCATGTGACTGTAAAACTTTAATGATTTAAGCTGTATGAAAATTGAAATGACTGTATCATAACGTGGCAGGAATAGTGAAAGATATGCCGTTAGCCTCAAGGCATAATCTATTATCCTATTAATATCATAGAACACAAATTTACAGTAACATTAAAACTTACTGTTATTAGGCATATCCTTTCGAAAGGTACACGAAAATGATAGAAGATACACATTGTAGAAAGGTTATACAAATGCGAGATCTTTCGCCATTTTAGGGAGATTCGGTCAAAGGTGAACTGGTGAAATTCATCATATTACTAAGTAACCTTTAAGTTTTGTGCGCTGAAGGATAACACAAGCAATGAACGTACGAAACGTTTATAATTAAGCGCATAGAAGACGTCGTAGCACAACTTGATACTTTCAATTCAGCACACTAGAAATATTCATTAAATGTATCAAATATTTCAGTGCTTTTCAAAATGCTATAGAAAAAAGGGACCTGTAAATTTTTACCAATTAGTTTACAATGTTCGCTGATACTACTAGCGTGTCATTGAACCGCTTCGTTTGTCACCTCTCCATATGATAAAAAAATCTTCCCAGGCATTCAAGTCACCTAGTTTTCTGTCATTAATGCACGCTTCTCTTCATGTACATACATCCGGCTACCTTTTACTGCTCTCATTAAACATTATCAAAGCACGGAAACGTTAAGTGACCGGAATGAAATATAAATCTTGAAAAACTCTTCATTCCTAAATCCAGTCGAAAAAAAACAACTGAATCAAAGTAAAATACGCATTATAGTTGCTTTTTCCTTTTTTTAATTCCAAGGAATTTCAAAAATTTTAAAATTTACGAATTGCAGAAAACTGGTAAAAGCGCCAGATGTCGCGATGAACGATTAGAGACAAGAAGGTGAGAATGATAAGAGAGAAGCGAGGATGAGGAGGATAGTCGAGGAAGAGGGAAAATCACTTCTGGAAAGCCTTGTTTCCTGGATGCTCACCCACGGATCGATCGGTCTGTCTGCTACCACTCCAATTCATACTCTTCTCTTTCTCTCTCTCTCTATCTCCTGTCTTTCTCACCCTCCTCTTTTTTGCTATTTTTGCTAGCAGCCAGACAAGATGTCCAGTGCGACATATTTCCATCAATTTCGCTGTTTTCATTTAACAACGTGGGATAATTCCACTTCACGTGAGGGAGTGACTACATATGTTTAAATCTGTCTACACTTTATCAGTTGTAAAAAAAAGTCACAAAAAACTCATCTGATAACTGAGATGATTTATTTTCGTAAACTTTCGTCTCTAATACCCGAGCATTCATTGCTCGGATAACTGTGGCTTCATAGATAAATTTATTTTCAGAAAAAAAAGGTTGGTAAAATAAGAGCAAAAAATGTGAGGAAGAAAAGGGAAAAAAAGGTGGAAAAATTTTCAGTCAAAATTTCATAATTTGTTAAAACTTACTTCTTTAAACTTACTAATATCGGCAGCCAAGGAATGTGATTTTTAAAACGTCCGAAACAGTCCGGAGGATTTTATAAATGGGAAAGAAAAAGAGAAGGAAAAGAAAAAACCGTTACATTCAAATTCTTTAGAAAAATTTTGGTAGCAATTTTAATTTTTTTTTCACTTGTCGAAAAGAAGCCAACGTTTGGTGATATATAATAAGTACACGGCAGGAAATTTTCTTACGAATGAAGGGCAGGTATGATTAGACACCTGACATTTCATTATTTGGTATTTGCTGATGCTTTAGTTGGAAAAAAGTTGAAGGAAGTAAGGCTTTCAATTGAATTTCAAATATGAAAACAGATTTTTTCCAGAAGAAAGAAAAAACAAACAAACAAAAGTGACAGAAAGTTTGAAAACCATAACCAAATGATAGATGAGAATGATATTTTCACGGGAAAAAGCGTGAAAGTAGTGTAAATTATTGTTGCTCTGAGGTCAGGTAAAAAGGTTAAAAGTTAACCTGACTACAGCTTATCAGGTGTGTTTGCAACCAGAACTTACTAATTATCGAAGGATTTTGAATGAGGTTAATCAACATAATCTTTTTTTTTTAATGGAAAGTTTTTCTGAGTTTGAAACTAATTTTACAATTCTCACCTGTGGCGATTAAATATGATGAATTCTTGCACAGTTCATAAAATCATTGAATAGCAATTTATATATCAAATTTCATTTCGAAAATACTTTTTTTATTCTTCAAGTTAGAAACACATGCAAATTGCATTTTCTATGAACATTAAGTAAATTATTTTCAAATATGTGGGTAGAACGAACGGTAAGCGAAACAACCTTTTTGTACTCTAGAATATCATTATATGTTTCACACTTTAGTGGTCGAATTTCAAATCTAGTCCAGATTTGAATTTATACACCCGAAATTTGACACATTTATGAAATTTAGATTTTTAAATTACAAGAAAACAAGCTTACTCCTATGTTTTGGCTTCTTGATAAATCGCTTTTCTTCTGTTTTGAAATCATTCATTTCCTGATCGTGTTTAAACGAAATCTGAAGTAGAGGGCTGGTATTCCTAATATCTTCATTGGTTGCAGTTGGTTGTGATACGCTACCAGTTGCTCCGTACAAACCATCCGGAATTGCTGCTGATGAATCCATATACAGTGACGAAGCAAACTGCTTGAAGTCTGATGTATGTCTGACCACTTCAATCATTTAATCAATTCAATTAGTAGCAGTTTGCAGTTATCAAATGAAGTAGCTGATCCAATTTTGCAATGAAATAAAAATCCTGAAAATTACTTCACTCATAAATTTATTACGTTATAAAAAGGTAGAATACCTTGTTAGCTGTATAGCTGACGATTTGAATCTTTTTTTTAATAATAATTTTTTAATATATTTACTTACATTATACAACAAATGTAAAATTGTTGCGCGATTAAGGATTAGAATTTCATTGCAAAAAAAAGATAAAACCTTTTAATCTCAATAAGTTAGTACTGCTTATCATTCAAGCTTATCATTATTTAACTGATTGAGAGGAAAAGAATTAGTCTTATGCTACACCTTAATATCACACTTTTGTTCTTTTTGTTTCTCTCTCTCTTTCTCCCTCTTTTTTCTCTCTCTCTTTCTCTCGCTCTCTCTCTCTCTCTTTCTCTCTCCTTGTTTCAAATATTATCATTTTGTATCTTGCAAATGATCCATACATTTCGCTATAACCAGTAACACCCTTCAAAGTCTTAAGAGTCCCACTTCCCCACTTCATTACTTTGTAATTGTCGATAGGAAGAGAAGTCCGTACCACTTCAAACATCAAAAACGTGAAGGAAACAAACTGTACCGTGCATACGTCATAAATGCTTGACGTATAAAGTTCGACTAGAAATTGTTTTATCAACTTTAATTGCATTCATTCTACAACTCATTAATAGAGGTTTGTGATAAAATGATAAATCATTTCAGTAAGAAATATCAATGAAATCTAAGCGTTTCGCATTTTTCGGATGAAAAGGTAGCGGAAGGAGTGGAAATAGGGGGGGGGGGGGGGGAAGGGGGAAGGGTAAGCAAAAAGTGCTGAAATGAAGCACTCATTGAAAAGGATTACACGTTGCACGTAATCGCTTATGAAGTAATTCTAATAAGCACTCTCTATGAAAAAAAAATTGAATTGTGCACGTATACATGTACGTGTATAGGCAAGTGCAGTTGTGCGTATAAAATGTAAGTTCAGTTTAAATACGTTTTAATAAAAGCGTTCTTTCTTTAAGCTAATCACTTTAAATTATGACATTATAAACTGTTAAGGAGTAACATTCCTTAATTCCATCTCTTAGCAGAAGATGAGAGAACAATACTTCTGGCCCTCTGCACATATGACAATTGTCCGTTGATCTCATTAACATAGAAATTGAAAAGCAAGGAGTCAATATATTCCCTGTTGGTGTTTTGTGATAAATTTACCTATCCTGGAATACTAATGAGTTTGTAAAATTTCGAATGCCCCTTTTAACGAAGTAGCCAAGTGTTTGCTAGTACTAAATGCAACATGTGGATCAACTATGAGGAGAGCGGAAACGCACAAGGGAATTCAGCAGGACATTTCTGGTTTGTTGTTTAGCAAGTGTGCTTGAAGTAAAGATTTTGATAAATTAAAAACTAAAACTCAAGGTACTCTTACAGTTTGAAAGAGTAAGACAATAAGTGTGAAAGAAAAGATGTAAATGACAGAAAAATGTGTAAAACTTTTCCGGGAAGGCATTAAAGTAGAAATCTAAAAATTAGTTACAAATATCTTATTGAAATATTTACAGCAAGCAATTTACTATTGCGTAATAACTTGGTTAGAAGATAAATATTGTGACAAATCCTTCAAAGTACATTTGACGAATTAAAATGGAGCACGTGTACGTAAACTGTTGAAACAGCTACTTTCTTCCACTGCGTTATTTTGCATAAATAATTTATTTGCTAGGAAAATTTTTAGTTTTCAATTGACGGGATCATATGAAGGTACCGTTCTATTACATATGACTAGCTTTGGAAGTATAGTCAGGTGAGGCTTTACAAAGGTATGAGCAAATGATGGGAAGCATCAAGCTCATACACTAATGAACTTGGAAGGAATGAAGAAATACGGTCGATGTTACATCTTAACAAAAAGTTTCATTTTCCATTCTATAAAGCGTCCATAGCTAGTACATTCTGTTTCCCTTTTAAGTATACGTTTTTTTCACCTATTTTTTTCTCTTAATGAAAGTGATGTTGGATGTCACGTCACACGAATTGACAGAGCAAAAGTGGAGAGAAGGGTGAAATGAGAAGGAGAAGTGAAGAAAAAATAACTTAAATCCCGTTCCAATTAAACGTGCACAAGGAAAATGAACCAATACTCATCAGTCAGAGTTCAAATGACATTTCATTCAATCACAACGTGTATCGTCTAAAAAATATTCAACCATCACAATAGTTATCATTATCACCACTACTATTTTATCACTATTATCATTGTCATTATTATTATTATCATTTTTATAACTATTATTAATAATATACCAAAAATAAACTCGTCAAATTGTTACATGTTTTTAGACAAACTCAAGTAACACTTATGATCTATTGTTTTCGAATAATCGTAAGAAAAAAAAAGTGAGACGAGTTAAACAGGTGAAATAAGTAATCAAAGTGTAAGAACTATTTATTTATAAAAAAAAAGAAATGAAAAAAAACAGAGAAATAAAAAAAAAACAAAAACCAGAAAGAATAAATGTTCTGCTAAAGCGGGTTTTATTATGGAAAAAAGAGAATTCATGCATAATTTGACATATTTTTGCATTTAAAAATAAGCCACTAATTAATTTGCACTTCCATAGAATCTCACGCCATAGAATCTAT
This sequence comes from Litomosoides brasiliensis, assembly GCA_013365375.1. Classification (NCBI taxonomy): domain Eukaryota; kingdom Metazoa; phylum Nematoda; class Chromadorea; order Rhabditida; family Onchocercidae; genus Litomosoides; species Litomosoides brasiliensis. The sequence continues at coordinate 34,345 of JABVXW010000186.1, read as the reverse complement.
CCGTCAATGTTGCAAGAAGGAACACACGTTTTATTCACTGTTGCAAAATTACGTATTACTATAAGAAGCAATCTTTTCCTCTACACTTTTATCCATCTTGCATCTCATTACTGTATGCGTGAAAAAATATAAAATTAATTAAAATTTTTTTGTATACTCAATATGGTATTGATTATTTGTGCAAAAAAATGCTCAGTTAAATAGCTTTAATTTAGCAATTTACCTTAAAAGCAAACGTCTATACAGAAGTGTACTTGAAAAAGTTTGGGATCAACAAGTAAATTATCTCGCTTTTTTTGAATTATCAAAGTTCATACGGTTGCAAAATGCTAGCGTTGCTTGAGTGAAATAAGAAGCATGGATAATTTATGTGTACTTAGCTGATGAAAGCATTAACCGGATGTTAATTCGCTATTCCGGAAAGTATGCGAATTGTAGACGAGAGACGCTATTTGTTACGGGTTACGAAAATAGCAATGAAGAGAGAAAGAAAAAGTGAAAAAATTTTCCAGGAAGTTCAAAATTAATTCTTTCTTCGATTATATATCTGTTTAAGATAGACCAATTTAATTAAAAATTTTTTTCCCTCCTTGTGCAACACTTACTTGACAGAAAATGCTAGAGGCTAAGGCGGAAGAAGGAGAGAGAAGACATGGCCTCATATAGGAGGAAAGTAAAGGAGGTGAAAAAAGAATGTGTAACTTTTATGAAATGTGTAAAAAAAAATGAAACTGTTACTCTTTTTCTCTCGCAGGAACTCTCACAACTACAGTTGTTCGTCCACAAAATATTTCAACTTTTATGGCTAATAGATGGAATTTTTTGGAAAATAAATGAGAGACGAAGAGGAAACTGAATCATTTACACCCATATATGGACAATACGTGAAAATTTAAATCAAAACTTTGCTATAGCACACGGGTAAATACTAGCAGTTTCCCCAGAAGGACTGCATTTGGTAAAATTTAACTTTTACAATAGTGAAAATTGAAATGATAATTAGCTGTGAAAGATGTGACGTGACAACCTGATTATCTCTCTTGTGCACACACACACACACACACACACACACACACACAAGCACGTACGCACACGCACACATATGTATATGTAACTAAAAATGTTGCTGTGCAAATTAAATTGTTTCAAAAGGAATACGCAAAAAGAAAATTTTTTGAAAAAGTGCAACAATGAATGATTACACTGTACATACGTCTAGAAAAAGAAGGGAAAAAAAGAGGTGAGGGAGAGAGAACAGGGCGAGAGAGAGAAAAGAAAGTGAAGGAATGATCAGTGAAAAATCATCGGCTTAGCAACAAATTACATTTTCATATCTGAAAATTAAAAAAATTTCCTTATAACTCAGTTTTACTTTATTTAATGAAAAGAAAAATTGTACTTTCCATCACTTCCTACATATTCCTTCAATTTAATATATAAAAATTTTTTTAGAAGAAATTGTATGAAAAAAAGGTTAATTTTTTTTTAGATTTTATTTTATCGCTCAAAAAAACAAAAAAAATTCGAAGAAAAATACGGTGAAAAAATATCAGTAAACTGTGTTATTCATTAAAATTAGCAAATTGAATAATTTGCTATATTTTTTTAAATTAGAAAATAATTTAAAAAATACTTTTTCTTTTTTCTTTCACTTCTTCAGCTTAGTTTAAAAATTTTTTGTAAAAATTGAGCAATGTAACTTTTACAGGTTCTTTCAATATTTCAATTGAATACGATTGATGGACTACTTCGTGAATTTCTCTTTTCTTTCTTTTTTTCCTGTAATATCATCATCCGAAATGTTTACGGTAATTCATTTTAAACGTTTACAGTTATGCTGTAGTGAGATGATCAATGGAAAAATGAAAGGAATAAAATGACTAGAAAGAATAATTGCTACAGTCTTACTTTCTATGAAATTCTTTTTTCCGATAATCACACAGCATCTTTTAAACATTTTAAAAATAAATTAGGAAAAAAAGAACGTCCAAAGCGCATTTCTCATTTCACGCGGAAATTAATCATAAAAGCAGAGGAAAGTTTTAAGCTGCCATACTGTTTGCAATAACAAATGTCAAATATCATAGGAAGATGAATGGCGACGACAATGATCACAATGTGACAGTGACGATAACAATGACACTAACGATAACACAGAACAATATGTGAGACTGTTATCATTGCAGTGATCACAACATTACAATCACAATGATAACAATCCAATGATTTGATGTGACAGTATCATCACTGCAACACTTCTAACAATGTAATCGTCGCATGACGTAAAAATGATAACACTGATATTATTAGTTGTTTGTCAATGGTTTTATTGATGGTACTGATAGAGCTAAAATAAGATATATGTTTTCTAAAGCATGCAAATAAATGTAGAATTAATGATAGCTGATATATGTTTTGAAATGTGAAAGTAATGTGTGAATGCAAATGATACCTTTGTAATACCTTTTTTTTACAAATTTAAAATTTTATTAGATTTCAAAAGAAGAAAAAAAAATTTTGTATTATATATTTCTATGATTTCTACTTTTAATACTTTGGGAATGCTGGGATAACAGATATTCTAAAAATGATGTGATGATAACTTCAGAATTATTAAAATACAAGAATGATATTCGAGAATATTAAGCCTTTTACCCACTTTTTCTGCTCCTACTGCACTTCTACTGCTGGCTCATTTTGCTTCTTTTTTTTAATTTAATAATTAATTGGACTTGCATTATTATCTTTCTATTTGAAACGTCTCGAATAATTATAAGTACGGCAAAAGTTTTTCCTTATTTTTCCTATTTTTTTACTGTCTTTTTTTTCTTCTTTAAAAGAGTTGAGTAAAGAAAACGGAGGAATATATCGTCCGGATAATCATTCAGGGCAACTTCGACAATGACGTAATACAGGGAGGGAGGAAAAAGAGAAAGGAAGAAATTCGAGAGTACTGATAGAAATTCCTTAACATTTGCCAAACACTATCATTAACTAACCTCTGTCCTTTACTTTCTTTCATTCATCATGCTAGAAAAAAATTGAAAACGGAAGGAAAATTTTTGAGAAATAAATGATATTACTTAAGTCCATTAAAAAAGCGAGGAAATTACTTCGCATTAATAAATGAGTTATTTAAATTATAATTAAATTTCAAGAAAAATGTAATTTATGTGCTACTTTAACTATAAACAAGAATTTCAAGATATGAATGTAATTCTTTCTTACCTACTTAAATTCGAATTATCGCTTAAACGGCAAATACATTCGGTTGATGAGAGGGATAATGAAGATTTGATGGCTATTTCCGGTTCATCCTCTTCAATTTTCTATCATTTTCATATTATTTTATATTGGAATTATTGATTCAAATTGAATTTGCTTATTTTTCGAAACTAAAACTGAAAAAAATAAGTTTTTTTCCCCCATATGTCTTTATTCCATTAAAAAATAAATGATACTAATGGGAGAAATAATTCAAAGAGCTCCTCATCCTTCCTACTCCTAATTTATTAAAATAATAAAATCCACCGTTCTTTCTTCTCCTCAGTTAGCATGCTTGCTTATATTTTTAAATTTCACCAAAATTTCCAAGAAAAAAAACCACCAGAATGAAAAGTATAAACGATCGTCATTTCATACTTTCTCAGTTTGACCTAGCGACGACAACTATAGCAAGGTGAAAATAAAGTTGAAATTTAAAATTCATTTTTATGTCATTCATGGAACACTTTTCTTTTATACAAAAAATAAATGTGATGAAAAAGCCTCAATAAATAAATGTTAATTACTTATGAAAAAGATTAAATCATTTCAGAAGGAAATAAAACCAATAACAAATGTCATTTAATTATTTTATTTTACATTTCCTTTACATTTAATTTTACATTTTACATCTAATTTAATTCAATTTAATTTAATTTAGTTACATTTCGAATCTAAAATAGAACTTTTGCTTATTATAATTTAAAAAGTGAAAATTTTCATTAGTATAAAATTAAATGTGAAGAAAAGAAAGGTGAAGTAAGGAAAGGAATGTGAGCTCATTAAGTAAATGAAAATATTGCAAAATTTTCAGAAAGAGAAGAGAGTGAGAGAGAAAAAGAAGGAAAAAGAAAAAACAAAAATGAAAGAGAAAAAAGCTTTTACAAATATATTTTAAACAAAAGAAGGAAACAGACACTGAAAATATTTTATTACAACTAATCTCATTTATGCCTTACCACATTTGTCACACTGTAACCTGATCCGGTTCATCTCCTTTGAAACGCTAAACCAGATATTATAACAGAAAGAAAACATCCAAAAAAATAACAATAATAAAAAAAAATACTGAATTCATCAACTTCACAATGTTTTTAATATTAATTTCTATAAAACTTCTTTGTTACTACTAATTCATTCATGTTTACCATCGTAAACATTAATTACTTTATCACTTAACAAATTTCCTTAGTACTTATCAAAACCTGAAATTGCGATCACTCTTCCTATCCATTCCTTCTTCACTCAACTCTTTATTAGTTAGTATTTTTCAATGATAATGATGATGATGATGATGATAGTGGTGGTGATAATGATATTCTCTCTTTTCTTTTGTTGTAAACTAACGTTAATGAAAGAGCGGAAGAAGAAAGGAATATCATGATAAATATGACGTGAAATATCTTGCAAGCCGAAACATTTTTTTCAGACTTTTCAAAAGATCACTAACAGTTGTTTTAGGAGAGGTAAAAAGAGTTAATTTATCGAAAGTAATTGAAAAACTTTTTAACAAGGCTGTTAGCGTTTAGTTCACTCTTTTTAGATAGTTTAGTGCAAAGTAATTTCACATTGAATAGTACTCTTACACTCGCAATACACTTCTCACTGAGTCTAATCCTATGAAATGCTTAAAACAGTTGACTACTTCCATTGGCTTATTTTTCAACTGCAAAATAATTATAACCAAAAAAAAGACAAAATGATGTCATTCTATTAATTTTCAATTATTTTTGTTTTGTGTCAGAAATTGTCAGCATCAATTCACAGGGAAAAAATTAATGTTTGGTAATTAGAAAGGAGGAATATTTGTGAATTGTTTCAATTTGTTTTGTTTCTTTTTTTTCCAGCATATTTGAATGTTTCAAAGTGTGAAAGCTTTCCAGCACCTCTCCCTCTGGCCTCCTTCCCTTAGATCGATGGGATATTTCGACTGGATTTTATGAGAAGATATCGATCAAAATGCTCATTTATTTAGGCTTTGTTGCGTTTCAATTCCACTAAGTCTTTTGGCCTTCAACTATTTCAGTAATAAAATGACAACAATGTTTTAAAAGATGTTAATCTTCCTGCAGTTAGAATTGGTTGTTAGTATTATCTGATAATTGCAACGCAATAAAAGGTTGGTAGTAACTTTGACATAATTATCAGCTCTAATACATCAACATTCATATAACAACAAACAAACACAGATGAATTATAATTTACTGCTAATTGTTTAATTATATTTATTTAATTAATTGTGTTGTATGAGTAAAATAGATTTTTGATGAAGAATAAAAAAATATTAAAATTTAATTTCGAACAATTAAGGTTTATTTCAATTCGATTTTTTTGAAAACTAAATATTTTGGAATTAAATACTTTCCGCATCACAGCTATTAATTATCTTTTCGTTAATTTGTAATTTTTAGTATAAGCAAATTCATATGAAGCAATTAGGAAAGAAGAAAATACCAGAAAATTTGTCTATTAATAAGCATCAATTTATTCAATAACTTCTTCATTTAGGAAATATGCTATTTTCTTCTCTTTCCTTTTCTCTCCCTCTCTCTCTCTCTCTCTCTCTCTTTCTCTCTTTCTCTCCCTCTCTCTCTTATTGCTCAACATATTCAAAAGAAATACTTCAGCAAAACTTCACGACTGAAAAACTGGAAGATAAATGATCATGAAGAGATTATTTTAAAGAAAAGGATATCTATTTTTCCTCTCGTTGTTTATACATCAATTATAAAGCGCTATGAAAATTACTGAAAATTTCAGTAAATCAATCAATAAACTAAACTAAAATTAAATTGATGAAATAAATAATTTTTATTAATATAAACACAATAACAAGCATATAACACGTATAAAAGCTACGTGACTTCATTTTGACTAAGAATTTTGATGACTGCTTGCTGTCATCAAAATCGATTATCTCTTTTTGCGAAATAAACTTTCGATATAAATTACAATTGGGAAAACCATTGTGTATGCCTCCTAACACATGAACTTTCGGAATCAAAATGAACAGATACTGTGATAGAAAAGATTCAGGAAATCTGGAAGAGTTGATTAGTGTTTTTTGTGAATACTTTCAGATGCTTTTGATTAAATTTTAAAAGAATAAAAATTTGAATTTTTCTCTCGCTATTTACAATGACCAACAAACGTTCGGATCGAAGGAAGACAAACAACACCTATCGATATATGGTGAAACTATCAAGAGGTAAAGGTATTTATTGTCAAAAGTTGAAATTTTTAAAAGGAAACCTTTCTGAAAGGGACGAGAGAGAAAGAGAGAGAAAATCTTTGCAAAGGAAAAAAAATGAAAACCGCGCAACATACTACATTTCAGGCTGTTTATTTGCTAGCAAACATCTATCAACCTGTGTAGTTAAGGAAAGCAAACTAAACTGCCAAATATACAATACTGATAAGAAGTGCTGGAAAGGAGTACAAGGAAGATGAGGAAATGAAGTAGAACAGAGGCTGGGAAGGTTAACCAGAAAGGTGTGGTAAGGTAAGCAAGAAAGGAAGAAGTTGACAAATATCAGAGAAACTCAAGTGATCGACGGAAGAGATTGGAAGAAGTGGTATAGAATAGAAGAACACTTCGGAAACAAACAACCAAGAAGAAACAAAAAAAAAGTCAATGAACATTGCGCGACGGAACAGAGAAATGGAAAAAGATAGACCGTTTAGGTGGGAACTGGAAGAGGAAAGGGCAATCTTGGCGGATTATGTTTCAGTCATATTGGAAATCATATGCCGCTCTACCGGATTGGGAGAGTTTATCAAACGGATATATTTTCTACATTGTAACAGATATAAACGAACAGTAACGGAAAACGAAAAACGTAAAAGTCGGTGAGATTGAACAAATGGATTACAACATTGCCGAAATGGACAAGAAATGAAGGAACTGTTTTGATGCTATTACAATGTATGCGAAAACAGAAAAAAGAGAAAAATTGATTACCAAAAATGCGAGAGATGAAGGAAAAAGAGAAAAAAACAACACAATAAATAAATCTTATAACCGAATTAGATCATAGCAAAATCCAGAATTCTACCGGATTGAAACAAATAATCGTTGCTTGTTTTTTTTTTATTACCTTACACCAATACCATCTCTTCTTGCTGTAAACAAACAAAATAATTTTCTTCATTAAATGCTTTACAGTTATACAATTAATTAGCTGTTATTATTTAATTGAAAGAAATTAAAAGAAAAGCAACAGGTGACATCATTGATGTGATGGAAATACCTACAGGCAGTCAGCCAAAAGTGAATTATGTAAATAGTACATGTGATGTAAACAACAAATAGTATGATAATAATATGTTTAGGAGTTCATCCATTCACCATATCATTTAATTTCCACACGGCCAGTTATGTTTTTTGAAAATTTGTTTACATCATTTCGATCTTTTCTTCATTAATTTCAAAATTTTGCCCCATTTTGTTGAGGGAGAGAAGGAGAAGGAAAAAAGTAAGTAATGCATAATAAGTGTTATCCGTAGAGTCTGAAAAAAACTGAAGAATAGAACTTAAAAGTTTCTATCAGTAACTGTGTATGGTGTGACTGACTAGAATTTGAAAAGCTAAATCTAAGTATGTTAGAGAACTAATAACTATGTTGTTGCTGAATTAGGTAATAATCGGGAAACGTTATCGATGGGTTAGAATTCTTTCTAAGATACGTATGATTCGAGAATGCTTCAAAGTAATTAAAATGATATGCTGCAGACTTTTTAATATCGGAAGTTTCACTTCAAATACATTGAAAAAATTCATGAATTATTCATTAAAAAAAAACAAATAATTTTAAGTGGTACTGAACAAGACAGTGTTAACTGATAACGACTAGTAGCAATCTTTCCTTTAAATTCCGATGGCGTAAATCTCCGTTGGATAGGTCGGTGTTGATTTCTGGCTGGTATTAGTAAAATGAAAGAAAGATTTGGTTGAAAGTATCATCAGAATTTGAATGTGATATATTTTACGTATTATTCCTTAACGTAAAAAATTATCTTCAAAGATATCAAAAATTAAGAAAATTACCTTCAAAAATTACCTACAAAGATATCCTCTTTTTTTTTCCAATTCATAGCATCTACCATTTGATGTACGACCGCTCCTTAATTATAATTAGAATTGCCCTATTTGTGTTTCAATCCTTGACACGTGTCATTGAAACTAATCTGAAATTCATTAAAATGAGAAAAGAAAATAAAACATAATAAAAAGTTGTGGAAAAAACGAAGAAGGATTAACTGCTTTCTGTTATTATTATTTAATTAATAATAATAATAAAGAATAATAATAACAGTGCACGTATGGAACTTTAAGCAAAGAGTGATAAACGTAAAATTTCTCAAAACTCAAACTAACTCATAAAATATAACAATTTATAATCACAAATGTAAAAATTTTGCGTGATTTTGACAGTTTTATTACTTTTTTACCAGCAAAATTTCTAATTTTAAATTCGTTACTTTCGTCAAACTGCTCCACACCGATTAGATTTCATTTATGAAGAAAGTAATAAAAGTAATAAAGTAAAGTCAAAGTGAAAGTAATAAAGTAAAGTCTTCTTCATTTAACGCTATAATAAGCGTGTGAGTTGAACGATTCAGCGTAGGTATGCCGCGTCTTCAGAACTTTCGTGTAAATTCAATGTGGCAAATTAATAACGATTCTAGGACTGCAAACAGGTGAACCTTTTTTCATTCCTTTATCTTCACCAAACAGACTATTAGCTCGGGAATGTTCTATGATTAAATGATTGGACAGATCTACTGCTTAAACTTTCAGCTTCTTTTTTGAAATTTGAATTATTAAAAAGAGAATAGTTTAAATTCAGTTGTTCTGTCATCACAATGAATAATAATGTTACACACTGAAACATTTAAAATTGATATATTATTTGGCTATTTTTTACTTTTATTACTATTTTTGTGAAGAAATGACAGTTACATAAGCTATTAAAAATTTTTACTTTTCTGAAAAGCTGAAGAATTTCTTTACATTTTACCATTTGAATTTGTAATTAACAATCAATTCACTAATCTCATAAAATTAGTTCTAAATCACATGCTATCATTGTAGTTATAACTAACTAATTTACCCACAAATTAGCAGTCCAATTTGAAGTTCAGAAAAATAATTAATTAATCACAATTCATTAGAACTACAGCTGTACAAATTTACTGATTTTACTTTTACTATTAAATTAGCAGTTTTAATTTCAGTAAAAATTAATAATATTGTAGCTATTAATAAAAAAATTTATGAATGTACTTTTGACTTCAATGATAAATGGCTTTGAATCTGAACAAAAAGATTCCTTCGTTCATTTCACTTTCGTTTTTAAAAAATCCTTCGTTCATTTCACTTTCGTTTTTAACTTTTTTTATTCTTCCACTGTCCTCTTCGTCCTACAACTTGTTTTTTCAAAGAAAATTTAGTGAAATATAACTAATTTAATAGTATTTAATCGGGAAATTTGACTTTTATCTCATTAATAATTTATCATAAATTAACGCAAATTTTCTTAATTTATTCAAAAATTTCCTCCTAAATTATCGGTTGATCCGAAAAAAAAAAGATTTCCTTTAATGTTAACCTAATAAAGCATATTTCCGAGTTACTAATAATTGTTTCTTTGCTTCGTCTTCATCCTCAGCTTCTGCTTTGTTACACAATTTCCTTTGATTGTAAACAGGAAAAATTATGACAAATAAGTTATAATTATCAACTACGATAATTTGAACAAAAGTTTCTGGAATAACTTTTTTGGCGATATTGTTGCAGGTGAAGTTGCAGTAATAACCGGTAGTACGTAGCTGTTAGAAACAGAAATGAGGCGAAGTTGAGGAGGGGGGGATTTTTTAGTGATACTTGTTGAATTGAAAAAAAAAACCAGTTCTTTTATCTAATTTCGTTTCCTTAACCGGCTGCTTCTAGTAACTGTTAAGTGAGCAGCAGTTCCTATTTTCATGTTGAGAAATGGTCCAAATTTTCTTTACAAATTCATTTCTAAAATTTATTAAATTTTTTTCTCAAAAATTTTCGTTTCATTTTACATTGACTTATTAAAATTTGTGCAAGCATTAATTTAATCCTCACTTCTCTAATTGTCATAAATAATTTTAGCGTAGTAGGTATGGTGAAGTTTGTTCCTTTCCTGTAAAACTGTTAAGCAAAAATTATGCTTCAGCATTACTGTTAAACGTTTAAGTATGAATTCATTATGCTCAGACTTAAACCTTGAAGTGCTGAACTCTTTCATCCGTTTCAAGTCTATTTCTCTCTTCTTATTTCATTTTAAAACCAAGAAAATCGATCAGCCTGTTGAATCAGCCTGAAGAATAATGATTAAATTACAATTAAATAATTAAATTACAATTAAAGAGCAAGACATTTTTCCTATCGTTATTCTTCTTACTATGATAATAATAACATTATTCACTTTAGGACATATGCTCTTTAATCATTTAGAGATTTAGATTTAATTTTGATCATTTAGAGACGTAAGCAATAAGAAGATGAAAAGGTAAGATGATGAGGAATACGATCAGTTAGAATGATAATAAGAATATAAAATTTAACAAGCTTATACTTTCGGGTAACTAAAGAGATATTTGTAATGAGTCTAAATGATAAGAGGAAATTAGCTGGCAAAGGGGAGAGAGGAATTTGGTTGATATTTAAATTACAGGTGTTTAACAAATGGTTACTTCAGCATTTACAACTGCATGTGTGTGTGTGTGTGTGTGTGTGCCTCAGATATATTTCTATTAGTGTGCATGGTTATATAAATAGACAAAATTTCACCAAAAAATCTCACCTCGACAGAGCGGGGGGAGAGGGTTTTAGAATAGGAAAGGACGAAGAAAGTGCGCGTTAGAATGCGACTTTTTTGAAAGCCATCCATTTATTTGTTATCATATGCTGTTATTCCAATGTCAAAGTTATCGGGTCGAGTGTTGTATAGAATTGCAAATGAATGGAAAACATTTTAGGTATCATTGATGGTTGGTCATCACTTTCATTCCTCTCTCTCCCTCTCTCCCTCTCTCTCAGCCACTTTTACAAATGTTTCAAATAATTTAATTTTCAATTTCTAAATTATCATACTTCTTTGTATGCATTCATTTAACAAATAATACGAAAATAGAAGTTTGATTTACTCATTGATAATTGAGTAAAATAATCAAGGTGCGAAAAAACATAAATTTTAGAAGATTGCGCAAGTAGAGGAAGATAAAATTAATTACGATAGGAGTTGCCTAGGTGATAGATAGATTAAAATGTCATTAAAATTTCTGAGCGTAATTATTTTTAAAGTTCGGTTGAGGTAGATTTCTTATTCATGCGATATTTGGATTATGGCCGAAATATTATGATATTCTTGCGTGTTTTATTTATGACGGCAATAACAATAATCCTTTTCCTTTCTTCCTTCTTGCAACTTTCATAGTTACCGGAAATCATTTCGCTGAATAACCGCTTTGGATTGTGATTTCAGAAAGGTGGAAAATCAATCGATTGAGTAAACAATTTTAATTTTTCAATTATTCTCAATACATTCTTCACAGTTTTGTTTGCACAAATTTCATCATAATGTTTAATTTTGGCAGAGTTTTTTTTTTCTTTAATTATGCCAACTGAAGAAGAACGATGTTATTATTGTGTGAATAAAATTTTCAGTAAAATTCATCCCTGTTTTTTGCACTTTTTTTTCCAACAACTTTTTGTTCTTTTTTCAAGGAACCAGAAAAAACTAAACTAAATTTTATGAGTGTTGAAAAATAAGATGGATGATATATCAGTTTGGTCAGTTAGATCTGTCGCATTTACATGATGTAATTTCGCTTTGAAGTGATGTAAATTTCATCAAGGACAAAGTTGAAAAACAGTGGGAGGAAAGAGATGAGAAAGATAGGGGGAATGTGGAAGTGAAACGTAATACGCCTAGCGGTATTACAGAAGTGCAAGCATGAAAAGATTTGAAAAACCCTTTGATCTGAAAAATTGTTTCACCTGAAACAATGATAATCAATCATGATAGTGGTGAGACCAGGATAGGAGAGGAGGAGTGCAAGGATTGGCTGATAACGTATATTTCACCTCTTGCAAGTTGTTAAAACAACTGTGCAAGTCAATTTCTCATTTTCTTCTCGTATACCTCTTCTTTTAAATTAATTTTACAGATTTAAATTTGGAATTAGAAAAAACTGAAACTTTCTGCTGAAAATATCGACATGAAACTAGTATTCCTAAATACATTTTATTATCAGTTGTCTTTTTTTTGACAATACCTCAGCTTACATGATTTATTACCATATTGTGCAGTAGACTGATCATTATTCAGTACATTTTTGTTTCACAGGAAAAAATGACTTCAGCTATTCGCGGCGTTAAGGTGCAGTAAAACAATTGTTGGAATTGGTGATTGATGACAGGTTATGAATCTAGCAATAATTGATAATGATTAAAACGATAATAATGATGATAATAATAATAATAATAATGATAATAATAATAATAATGATAATAATAACAATAATAATAATAATAATAATAATAATAATTAATAATTGAATTGAGAAAAGTAATTATTTGGTTCTTAGCATATGTCGACATCTGTTCAAAATTTTACCTTCGTTGTATTTCCAAAAAAAAAGAATTTCCATAAAAATTTTGCATCCTTATAAGAAATATTATAATTCATCGTACCATCTGCTTTATCCCTCTTACTCTCCTATTTCGTTCTTTTTTTTTACTTATTTACTTATATTCTCTTAATTATTTTCAAATAGCCAATAATTATTAGAAGTGTAGCATACAGCAATTTATTCGAAATTACTAAAATTTTTTATAATTTTTCATCTAATAATTAATGTTTTAATTTTCTAATAGTTATTGTTGTTGTTTTTCTTTTATACATAATATTTATACAATTTTTTCATCTTATTTTCTAATCCTTTATGTCTATTTTCCCGTGGAATATTACAATAACTTCAGTACCGTTACCGACAGACATAACACCAGTAGCTGACCTTTTCTCATTTTTATTTCTTTACATCCTTTTTTTTTTCAGGTCAATTCTATTCCTCTCTTTACCTTTCCCATGATTTTTTTTTTGTTTTTTGGCTGATACTTTTTTTCCGCCATCATTGGCACTTTTCATAGCTTTTCAACAATGACAGTACTCGCATTGAGTCTGAGCATATTTGTCGTTAGAGGTTGCACAGCGAATTACTCAGTTCAAATTTTCCTATTATTACATATCAGAACTACGTTAACAATCCTCTTTTCATCATCAATTCATTTCACATCTCTTATTATTTCATTTATTTAAAATTTTTTATTATTTTTGTTAAAGATATGCAACAAATTCTTCAAATCTGACTTTTTGAATTAAATTTTTTGAATTATTTTTTTTCCTTTTCCTTTTTCCCTTCCTTGAAAACTACTGAATGTATGTTATAACAGATGATAAGTTGCATTAATTGGTACGGTGGGTGAGATTATAGAAAGGATCAGTGCTTTCCAAATTGCGTTCATACTGCAGCGTTGTTCTATTACAATGAATTATCGTCAGTACGTGATCGTTCATTCAGCTCTTCTATTGAAAGTAAATGCTATGAAAATTGTATGTTTTATTAACTGTCCCTTTTCGAGTAGCACATGGTCAATTAATAAAAAAAATTCATATGAAATTCCTTTTAATTTGGTGCTATCATTTCGTTAAAAATTTGATAAAATAGAAAATCCTTAACTTGATTTAAAAATTTATAAAAAAAAATTCTAAATAATTCATATAATTTGAATGCTTTCAAATAAAATGAAGAATAATAGATAGCAAAGATGACGATTAATACTTGATAAAAATTATTGTTAAGACTTACATTAAAATCAACTGGATGAAAATTGTAGGAAAAGATGAGGATAAAATTGTCAATGATATCTACCATATTTAAGATTAACATTAATTACTACGATTTAATCGTAGTAATTTTAGTGAAGATATTCAATCGTGTCATCCATGATAGGTTTTTTAATCTTATTCTATCATATCTGATATCATCCAATTGAAAGTGATACTTTGAATGGTTAGGATGGATCAGTTAGTCGTACAGAAAACGTTGATTTTAGAAGTAAAAAACATTATCATAAATTGTTAATTTTATTTTTAGAAATTGTCGCTTTCTGCTATTGTTAATTTATACATTACTTCTCTGTTGTCATTTATATTCTAATTTTAATAAACAATAAGATTTATTAATAATAAAATAAAATCATAAAATTTACCAATTGAAATTTTGCCATTTCGTATTATTAATGCAAATCAAAATTTCAGTTTAAAATTATCGTTTTCTTATCAAAAAAACAGGCATTTTTTTTCTGTGTGATACGTATTTGGAACTTTTTTCAGTGAGATTAAACTCATTTTAAAATTGCTTTTTTTTCACAATTCAGTTTTTTCATAACAAAATTCTGAAGGTTTTTACATATCATCGGACGGATACATTCCTTTAATTTGTTCGTAGTCAAATTACACATACATTGCTTATGCAATGAAATATGCTTATACGACTCGTTCAATACATATTTTCCATCTGAAACGTACAGGAAAAAAAGAAGCCGAAAACGAAGCATTGAGAATTCATAGTTATTTTTTCACATTTTCTTCCCCACCTCTATTGCTCCCTCTCTCTCTCTCTTTTTTTCTTGATTATTTTTTATTTTTATTTTTTTATTGGAAGTTTAACTGGAAAAGCTTGCAATACTAAGTTTCACCTCTCTCTCTCTATACGTATTGAATATCTTCTCACATCTGTGGTAGTTTTTTTTTGTTTTGAAAAAAAAATATCAAATTGATCAATCACTGCGTTCCTCCTTTGTCCAAAAACACTTTTCATTATCTTTCCATCCAAAATTATAAATT
The DNA here is from genome assembly GCA_013365375.1 of Litomosoides brasiliensis. Lineage (NCBI taxonomy): Eukaryota > Metazoa > Nematoda > Chromadorea > Rhabditida > Onchocercidae > Litomosoides > Litomosoides brasiliensis. Next base: position 19,139 of record JABVXW010000186.1, on the reverse strand, counting down.
CTTCTCCCTTCTTTTTCTTCCTTTCCTCTCTGTTTGTATGCTATTTATTTATCGTTTGTTTTTCTGAACTGGAAGGTAGCGCTACTATTAAGTGAAGAATGTATAAAATAGTGGAACCATTTATAGTAACATCCTGCAAAAAAAGGTTATCCAAGAGCAAATCATTCATTTCTCTGGTACTCTTTTCTCCATCTTTCCTTCTCTCGCTCTCTTTATGGGGTGTGTGTATTTTTTTATTTTTGAAAAAAAAGAAAAAAAAAAGAAGGAGCGATTTAATGATGCTTTGTTATATCCTCATATCACGAACCAATCTAGGCTTTCCCCGCTTTCCCTTCCTTATATGCAACAGACATTCTTCGTATGAAATACCTCATTATTTCCTATTTTGACCTCTCTCTCTCTCTCTCTCTCTCTCCTGTTCCCTTTTCCTTCTCTCCCTTGATAATACTAAGAGATTATTTCCTGAAATAAATCTTTCACATGTCTGAAGTGATTTTTAATTCATGGAATAGCGCGACACACATATATCTCAATTTCTATCATTAATTATTAAAATTTAACCATTTCCTTAGTGAATAAAGAGTACATATTAGTTGAACTTTGAACTTCTTTAATGATTTATGTTTTATGAAAGGAGGAAAGTTTAAAAAATTCACTTGTACGTTTAAGAAAATGAAATTTATTAACGCAAAAATTATTAGCAGTGAATTGAGTGTCATTATATATAATGATTCCTGTGAGTGGTGAGGGATGTATTGACTGAAAATCAGTAATTGCATTAAATGGAAATCAATAATCATGTATTACTTAATTTTCACGTCCTTTTTGATGCTCACTAATTGTTTCTGTCCTTGCTTAAACTTACCGCTAGTGGTAATATTAATTTCAATTTGAGGTAAACTAAATGACTGGCAGTACTCCAGCATTGTTCGCACCAATTATGAGTGAAACCGTCGTCCGGCATGCTGTAACAAATCCGTCTCATCTAGCCACTTCGTCCTATCAGCATTTACAATTTAAAGGATCATTATTCGAAGAAATTCACGATCATCGCAAATCTGAAATTTCTGACAATCGAAAGAATAGTCGTGATCGAATTAATATTTTGCATTTGCTACGTCGACAACTGACCAGAAGTGCATCACACAATTTTTATCCGACACAACAACAAAATAAGCAGTCAGAAGGGCGTCATAACATACGTGATGATAATGATGTAAGGCAAATGTTAGAATGTAATGGTAAGTTGATAAAAACAGATTAATTTCATTTAACGCATTCTTCAAATTGTTAAGAAGTGACCTTCGATACAGCACAAATTAAAGAGTTAAACTTTTGTCAGACTTACTACTTTTCTCGAAAAATGAAGTGATAAAAAAAGCTGATAATACTAATTAGTAATGCTAATTTAATCTGTGAAGCATTCTAGACGTAGTAGTTCAACTACTTTTTTGTTGTTAAAATTAAAATTGATAGAATTACAAAGGAGAGAGATTCTAAATGAAACGTAATTTTCTGTTGCATTTACTACAAACAATCGCTTGATAATTTGATCACACAAACAAATTAAGGTTCGGATGACGCTAATTTACGCCATCATAACGGAAATAATTCTGATCAGTCTGAAAAAGTGTGCTGTAATCGCAAAAATGACGAGAGCTGTCGTTCTCAACCGACACCAGCTGTTTATGAGGATCCGTACTGTGCTGTAACTGTTGACCGAAAAGTTCACGTTTACGGATATTATGTACAGAGCGATCAGTTTGTTGATTCAGATTGTCACTACAACGTAATTTCTCTTTGTCTATGGTTACTCTAACGTGAACGTTTTGAAGATGTTTTTGTATATGCGTGTGCAAGTGCGTATATATGAACATATTCTTTTGCTTTCATTTCCTTTTTGAATTTTGATATTTCCGAATTTCCAATTTCAATTTCAATCAGTAGTCTTGTAGAATTCGATATAAGCTTAGACTGCACTTTTTATTTTCGTATATTCATCTCAAAGTTTAGTAAACGTCTTGTGTTATACTTCGTTTTACTTCACCTCTTACAATAGTTTCAATAATAAATCCCAGACAGTTCACGTTTCCGGTCAATTCATTTTCTTGAATAGAATGCAATTACAGGCACAAAGCACAAGAACTGTATGTACAGGTGATATTGCCGCAGTTTTTCATACTGATAATGAAGGACAACTAACGGGCAACATTTGCCGATCATGGGGACTTTCGCGAAATTCAGTTTGGTGGGCGGCTGATCCACAAAGGTATTTATTTGTGAAACAAAATCGAAACAATTGAATCTGGATGGAGGAAAAGTACAACCCATCCACCTTGATTTAACTTGCTAGCATTTACCGTCATCTCAACGTACTCAAATATTTTCGTAGCTCTCAATAGCACCAAGAATTCTTTACTTTTTCAATTATCATGTTCCTTCTTATTCTTCTTCGCTACGACTGCTCTGACACCTTGCAGTTACTAAGTCGTTTTCTTATTCTCTACCACATCGACAATTCCGGCAATCTTATCAAACCCAAATCCCATTCCGTTCCTGCATTACATCTCCTCTTATTTCCTGATCTCAGTAATTCTCTAGTTATCTTTGGAAGCTTACTGTCATTCTGCCAAAACTCTGAAGATTATTTCAGAAGTGCACAACGGTTGAAATTTTTCAATCTTCGCTCTTTTCATAAACTGTTTGCAATTCATCCTCATTTCTAATTTTTTTTAACATTCAAAAGATGAGATGAAAATTAACTGTTCAGCAAACTATCAAGTTTTAAAATCATAATTTTATCAAAACTTAATTTTCGTAGCACACACGGAACTGGATCAATCATAATTCTTATGCATAATACTGTCTGCTACTTTCAAAAGCAGAAATACTAAATTTCAGAAATGGTTCCGGAAAGGACATATGCTTAGTTGTTTTACAGTTGAAGGACCATCCAATTCTAATCGGTTTTACCGTTATCAAACTGGTCGCTTTCATAAATGCCCTAAAAATCTGTGGTCTTAACGAAGATTGCGAATTCATTTTCTCGTTACCCAAAGTAATAGAATCCAGAACATCAGGAATCAGGTATTTCAATTTCGTTTTTAGCCTATAACATGAACCTGTTGATTTCAAGGAGAACTAGAATGCTTGACAATCATCATCTGATTGCTCTCCCTAATAATTGCTTTTTAAACGCACTGAGTGTTTCAGTAAACACTGGCGCAAATTTAATTCAAACCACTTATTTTCAGGCCACATGAAGCTAGCCAGAAAGAAACAAAAACTTCAGACAATGAAGTCTCGCCTGAGTGACAGTTCGATTTAGTGAAAGTTCTAAGATGTTGCTGCAACGACAAACTCAAACTATCACTTTTGCTGTTTTGCAGGATGCTATGGAGGAAAATTTCAAATGAGCCGCCATCATTAAATGACATAAGCCATGAATTTATCACTCTCAAGAATTCGATTTTCTCATTTGTGTATGCATTAATTTACAATTGTTGAAAAACAGGTTGACATACTTTATGATTAAAGCAGAAAACTAAAAGAATTAAAAAATAATCTCTCAGGGAGGTTATCTATAAATTTCCAGGTCTACTGCAGAAGTGATTGGGTAGAAAACTCGTTAACTTGCTAGAACGAAGTCAGACATACCAGAAATGATTTCTAGCTTACAATTCAGGATGAAAGCTTAATTAATACACTTGTTAAGGCATCTACCGGTTCAACCTGCATTTCAAATTTCAACTATCACAATCTTATCCCATAAAAATGACGTCAACCATTCCACAATGAAATCTCTGACGGGTGCCAGATTTAGACGCTGTCATTTTGTATCGATGTGATTTCTTTTGTAGACAATACATACAATTTTCGAAGCACGGCACATCTTAGTGTACCCGAAGAGTACAGTCATCTGCTATACCAGTTACTGTCTACTACAAGAAAATCAACAACGTAACAAATCTCCAAATGAATTTACGTACATATTCTAGTGTGAACCCTTAAAATACAATCAGTTCTGCGAATTTGTAAGATACCAAACGACAGCCAACAAAATTTGTGACTCAGTCATTAAATACATAGAAAAGGCTATCACACCCACGACAATATCCCGCACTTTTCTAGAATGAATCATAGCCTCAGAACAAATGCACCATTACTTTAATAAGCCTTCGTTCCTCTTAAATAGGTAGCTACGAGACTCCAAATGATAATTTGTAAACCATTTTTTTATAGACCAAACCGAAATCTGTTTTCCATGAGGGCATTTCAATTCCGTGTATTTCGTAAATGTGTTATCACTGGAATGCTAGTAACAGTCAGATCTCCAAAATTTATACTTCTGGAAGGCTTGATTAACGTTTTTTTACGTGATCAGCTTTAATGTTAAAACCGTAAAAAGGGAACCAGAAAATTTCATCCATCAAAAATTTTCAAGCATTCCCCCCTATGAAAATGATTTCAAAACTCACTAGCCTTCTCCTAGTATTATACATCTACTTTTGCTTATACGGTTAAGATCCTTTGTAGAAAATTAACTTCTATTAAATTAATCTGCCTGGAAGAGTCCTATTTTACGGATTTTTAATCACGAAAGATGTAGTCAAGAACAGTTACAGATATCAGAAAAAGGCCGCATATTACCCTACTTTAATGTCGGGCGTAGAAAACGTGATTAAAATAATTCGAAGAAACTGGTACATAGAAACAGCACATACGTGTAAACTTTTATTTATTAAAAAATCTCGACAGGTTAAAATACATTCTTGCCGAACTGAGCATATATAAACTTTCAACGTCTTTCAATCTTTAATATAAAATTACAAGTATTTCCAACCTTTAATTTGAATGATTCTATTGTAAATACAAAGCTACAGACACTTGCATTCATTATTTCAACTGGAAACAACCACTTGAAGGAGGTTAACAATACCACACGTTGGACCACTTCCTCTAATCCAACTCTTTTTTAAATCATTGACAGTTTAGTTAATCTTAACAGGTAAATAAATCCCTATCAGCTTAAAATTATTAATAATTTTGGTGTTTTAGTTCTGATACTACTATTAGAAAAATATCGGTTAAAATTCTTTCGCTTCGCACTACTGGGAGGAACTTTTTTAGTAAGATAATTTCATATGCGACTCACTCACATGTATTTACGAGCTTTTTATATTTCTCGTTAATCTATTGGAAATTCTATTGCCCTTATTTAGCCGTTTAGAAAAGATAGGTATTAAGGACAAAACTGCGGTAAAAGCTACTACTGATATGGCACTCCACGACCAAGCTGCTCCTATATGTGTTAACCTCTGAAGAGTTGCACCTGCTTGGATGTAAATACATGATGGTGGTGCTACGCCTGAAAGTCATAATTGTTACTGCAAAAACAGCTATTAAAGGAGGAATATAAGAAATAATAAACAGTCAAAAATCAGAGTGTATAATAAAACAAACTTAGAGGTTACACCTTGAACTAAGAATCAAGAAGAATGAGGGAAAAAAGCCACTCACCTAAAAGTGTTCCGAAAAAAAAAGCTGACACTGGAACATTAAATATAGGAGAAGCAAGATTTATGAGCCAATTTGGTAAAATAGGCGTTATTCGTAAGAAAATTATAAAATAAAAGAGGCTATCAAAATCGGAAATCTGAAAAAAAGACAAAGCCAAAATTAAAATAAAATCAAAGTCTAAAGGCTCATAATATGGCAATTTAACGTTTATTTATGAAGTCACAGTATTTATAAAAATTACTTCGGTGCGTTCAGACTTGCCATTTTTTAATCCATTGCTTTAAAACAGTCACCCTTCACTAAAAAGACTTCTCCAGAAGTTTAATTTTAAATTAATCCAAAGCCCACATATACTAATCATGCAGTCATGCACTATCATTTCTTGCTCATTTTTCCGCTCTTATTTAGAACAAAGATGGATTCGTGAGATGTATGGCCTAATATTCAAGACTCTAAAACTCGTAATTAAACCTCATTTTTCCATTTGCTTATTTTTTCTGGCGCAAATGCCATAATTCTTTCACGTCCAAACAGAAGCGCAAAGAAATAACATATCTGCGCGCCACAGGCGGAACACTAAAACTTGCTTATTTCAATTATTTCTTTCGTGTTAATGAAAAAAGATTTACGAAATCATTAGCAAAAAAGAATAAATTATGCAGATATTTAAACAGGAAAACAATTTGACATCAATCATACTTACCGTACACACCAGACATAGTGCAATTGGAAATGAAAATAAATACCCTGAAAGAACGGTAAGGAAAATTGAACCAGGAATAGCTAATGACTGCAACCTGAAACATGATATAAACATGAAGTTAGGAAAATAAAAATTCAAAATGAAAGAGACTGAAAATGTTCCAGTAGTCTCATTATACTAATCACGCGGTTATTTCAACGGAAAATAACTTCCTCAGAAAGATACAGAGTTGCTGAATGCACAACTCGGAAAAGAGAAATCACGAACTCACATGATGTACACAACTGATATACCAAACAGAACAGTATAATAATGTTTGTCCTTGTACTTAGAAAGAACCAAACCTAGCCGTTTTGCTTGCGTTAAATCTTTTGGTAGTTTAAAGTCAACTCTTTCATCACTGAAACATACCAGCACATTAAAGTGAAAATATAAATGACCTGGAAATTGATTCATAAGTAAAACCGTATTTAAAATTCATCCCCTTTAGTGGATTACGTCTCGATAACTAATATATAATAAACTTGGTTTCAGTCTTATTACCGCCCCTTAACTCATGTTGATAAACAGCACATAGAAAGTTAGATAAAGAAAAAATTTTTCTTTAAAATCCTACATGCTAAACCTGCCGATACAATACAATTCCTCCTTCCCATCAAAAAATTTTCAAATGTACAAATAATAAAGAAAATGGTTCGAGGCAATACAAAAGCACAGTCAACCTCCAGAAAGAATAGCAGCACAGATAGAAAATATAAAAAATAGCAAGCGATGTTTTGAACTAATAAAGGAGATTGAAAAATGGTCTCAAACTTACTCAGTCAGTTCTGGAAAGTTGATATACAGCGTAAATAAAACTAGGGAAATACCAAACAAGATACATGCTAGGGACACGAACTTGTTGAAAGCCATACGACCAATAATTTTACCTTGATTCTAGATAATGTACTAGTAATGGTTAGAAATTAAATACAATTTTCCTGAAATACAGAATTTCATAAAAAAGAACGAGTATTCAAGACTAGAACTCACCGAAAACTCAGTGCTGAAGCCTGCTAGCACAAGATCAAAATCGTCTCATTAAAATACCGTACGATCTATCATATTATCAACCACTCAATTTATCAGCACATAATTATGTTATTAGAACGAACGGAAGATATGCAAGTGTCATCAACTCCTTATAAATCGATTAAATACCTGAAAGAACAGAAAGTGTTCCAACACTAAAATTTTCCCTACCAAATAGAGCATGTGAGCCGGTAGTAAAAAGCCGTAAGCAACACATTCTGTAAATCTCTCTTCTGGAGACAAAATAACAACTTTATTTAAAAATCAAAATCGTAATAACAAACGACCAATAAATTTCTTCAGTGTAACAGGTATCTCAAAAACAAAGGCATGTAGTATAAACAAAGAGATGGAAAATCGTAACAAACATCAAAAATTAAATTTCAAGTTTCAGTTGAGACTTGATTTTTGGAAGCTGTGAAGTAATTCCAATTTAATCTAACGTTTTCTTAAGTTTATTAAAAAAATAAAAATGTCTATGAAAACATAAGAGAAACAACGAATGACAAGAAATATAAAAATTTAATTTAAATATCTTTCCTTCGAAACCTATCAAGTACTGTCTTTGGAGAATCATCTGCTTTAATTATTTCTTTATCCAAAAATTCCTCTTCTAACTTCTTCCGCTCTTCGTTCATCGCAAATCTTTGTTCATATTGTACACCCTGTTTGATCTGCTCCTGTAAACGATAATAAATTCTTTAGTATGCCAAGGACAAACTCTCTTCCTGTATTAAGCATAAAAATATCAAGACATAACTAGCTGACTAGCTTACAAATTCCTAACCTTTCTTAGAGCACTGCCTCGTCCTTTCTTCTTATTTTTTGGTTTGAATTTCACTTCACGTGGTTTCGTATGGAGCAACAATTTTAATCGTTCATTCTCTTTCTCAAGCAAATCTGTATTAACTTGGACGATTTCCGTTGTATCTAAAGTGATCAATTCCGGCTGGATCTAAAATAAAAAACAGGTGTACCAAGGCATCACAAGAGAGCTCAGATTGTGTTCGCATAAAATTAATGAAGCAATAGGGTGGCACCTTATCTAAAAGCTGCTTCACTTCTCGCTCACGCCTCTGAGTTTTTGATTCATAAGGATTTGCCAAGAGTGCGTTGAAGTTTGGTTCGCCGCTTCCTGCAAGTTAAAAAAAAATATTAAAAATTTATTAATATAATTGAAAACAGAACATGGTTTTTAAATTTTTTTTAAAAATCATGTTTAAGGTAGAAATAATTACCCGGCACAAGAAGACTCGTAAATCCATGTTGGTGTCCCACTCCAAGAATATCTTCATATGGACAGAATTTTATACAGGAAATTACTCCCGTGCATTGGTGTGACATATAAGGTGCAGTAGTTGTGCCCAAATGTGCATCATTTAAAACCTGCAAAAAACTTCTAAATGCAACGAAACAGCAGAATGCATGTTTCCTTCACTTCGTATTCAGTTAAATTTGAAATTTTCGAGATGAAAGTGAAAAATTACCTGAATTTGATTCCCAACGCTACAAGCAAGTGCATAACGCTGACTGAAGGATATTTCGCCCAGCCCAAACGGCAGCGTATATGCATACAGCTGCTTATAATTACGTACGTCCCATATTCTATAAGTGGAGATTTTAAATATTAGATAATTTTCAATAAAAAAGCCTCGAGAATTCGAATTACCAAAAATTCATGGTAAAAAAAAAACAAACTACCTCAGTTTCTGATCAAGACCAGTGGTAGCCATGTAATTATTTTCTATAGCTATGCCTCGTACCGAACACGGATGAGCGAGCATTTTTATCAGCGGTCCTTTAACATTCGGAGACCACAACTGCACTGTTCCTGAATATAGCAATTATTATGGTTGAAATTACCAAAGACAATTAGTTTATACAGGCCAATGTCGTATGTACCGGTTCCACCTTTAAACCTTTTCTATATAAAAATTGTAAAATAAATGATGTAATGCCAACCATTTCCATGCCCTGTATGGATGACAGCATTGTTGGGATTCTGGGTCATTACGTCCAGGGGTCCCTGTTTTGTTGGAAAAGACTGCACCATTTTACCCATTGAAACATCCAAATAGTGTAGAAATGATGTACTGCTCTGCAAGTATTGAGTAAGGTATGCACTGTGTGTGTTATCACTTCGCTAGCAACAAATAACTTCAGAACGTAATTCTCATTTTTTATCCTTAATATCACATATAACAAAATTCTTCCAATCACAGTTTATCACTAAATTTGAATGACACCATTTTCTAAATTACAAAACGTTTCAGCTTACCCCAGCAACAAGTAAGAAATGCCTCGGAAGAAATTCCAAACGCTTGATATCGTGCAAATTTTTCAAACAATGCAACTCCACACCGGTGTTGTCATATATATGTGTCCACCTCTTTTGAGCAACAGCAAACATTGTTTCAACATGTAACCATCTGCAATCAAATTTGAAATCGTTTCAGAATACATTTCTTAAACTTTGAGGAAACTTCATGCATATCTTAAAAGCTTTTTAAAATCTCTGTGATCTGAATGCTTTGTATTTTCGTGCATTTTTCGAAGTTCCATATTAATATACTCCATATAATTGTTTACTTGACATCTTGAACTCGCTCCATAACATTCATTTCACAACGGATTGTTTTAGTTTGCCAATCGAACGCTGCCACATGTCCACGTTTACCACCAATTAACAGATGACGGCCATTACGCGTGTAATCTACACGATATGGACCAAAACGTTCTAATCGCAAATCAAAATGCTGCAAATTCCAAAATATGTTATTAATTCTACAGATTACCTGACTCCTAACACCAAAAACTTCAGATATTCGAAAAAAGAAAACAAAAGTGTGTGATAAGTTTACTTTGCTAGCGCTTGCAATATCTATAGCATTGCATATGTTCTTTTGCTCGATCGTATAAGTAAGTTCTCCCTCATCTCCAGCAAGAAAACTGTAAAATAAAGATATAAACAGTTGACTGTAATCATTAAGAAAGATCAAAACGTGCAAATCAAATGTAGAATTTAAGAGGCAAAAATCACTTACCCTTCATGTTCATTGTTGAGGATCTCCGCTCGTGCAATTTCCTTTGTCCTTTCCAGGAATCTCTTTCTTTTGGTTTCAAGTTTTGCTTTATGAAAACTTGTCTTCACATTTTCCTGTAAGTTAGTCGAACTTATTAAAAATGATCTTATCATATGTCAGGATCTTACAGAAGTTCAACCAATTAGGGCTACCCAAAACTTCATAACTGAATAAGTTCTAAGGAAGGGTTCAAGGCAACCTTCTCCACCCCAAAAATAACAGAAAGAAGTGCTAGTTGAAGCAATCAAAGAAGTTCATCATTCATGATATAGACAATTACCGGATTAATATTTGCAGCACCGGTATCATGTCTTTCCAAGGCATTTTGCGATATGAAAAAGTCACGATCACCACTGGAGCCTTTTTCATATACAGTGTTTTCCTTCCTGAAAGAAACTTTTGTAAGCAGTTTAAACTTGTCAGATCTCTTGAGAATCACTAAAATCAACATATTCCCTGGAATCTAAAACAACACACTAATCATATCAATTAAGTTATATCAATAAATCCAGAATAAAGACAAACTCTGACTTTACATAAGGTCGTTTTCTGGATTTCGCCAAACTGATGCATACGCTTTTTGCAACTGAAAGGTCAACGACCTTCGTTTCTGTATCCTTTACCATCACTCCGTATCAGCCTTGAAACACATACTGTTGCACGCACTGCGCTCACCTTACCACGGGAAACCACACTTAACGTATCCCATACAAGCACCTCTCTGTGACACAACGGAATGAAAATTTCTGTCGCATTCTATATTCAAATTTAGAAGGTTCTTAAATTAGCCCGGATTAGCCTACTCATATAGGAGGGGTTAATTGGTAATTCATGTTTCTCGAGAGAATACTTAAATATATGAGAAAGAATAATACATATTTCGTCGATGTTAACTATACGATTGAATCAGATAGTCGCCATAATGATAACTGTATTGTTTGGTTTTTGATGTATCTATCAGATAAATGCGTAAAGACTTTTTGCTTTTATTTCCCTCTCAAAGAAACAATTTTTATTTAAAAAATCTTTGTCTTAATCATTAAGGTGATCGAGATGGAATGTGATGTTGACCAGAAATTTAACGACGATGACAATTTAGGACATTCGAGCAATAAAGCTAGCATTAATCCGAAAAATGTTTCATCAAAAAAGAGTTATAATAGGAAACGGAGACGTAAGAGACCACGAACAAAAGCTCTTAGACGAACAATTAGGGAAAAGGTAAATTTATTTCATTTTTTTGGAAATAAAGTATAGGAACTGCTTAATTGGCTCAGAGTTAGGCGTGAATTCCTGTGGTCATGGGTTTTGAGCTTTTTTTGTTCACTGTCCTGGAAGAAAGAAGTGATCCTTGATTTCAGTGGTTAGATGGTTTCATTCATTTGGTGATGCGCAATTTCGGTATTGAACTCCGTGAAAAGGCCCTAGTTTATGTCAAGACAGTATGAGTGATTTCTAATCAGTAATACTGCAAACTCAGTTTTGCTAAACGACGAGTTTTGTCTCACCCTTATATGCCGTTGATTTACAGATTGAAGTAGCACTGTGTACGAATGACTCTCCAATTCAGGATGTCCTAGAAACAGATATGGATTGCGTAGTGAGTGCTCCGCTATCATCGGTAATAAAGTTGTTGAAATTGGATACTGATGAATATCGAAGACTAAGTTGCGAAGCGCTTATTAGTATTGGGAATTTATCGAAATTTTTTTCAATCGTCGGTAATTCAGTGGACACTCTTCAACTTGTACTGAAAGCCAATAATATGGATCAGAGTTCTACCGTTGTTTATGTGGTAGGCTTGTTTCTTTTGAAGAGTTCTGATTAGACTGAATTGTAGTTCGGAAAAATTATGTGTATTAAAAAATTAAAAATTATGTGCTGTATTAGTAGTAACTATCAGATTTCGATTCTGCTGTTTAGGTTCACATACAGCTTCATATAATATTTCTGATAATAAAATTTTGTTATAAAGGAATTCAAGTATCTGTTTTGTACATAAAGGGGAGTGGTTTCTGTTCTGGATCACCAGAGATTCACATTTTTTAATGAAATTTCTTTAGGATAACTTACCTCCTGGCTGCGAAGTGGTTTCATTGCAAAAATGGGCATCAACGTTTGGTACTGTTGTATTTGTACGCCCAATCATGGAGGGAAAAATAAATCCGAAAAAGAGTTCCGCCACAAATCATATATCCACATCATCTGAAGTATCTACATCTGCTGCGTGTACCGGCAGATTTTTCCGAAGTGCTTTCATCAAATTTGTGGATGAGCAGACCTCAGTAGATTTTATTAAAGTAACTCATTTGTTATTTTGAAGCAGTGATGGCAATATTAGAGTGTTGCGACTAATAATTAAACATTATTTGGAGATTTTTTTTACAAATCTGATTCAAAATGGATCAAGTTTTCTTTTTTGCGTTACTTGGTAAATTATTTGTAGTTCCACCGGTTGTTGCGAAAGAAAGCTGCTAGTAAACGACGCAAAAAGCTGAAGTTGGAAAGAAAAAAGGCAATGAAAAAATCAACGAATTCCACATTGAAGATTAGGAGCAAGAAGCTGCAACGAACGAGTCACAAGAGAAAAAAAGAGACTGAAGAGCAGAAGATCAAAAATGAAAGTGTGATCTTTAGAGATTTATAAACTGAAATTCAGCGTAGTTTGACATTGTTTTAAAAGGAATTTTGAGGGCTGGAATTGGAAGTAAAAGTGAAGAAAAAACTGTTTTTTTTATTTTAGAGATATCTGTTATTTAGTGACTAGGTCATTTTTTCCTTCGAACTTGGAGAGCCTCGAAGTGATTTGAAGTAGATATTTGAAATTGATTTAGATTATACTTATCTTCTATAAATTTATGAAAAAATCTTGAGTTCAGAGACAATGGAAACCGATGGCGAAAAAGTTGAAATGGATGCGGATAATTCAAGTGATGTTGTAAGAGGTGAGGACGGAAACTGCAGCAAGCGGAGAAAGCGAAAAAGGCAATCAAGCCCTGGAATGGATGGAATACTGTTTAAAAAGTCTAAAACGACTAATGATGTAGATAATGGTGCCGATTTAATATTTGTGAAAAAACTAAATGCAGTAGACATACGTATTTTCGAATATTTTTTTGTTTAGATTAGTACTGTCAATAATATATTAAAGTTAACAGTTTTAGTTGCTAAGGAATCGAGGAAAACGTTCAGAGACGTTGGAACTGATGTTCCCGAAGAATGTATGTTAAGCGAAGTTGGTACTGCTGCGAAAAAGTACGTATTTTAAAGTTTATTTTTATGGCTGGTGGATTAGATTAGAAAGAGTCATTTAACTGGCGATTTTAATTTGGGACTCAGAGTAATTCTAACGTATTTATTCTAGGCGAAGACGTGTACACCGACAAAAGCGATGCAATAGTAACTCGAAAAATTGCAGCCAACGTCCAAAGAAATATTTTTATAACATACAAGCATATTCATTGTAATGGATTTTGTTTTTAAACTGTCTACTCCTTTTTTTTCTGTTCTATAAAGATTCTAATTTCAAGCATACAATGTCTTTTTTTTTTTGCTCTTGTAAACAGCTCTCTATTGCACCATTTTTTTTCAGCGACACATTTCGAAAACTCCGTGCAAAGTACTTGGAATTGAAGAAACAACAAATGGTTCAATTGAAGGCTAATTTGAAGGAAAGGGGTGTACCAAATGCACTGTCGGGTTTGACTAAAAGGGAATGGAAAAGAAAACGTGGACGTAGTCGGGTAAACTCTTTTGTTCCATTACACACTTTATTTTTTTTCGGATTGATAAATTTTGATTTGACTTTTTTAATTCGAATTTAATTACTTTCGACAAATTGTTTATTTGCAGCTTATGATGCGCGTTGCAAAACTACATGAAAACGAAGATCTCACTCATTGTATCCCGGAAGAAGATAAACTTGCAGATATCCAAGGATTCGATAAAAATGTTTCTTCCATCACTAGTCATTTTGCTTGTGTTTGAAGTCACTTTCTGGGTTTTTTTCTTTACCTTTTTCACTTAATATTGTGAGATAATGTGTATATGATTTTGTAAATACTCGAAAATTTCGAGTTTCAGAATGTTGAATGGTCGTTGCATGATTTGTATATTTTAATCATGCAGATGGTCTTGGTTGTGTAAAATAATTTTTAATCCGTGCTGTATTTTAACTGCGAGTTCAAAATGCGCCTTGAATTTAAAATTGCACGTGTAATCATTGTAATAATTATGTGACAATTATCGTGAGTTATATACCCGGTTTCTTCCAACGGTTAACATTCGCAGTATGTTAAATAAAACTGGTCTTGCGAAACACTGCTAAAGTTGGTTTGTACAAATTTTTACTGCAAAAAAGACCTAAACAAATGATATTCATGTAATACACTAAATTCCCATAGAAAAATAGTGGTGAATGAGGAAAATGCCTAGAAACGATAGAACACAAATAACATCGCAACCTTCACTATTGCGCAATGAACCATGTAGGTTTTTGTAAATGAGTTTTATGTTTTCGGAGATCTGACTTTTGGACTTTTGCTTACTAGCATGGGTTCGGGAATTTCAAGCACGAAATACTCCGTTTCTTGTGCAAGCTTTATCCACTTGAATCCAGTGGAGGTTTCGCGAATTCTAATAAAAAAATTAGGCATTGTTTTACTAGCAGTCCGTGTAGATGAGGCAGTACAATGTACAAAGTTATAGAAGGAACTACGGAGTTTATAAATATATGAGATCTGTGTAGCAGTTAATCGGAAAGAATGACCGCAAGCCCGAGATTAAAATTCAAACAATCCACTTTGAATATTGAATCAAAAGATCTTGACAAACTTTTGTCATTCAGGTTCAACATGGATGACGAAATTTCGTCATGATCTTTTCCGATCTTTTCGTGATTATGTTTGCGGTCATCCTGGTACAACAGAAACAGGAAACGTACATGAATAAATGTAGCATCTTCAATTATAGCTGATTTTTAATAACTTTTTGGTTAAATTTTTCATCATTAGAGGAAATATCTGGAAGTTTGGTGTAAATCATCCTCCCTGCTCTTTTTATTGAATTCTATGATTACTTACCACTTATCCGTCTATATTAACACTATCCTCTCTTCCATCTTTTTCCCAGTAAATTCTCAGCAAAATTTGCAGATGATTTAAATTCCTCAGATTATTTTGTCATGAAACTTCCAAAATAATACACGTATAGACAGATGCATTTCAACAAATGTAAAAGGTAAAATTAAACCGGCATAACTATCCTCATGTTATACCGCAGTGAAATTCCTGAGCAAGGAATGAAATACATAAATTAGATGTACAAATAAATAGGAATTTTTTTCGTTTGGTGTTGTCTGTTTCACAATGCTATTAAAACTGAGCGATATGTTTGTGTTTTGGATACAAATTAACAATAAAATGAAATTGCCGGTCGAGAATTTCGGGAAACAACCGTAAATTCTCGTGATTTACTTCATTTTTTGGATGAAGTTTCGACGAATGGATCATCTTTGGCGTCATCGTGAACAATTGGAGCAATCATCTGGACAAATTCCTCGTAATTAATCTGAAGAATTTTTGCATATTTTGCAATTTTTCAACTATTCAAATTTTGTTTGAATAATTAACAAATTGTATTTATGGCAGCCAAACAAGCCTTTGATTGATTGGTTCAATACAACATGTCATGTATATTCAGTCAACTAATTATAAAGTTTTAAAAATGTGATGCTGACCTGTTCGTCGCCATCTTTATCAACTTCTTGAATAATTTCATCTACTTCTTCTTCGCTGAATTTCTCGCCCATTGTTGTCATGAAATGCTTGAATTCTTGAGCTGTGATGTATCCATTACCATCTTTATCGAAAACTCTGTAATGGTTTACAAATTTAGTTAGATTAATTTGCAAAATTTAAAAAAAATAGTTTTGCGAATTTCGAACCATTTTATCAGTTTGCAACACCTGTCCTTTTTGGATTATTTTCTTATTATAATGATTACTGTCACCTACAGAATGTAATCACATTTACTGATCATGTTGATCTCCGATCGATACGTAAGTAGTCTTGGCTTTTACGTTTAAGCTTTTACGATTTGCACATATAAATTCTATCTATTCATCAATACGTTTTCTTTTTATTACTCTCACTTCTTCATTATGTTGCACTTTAAGAAGCTTTTTTTTCTTCATTTTCTTGGTTTTTTCTTTTGGGAAACCCTCAGCTTAGAATAGCCTGTCATTGTTAATGGCATTTAGTTAGAGTGAGCCAAACGTTTAAACGAATGAACTTCTGGCAATCGACATTATAATACATGAAAAAGATGAGGAAGGGATTTAAGAATGCATCAGAAGCTTTCCGGAATACATATATATTTACGGTTATATTTATTTATTTTCAGGGAAGAAAAAGTGAAAGGAAAAAAGGATGCAAAAAGCTTGAATGATTGGTTTTTTTTTCTGTGAATGTGAAAAAGAAAACAAATGAGAAAACGCTTTTGATGTATGAAGTCGTAAGTGCATATATAAAATGCATACAATGTGTTTATATATTTAAGTTTGCCGAAAAGAATAGCTTAATCTAATAATTTGTAAGGTATTTTTTATATTTTTGAAAGGATTAAAAGATATCGTATCGAAATTACAATCTATTGATATTGCTGAAGTTTGATTTATAAGCTTTAAACTGAAGAATGTTTACATTAGCTTTTAAATCAAAATGCGATCCGATGTTCAATGATAATCAGACTCTCCTAGCTCATTCAAACACATCTGTCATTTTCAACACTTTTTTCCACTAAATCAATCATTATAGTGAAGAGAGGATAGCACAAACGACTGACGCAAAAGTATACGTACTTGAACGCTAATCGTATCAATTCTTGATCCGTTTCCTTGCTCATTTCTTTCATCATTTTACAAAATTCGAAAAAATCAATTTTTCCATTACCATCCACATCATATTCGTTGATCATATTTAGTAGCTCTTCTTCAGTTGGATTTAATCCGAGCGTACGCATCGCTACGCCTAATTCCCTGATATTCATCGTACCATTACCATCTTTATCGAACATCTAAATATGATAGCATTGAAGTAATACAGACACTGTCAATGTTGGTATTAGAATTACATTTACTTTTTTCAGATTAAAATGTATATCAATCCACACCTTTATACAGGTATTATTACTGAGATACATAATTGATCGGTGATATTGGAGAATTTTAATTACAAATATACTTTATTCAATGAAAGATAAGAAAAAGTTACTTTTTTGAATTTAAATTGAAAAATACTGATGAAGAAGAAAAGTATAACGCAACGTTCCAGGAAAAATTAAAGAAAAAAAATGTAACAAAAATTTAACTGAAAATTTGTTAGAAATTTAAATCGTTTCCAATAAGACCTTAAAAGCTTGTGCAAATTCTTGCAACTCTTCTGGTGTAAAGTCATCCTGTTCCGTTGCCGCTGATGAATTGGTATATCGACGGTACATTTTCGGTTCATCAACATGTGCGGATAAGGAATGTATTGGTTCCGTATTATGAGCTAAAAACTGACTTTGAGGCCAAAAGGAAATATTTTGTTAAACTTCGTTTTCACTTGACAATTATCAGTTTGATAACTTTATGTTTTATCAGTTATAACAGTTCGATAACTTAGTAGAAAGTGTTTGCAGAAATTTCAAGCAAGCCATGAAATTAAATACATCCTATGATATAAAGCATGCATTAGTAAGAATTCATTAAGAGATTAATTAGCGATGGATAAAAAATGAGGGAAATTTAACAGTTAAATTTATAAAAATTTTTTGGTTAACAATTTTACCAAGAAGTTCATCATTGCTGTGGATAACTGGAATATGCCAGTAATCCTGTTGATCACTTTGATGGAAGTAAATTTAGTACTTGTAGAAGTGAATGTAAAATCCATAGTTTATCATCATGTAGATCATTTCAAAATGGATTTTTCCTTTTTAAGAAAAAACATTTCATGCACTGTCGTATTAAAAAGAATTCATTAATTGTGGAAATTCTGATGACCGTTGCATTAGCACTACACCTTTGTAATAAATTTTTGAAATATTCAAAAAAAAAATGGAATTTACCTTTACGCATTAATTATTAATTAATATTTCAATGTGAATGGCTTGTCATTTTTATTTTTCTGTTTATTATGATTTTTAAAAAAGTTATTACACTGATAATTAGCAAATTTAAAGATTGAATTTAAAAAACCTTGAAACCTTTAAAGAATAAATTAAGCATGGATAAACGTTTCTGAATAGAAAAATGTAAATGGTTTAATGTTGCTAACCTGGAGGAGTTTCAGGTTGTATACTATTAGTTGTTGTGGTAATCCCTCCATTATTGCTTTCGCTGGAGGATGAGATAGATGTACTCGGTGGACTTTGAAATACACCCACCATGTGAACAATACGACCTGTGGCTGGCACAGCAACAGAAGAATCTTGAGATGGCGAAGGACAAAGTAGTGGCGCATCTTGACTACCTTGACACCTGTAAATTAATATAAAACATATCCCTTCAATAATTTACAACGACAATATTAAATATTTTTTGTTTCCTCCTTTCTTTTCATCCTTTCTTTAATTATAACACTGTGTTACTTATCAATTATTAAAACATTAATAATAATGATAATAAATAATAATAATAATAATAATAATAATAATAATAATAATAATAATAATAATAATAATAATAATAATAATAATAATAATAATAATAATAATAATAA
>JABVXW010000185.1:0-108042 GCA_013365375.1 Litomosoides brasiliensis | reverse complement strand
TATTGGTTCTTCGTCGCCATAATTAAAGTATTCCATTAGAGCATCTTCTGTTTCACTTTCTTTGCTGTTGCCTTCTGAAAGTACTCTTTCCCGTGAAGAATGCGCATCTTTTAAAAACATTTACATTCTGAAGTTACTTACGTATGATATGCATAACGAATTTCGGTTTCCGTTTGTTTCGGACCAGTCCATCTCCAATTGTCACTGTACCAGACACTTCATTTGCTGAAAATACTTTAAGCTTCTGATATCTAACCTGTTAAATTGTTCTTCTTACCGTAATCTCTTCTTGTCATCTTCCTATTCAGACATTTAACAAAATTCATTGATAACAGCGATTATCAAAAATCGTACTTTTCTCGCTATTACCACCTTTACCAGAAGTTCCCAACTCATACTCAGTTTCCTCCACTAACGCTCTCTCTCTGCTCGCTTTTACGACATTCCGACCTCTCTCATCTCTCTTTCTCACTGAGTATATCTGACCTCTCTGCAATTCCGCAGTTGCCACTGCACTGGAAGATTGAGCTTGCATGGACAAGTTCGCCTCATTAATTACTTCCTCCAGCACAACTGCACTATCCTGCAAATTCATGCATATTAGTATGTCTACCTGTTATACCTCAATCGTTGATTTTCAGTAGGAAATTAACGCTTAATCATATCTATCTATCTATCTTGACATTCTTTTTCTGCATTGTACTGCGTTCTGGTAGGGAGTTCTTCCGGCACTTCGCTTTTGTATTGCGGTCGTGCCATTTTAAACTGAAATCATAAAACTGCAAAAGTTTTCGCTGATTCAACGGTTACAAAATGATAAGAGCAATGACCGATCCTTTCTGAGAAAGTAAGTGCTTCTGAAATGTCATTGGTTGTTCCATCGACAGAAGACGGTTGTTAATTCAAATTCTTAAAATGAGAATTTAAAAAGAACCAATTATTCACTGAGTACATTTAAGTCATTGCATGATGAAATTCATAAGAATTAAAAATCTTACTTTTCATATAAATCAGACATGAACGTTTCAGGCATGAACATTTCGATTATTATTTATTAGAATTTTTTGTGCTTTAAAATTTCACCAAATTTCGTGCGCCATTATGTTTCTTTACCAAAATAATAATTTTAATTTCGAAGAGCGGCAATTTTCAAGCAAATTGAATTGCAAGTTTGTAAAATTTAAGAGATGCAAGATTTCTCAGTTAATGAAAAAGCACAAGTAAAGAGAGAAGGTGTGAAAAGAGGAGAGGTTAGGTGGGAAAGGACGTAATCCTTGGGGGTCAGCTTGCTGCTGCTGGAGATGTAGTAGGGTAGGCGGTAGTGAGCGATTTTTCGTGCTTTCGCTCGCCATAGTTGACATCCCTGACAGCAGCGATGGTCGCATCGCATTTTTTTTGTAACGAAGAGAGAGGGGAAGGGAGTGGACAGAGGTTGTGCGAGGGACCTTCCTTCTTCATCTCTCAGTCCTTCTCTCATACCATACCAACAACAGTGGAGGGAACGGAAAATGAAGCGCTCCGCGTTGGTGACTGACGGAAGCGTTCATTTCGGAAATTGCGATGTAACGATGGAATCAGAAAGATGAAATATAACTTTTAAAGAAAAAATTATCACAGACTGACTAAAGTGAAACCGATCAAAGCTATTCATTGACTGATCTATTAGACTAACTTTAGCGGGCAACTCACACAAGAAGTTCAAAAGAGACAGCTTGGCTTTGAAAACTCTTTCTACCAGAATGTCCAGTAACTTTTCCTTCTACGCAAACAACTACTACCGATCAAGCTTCCTCTTCAGTATGGAATCTGTGACCTTATAAAATTTGAAAAATTCCCACAGAATGATATTCTCAGCTTTCTACTGACTGAGCTTTCTTTCGTAACACTTACTTTGCTATGAAATCCGCATAATGCAATGTAATTTGCAAGGGACATTGTTCCGCGGGGGTTCCCCTACTCAATAACCGGAGGAGATTGAGGAGGCGAAAGTGGGAAGCGTCCGCAACAGTGGACGGCTGCTCGCCGATCAGTCAGCTGATGTAGTGGTCAGCTCTGCAACATAGTGCATTTATTATAGCAGCACGGACAACAGTGATGTTTTTTCTTGTGGTCAACTCCTCTGTCTCTCTGACATTCCTTGACCGTCACTTGTGTCTGCTCTCACTCACTCTCTCACCTCATCTGTCACCGTTCGATATTCTGGAATTTTCACGCTGACAGAGGGAGGTGACGTTTTAGAGAAGAAATTGAAAGTAAAAATACAAAGATCAAATTGGCAACATTCATCAAAGCAAAAAAAAAAAACACAGAGATGTTCGGAGGTCATAAGAGAGAGAGAGAGAAAGAGGGAAAAAGAGAGGAAATCTCTGAGGTCAGTATATTGTTGTAGGGAGTGAGCAATTACGGTTAAGCGTGGATTCTCCCTCCATAATTGACTTCTTCTTGATGGATTTTTGCAAACGTAGAGGGAAGATTCGGAATTGCAGATTATCATTTCTGATCTCAGTGCAATAGAGAAATAGTAGTTTAGGGGAAGCCTTTGTAGGTGTGAAAATTTACCATAATTATCATCGAATGATAATCGAAAAGAATGGCAATTGATGGAAGAAGTACCAGAAGGACTCACGTATTAGACGGACCTTTCTCTTTGTCCAAGCTTAGGGAACTAACAATCGGATTAGGACAATTTGATAAATAGGATACAATGGTTGGTCAGTTGGATGGTTGTATTTTGGCAAAGCTTCAAATTGTTTTTCCATCTTCTACGTCCTCTTTGACCGTCGCTTGTTGCGCATCTCTCTCTCTCAAGAACGATTGAATTGTAAATTATGTGCAATGTCATACATCGTTGACCTTTCAAACTTATTAATCAATAATCTGCTTCAAATTTGATGCTAATTTCTCTACAAAACACTCGAAATAAGTCTCTCCTACGTTACGTCATCTACGTGAACATTAATTTGGAATAAATTTATCAAAAAATTGCAGTTTATTTTCACATACCTTTCATTAATTGTATTTAAATATAAAAACGCTTGTACTAAAATAATCACTTTGAAATATAAAAAGAGTATAACAATAGCTGTAGTGACAAAAGAGGGATCGTTTGTTGGAATAGTAGTAGTTGCAGGCGCTGTTGTCCAGCTGTTGCAACCGCCTGTTTTAGTGCATTATGGTTGGCTGCATTATAATTAGGTACACACACACACACACACATACGTCTGGCTTTATTCATTGTCACCAACCTCTTGTAACATTGCTTAGAGATTATGTGACAGCTAAAATATATAAATTTCAATTCTCTTTCTTTGAATGTATCATGTCATTTCTTGCAGAAATGACAACGTGTGCTAATGAAATTTAAAATATAAAATGGATTACTTGAAATACAACATCTGGAATTTTCGTGTAACGTGGAGCAGTAAATACGAATTGCTAGTGGAGAAATGGAGTTGCAGCAAATGATAATGGAACTTAAAACAGAAATGAAAATGCAAAATGTTATTTGAAATGGTAATGAAATACAACAAGATGTGTTCTAATGAAAGGTAAAGTAAGAAGTGACAATGAAATGGTAAATAAGAAGTGGAAGTATTTTATTAATTAGGATGTAAACTGTCCTCAAAGTCGGTACTGCTCAATCTCGTCATTGCTTAACTAAATTAAAAGCTATTAATTTTTCATTTTGAATTCGGAATTGAATTGTTTTTAAAAAATTTTCATCATAAAATTGTCTATAAAAAAAATTGACGTTAATTTAGCAAGTTAATTAACGGATAGTATGAATTACCAATAACTCACTAATATTTATAATTTGTGATTTCTTCTCTTTACATTAATCGCATATTACTTCAATTAAATTTAAACAATTTCTTCCTTTGAATATATCTTCCTTTCTAACGAAATTCAAAATATAAAATGAATTGCTTGAAATACAATATGTCAGAACACCTGTTGTAGATCAATTTGTCGTGTCATATATGGTAACAATTACTGATTTCTCGTACTGTATTGCGTAATACTATTGGATATTGATAATTATCAACGAGGATCTCGCGGTTTACAAATAAACTTTGTTACAGTATATGTACGGATGTATTTGATCGTTTATGAGATTTGTTTTGTCTAATAACTTTTATTTTACTCATTAATGTTCTTGGCGTTAAATGAATTAATTAATTAAGCAGCACATTTAACTTGATAGGCAATTAACGACAAATTAGCATTTTAGTTGAAATTATTCTTTTCAAAAGTTTTTTTTATTTTCTCTTTGTTACTCTTTCTTTTTAATTTATATGCGAAGAAATGTTTTTTTTACGAATTTTTACATTTTTTATTAAAATTTTACAACCTTGAAGATGTGAAATTTTTGCTAATTTCTAACACTATTGGTACAAAATTTATTCGAAATGTATTACTTCGGAATAATGCAATATATCAGAAATAAAAATGAATAAGAAGTAAATTTATCTATTAAAATCGAAGAGGATAGATGAAAAGAAAAAATTTGCATAAGTAAAAAATGCCGTGAAAAGTGAAGTGATCAACGAGTACAAAAGGAGCGAATGTGATTCATTCAATTCAGTACTTTTTAAATGAAACGGCAAATTTGGTCGTTGCGGCAGACAAATTTTAATCAAAATTCGATCGCAAATGATTTCTCCGATGCAACCGTCTTCATCAGTTGAAAGCTTTAGCTCTCAAGCAAAAATTACTACAACAATAACTGAGTCGTCGGCAGGTTGACAATGCCAAAAAAAGAAATTTATAATCGATGAAATTTAGCAGAAATATTTTAATTCAAATGGCTTATATAAATTCTCAAGAAAAATATTAAAATTATTGACATTCACTAAGAAATTCCGTGGTATTTTTTTTCATTTTAATAAAAAGATCTTATCAATCACTTAAGTATTACTTAACTATTATTACGTAATTTTTTCTTTATTACAATTTGAATGGAAGTTACAGAGTCAGCTCGTGAAATTAGCTCACACATTTTATCAGACGAGGAAGCTGATAATTTATTGATGAAATTATTCAATTGTATTACGATAGATTCGAGAAATCGTAAAGTGGTAAATGACGTACTTAGAGATATTAACGTTATTGAACGAGTGATCGCAGGTTCTATGTTCGTTAACTTTTTATTTAATTTTTTTTTAAGAATTACTTCCTGAGTGTATGAAATATAGCAATTTTCATCCTAACTAAATCAATCTAATTTTTATTTACATTTTGATTTAAAAAAACAATGGACGCAATGATTAAAATAATTAAATTAAAATAATATTAATTTAACTTTTGTCTGTTCTTTTTTTGCAGTGAAATATTTCAAAATGAATGTTCGCTATTGGAAATTACCGTACCACTTCATATTTGCGGTGATATCCATGGACAATTTGTGGATCTTTTACGAATTTTTCAGCAATGTGGTCGGCCACCCAATGAGGTTTTAACACTAATTACTACTGAACAACAATTTTAATATTGAATTTTAATAATTTAAACACTTTTGCTACTGAACACTAATTTTAATTAATTGAGTCATTTAAAAAATGAAATGCGAAAAGTTTTTTTTCATTAATTAGAGCAAATTTTGTATCTCGGAAAAGATGAAAAAGCGCAATTTGCATAGCTTTTAATTCAATTATGACATTCATTAAAATGCATTATAGCGGTATCTCTTTATGGGTGATTACGTTGATCGAGGACCACATAGTTTGGAAGTGATATGTTTGCTGTTAATTTTGAAAATTCGCTTTCCGGCAAAAATTTTTCTCCTACGAGGGAATCACGAATGCTCACTCATAAATCATGCTTACGGTTTTCGGGATGAATTAGAGGAACGATTCCGAGATGGTAATTTATTGTGGATCAAATTTCAGGTATGAAAATATGTACAAAATGAAAGCATCCTGTTTATTTTATATGTTTAGTGGAGCCATTAATAATTGCTATTAATTTGTAAATTTCAGGATTTATTCAATTGGTTACCATTTGCAGCATATGTCGGTAAACGTATACTTTGTATGCATGGTGGTTTGTCACCAAAAATGACAAATCTTGACATCTTACGGCATTTGAAAAGGCCGGTAGATCCAATTAATGAAAGCATAGAAGTTGATTTGTTGTGGTATGTTACAGTAAATTAATTTACAAATGAATAATTAATGATTGTCTGATTTCTTCCTTACCATAGAAGTGTCATTTATAGGTCTGATCCAGACGCTCAAATGTCAAACGATCCAAATGATCCAAGTTTTGCGCCATCGGTACGTGGCATTTCTCATCATTTCAATCAGCGAGCAGTGATAGCAATATGCCAACAGTGCAAATTGGATTTTATCGTACGCGCTCATCAAGTTGTACAGGTAAGTGTCGCAAGAGATTAACTCGAACGTTCGCGACCCATAATTATTGCATAGTACAACGTATATATTAACTTTACGATACTAATCAGTTAGATAATTAATTGTATTAAAACAAATTATATATTTCACTGTGTAAATTTTGTCCAAATTAGAACCCTTTTTTATGGAAAAAATTTTTGGAAATGAATTTATTAATAAAATACTTAGTGCTAATACATTTTAAATGTTTTATTATTAGTAGTTATAATCTAATTGAAAATTAAAATATTCTTTTAAAACTATTTTCGTAAGGACTTGAGTTTTCTTTTTTTTTCTTCTTTCAGGATGGTTATGAGTTTTTTGCTGGTCGCCATATGATCACTATTTTTTCGGCTCCAAATTACTGTGGTACATTCAACAACTGCGGTGCAGTACTAACAGTCGATGAGGAATTACGGTGCTCGTTTGTAACGCTAACACCAAGCAAATATCGGTTAAAGGTACGGTCAAATAAGCATAGTGAAGTGGACATTGATGACGCAATAAAAGAGGAGGATGAGAAACTGTGATTTTACTTTCTGTTCCTTTTTTTTTCTACCATAACACTACAACTTTTATTAATTACCATTATTAGCATTACTATTATTAATATTTACTGCTACAAATGCTTCAATTATCATCGACGCCTGCTTATGAAATAAATTAATTTTTTAAATTGTAATTAACATATGTAATGCACGGAAATTAAAATTCATTTGTAAATCATATATATTTACCTGTATTTTATGGCAAAACATGAAATAGAAATCTCTTTAAATAATTGAATATTTCAAAATGAGAATCTTTCTCATGTCATAAGTTTGTTGAAGGTTTAAATCTCGCTAAGAACATATTATCATCACCACCAAGTAAGATAGTACCATCGTCAAGCTCTATCGCCTACAACAAAACAGGAAGATTTGTCTGCTATGGGTTGTAGAATGTAAAATAGCGGTAGCATTTCAATTAGCAAATAAAATTAGCCAACTGAAGAAGTTATTATTACCTGTGAGATTGAACTTATAGTTAAACCACTAGGATCGTGGAAACTTCTTGCAATAGTACCATTAGTTGGATCAATAAGCAACAGCAAACCATATTTGGGTAAGAAATAATTAAAAATTGACGTAAAAGCATGACTTTTTGCTACCTGTAATAACACTATCAACGGGAGATATTACAGTAATATTTTCCAGTGCATACCTTTCGTACACGATATCTGTATGAAATGCTCTTATCGGTAATTCTGTGTGAAACGCTCAAAACTCTAATCAGTAAAGAATGATCATTAAGGTTGACAGAAATTTCACAATTATCATCAGTGAAATGGGGAAGAAGAAGGACGTGGGAAGAAGTATAAGTAAAAAAAGGTTTCCAAAAAACTAAACAGAAAAATTGACAGTCTAAAAATATAAAATGATAGAATGAATACCATTGCGATGATGTCCCTTAGAAAGGGTCTTTCAGTAAGCCAAGAATCATCGGTCAAACGAGCTTGGCCAAGTGGCACCCATAACATACCATTTTTAGCTGTTCGAATATTGTCCGGATAGCCAGGTAAATTACTTGCAACAACTGTGTACTTTTGGTATTTATAATTGAAACAATGCCTAAAAAGGAAGTTTAGCAAGAAAATTAATTCGGTAAAATGGATATTTAATTGTAGAGAAAAGAGAAACCAAACAGAGACTTTTATTCTTTGCCTGAGAAAGAAAAGGATTTGATGATTTAGACTGTGCTAACTGTTAAAGAAAGGTGATGAAGGAATGAAAAGTTCATATTTAAATTAATAATATTCAATGATTGTGAAAAATATTAATGACTTAAGTATTCGAAGATTGCCCATTTCGGAAAAAAATACACATTTTCCAGTCTTATCAAATTCTACGCCGTTCGGATAATACAAACGATCGATCAGTACACGGAGGACATTCGTATTCATATTGTAATGTAATAATCTAAACAGAAATATTGTTAAAATCAAATCTTGAATATCACAAATTTTAAGTCTAATTTAGACGAGGGAATTAATAATTAATATTTAAACAATTGAAACTTTTTTCCAACTCAAACAACATACAGATATTAATTCATGAATTTAAATTAAAATCAAAGAAAATGCTTGAGAAGTTTTTATAATGAGAAATGATTAAAGTATCTATTGCTAGTATTTGAATAAATAATTTAATTTGACTTATAAATTTATTGAATTTAAATTTGAATAGACACTTACCTTCCATCCGCTCGATGTTCAACCATTGCATAGAAGCAATCACGATCAGCAAAACGATGAGATGGCTCAGTAAAGACGATATGCTGTCCATCTTGGCTGATATCGAAATCATTGAAATGAATAACTGGCCAAGATAGATCATGCGATACTTTAACTCCAGGCTTCAAGATTTGTCTGATTGTGTCTGAAATTTTATGAGTAAATAATTCTTTCATTTATTAAAAATTCTTTTACTTTGGAAAATTTCCAATTTTACGTTTATTCATTTAGGAAGAGTAAAGGACTTAAAATAATTTGTAGTATTAAAACAAAAAATTAAGCTTTAAATTTAAAAAATTATTGAAAGTAAAAAGATAATATTAGTAGGATAATTTGAAATCAGTAAAATTTTAAATATTTTTCAGAAATCACAAGAACTTGAGATAATGTCAATTAACATTTCGTTTCTCAAATCGTAAGTTGCGCATTTTGTCAACTTAAGATTTATTGCTATTATCTAATTCGGTTTACTTATCGTTGAATCAAATAATTAAAGCTAATGAGATATTCATCCTGCCAGTCTTTTAATGCATAAATGACACTTATACTATTTTGGATGTTTGCTTCGAAAAATCCGTAATACGCATCAGCAATAAGCAATAAATCCGGATTTTTTTGGCTGAATCGCATTCCTAAAGGACGGCCGCACTTCGGTAATGAATGATAGCTTCCGTCACACGTGCTGTCATATTCCGTTCTTGCGAATAACTTGAAATCTTTCACCACCTTCGCCTATTAATGATACTGTGATAATTAGTTATAAATTTAGTCCTATCTTACTACTGTGATATATTTTTGCACAAAATTAATTTACTGATAATAAGGATGTTGAATTATTGAATTAAAAAAATTTTTTTTTACTCTCTTCAATTTGATTGAGAGGAAGTTAGAATTTCGATTTCTCACATAAATTTGACGAAGAGGAATTTTGTGATTCGAAATTCTCTCGCACTCATTTCCACGTGAAAGCTAGAAGGCATAAAATAGTCGGACATTTTTTAACGAGGACATATCAAATTATGTCAAATTATGCCTACATTTCTAAATTTGTCAATTTCAATTGCAGCAATGAAACCGGTCTTGAGACCAACATAAACAGTTCCGCTTTCTTCATGTACTGCAATTGATTCAGGTCCATTAATTTCATTCAGTAATAATATTTCTGCACGTGTTAATTCCTGGTTCGGTTTTAAAGCGCCCGTAAGATTTGGTGGTTTTGGAAGTCTAAAGTAAACAATAACTTTAATAATTTATAACTTCCAGAAGTTAAAAAGAAAAAAATCTTCTTCAACATCGTTACGATTTTATCTTTGAGGAAGAATAAGGATGGAGAAAAAGCAAAAGAAAGACAGAATCGGGGATTTTATATTTTTTTAAAAATCCAATATTAAAAAAAAAGAATTTTCGCATTTTATATTCACTAATATTCGACAATTACAAATTATTACTAATTAGTTTTTACGACACTGTTAAATTTATTAATATTCTATTCAATCTACGATTGGAAAGTAAAGTGAAATGTTGCAAAAATATCTGAGAACATTTTTTAATTAGTTATTTTTAAGAAATTTTTTTACGAAATTTAATTAATAGCAAATAGATTTAGTGCGGAAACTATAAGAATAATGAAATTTTCCTAATTAATAGTGTGAAACATTAAAATTAATATTTCATATATTTCGATATATCGAATGATTTAATTTGCTGTAAAACGATCTTTGATGTTTACTATGTAATTAATAAAATTGTGGAAAAATATAGAAATTGCTAAAATAGATTAATATAAATTAAATTTTGAATCTTACCTGTATTTTACAGATTTGATCGGTCCACTTAAAATGTAATAGTGCAATAATATTGCCAAAATAATCGAAATAAAAGAACCAAATGAGAACAAACAGAAACGTTGACAACTAAAGATGTTCATTGTCCGTTAATTCATAATTGAATTAATTATTACTTATTCATTCTATCAATAAAGTAATGCTACTTAAATAAATGTCTTATAGTCAAAAGACTTTTGTAACGAAAAAAGAAATTACAAAAATATTAATTATTTAATGTAAAATTTCAAAATTTAGAATTTCAGAATTTATCAACCATACGCTGAAAATCGTCGTAGCTTCTTAGTTTTTGGTAAGCATATTATAGCTGATAGTGATAAATCTTCTCCCAGTGCTCCATGACGTGAACCGTATCGATCAGATCGATTTGTTTTACGTCTTACCATTTTATAGTTATTCAACTTTGCATGCTAAGTTAATATCCATATAGTATAAAATAGGAATTGGAGAATGTTCAGTTAAAATTTCATGATTTTTAAAACAAACAGAAATGAAGTAATAGTTAATTTATAAGATTACTTCATTGAAATGAATTAGGAAGGGAAAGATGGGAAAAGAAGCACACAAAATAAGAATGATAGATCAAAGTGAAACCGAACATTCCGGGATATTTCATCATTAACTGTATTTATCATCGTTGATACTAACAATGGGAAATGATATTTGATAAATTAGTATTATTATC
Organism: Litomosoides brasiliensis; assembly: GCA_013365375.1. Lineage (NCBI taxonomy): Eukaryota > Metazoa > Nematoda > Chromadorea > Rhabditida > Onchocercidae > Litomosoides > Litomosoides brasiliensis. The sequence continues at coordinate 96,849 of JABVXW010000185.1, read as the reverse complement.
GACGATGGACAGTGATATATTATAAATTGGTGTAGGCAGATGAAAATCAAACGATCTACGAAATAGGCCTAATTATTGCTAAAATTGCATACGAATTAGCTGTATGCATAGATTTTGAATGTTAGTTGAACAAATGCCATAAATTAAAAAAAAATCTTTTTAAAGTTTAGGATTAATCTAACAAAGTAATATTTAACTGATTACAGAGTGTTTCTCCTTTTTTGCAATTATTTATTTTCATATCTTTCTTTAATATGTTGCCGAAAAATTAAGCTTATAAAATCATTGTGTTTTTCTTTTCATAAAGCAAAATATTTGATTAACTTACTTTGGTTATTATTGCACTAATAAATTTGTTTTGTTCATGAAGTAGTAGCATAGTGGTACTCCTAAAAATTAAACGTATAGAAAGATGAAATGATGACGAATTAAATCATACACTAATTGAAATTTTCAAATAGCAGTAATTGTCATCAATTATAAGAGGACTTATTGATTACTCTGAAGTTAGAAATCTGTAGAATTCTATCGATCATGCAACAGTGGCTACAATTCACACGGTGATGCACCGTAACACTATCGTTAACTATTTTTTAGACTGTTGAATTACCATTTAAGAGTTCGACTAACCACTCCAGCTAATTATTAATGTCTAATAATGGGACGAAATCTCCATATTTGTCAAAAGTCGGAAATCGCGTGACAGTCTTTACAATCAGGTCAAGTTAAAAGTGATTTCTTATGATCAGTCTTGCAGCGAGTGGGGTTTGAACCCACGAGGACTTAGCGTCCATTGGATCTTAAGTCCAACGCCTTAACCACTCGGCCATCGCTGCCGCGCCCCCTTACATCCAATACTTTGTAGGTTACGTTGGACAGCGTTATAATTTACTTAGTTAAAAGTCCCACAGATCACTTTTATTGAAGTAAAGGTTATGGCAGTTCATACCCTGTCCAATCAATGTTTCGCTTAATACTAACTGAGAATGAGAAGTTTCTTTTTAGGATTAGCATTGTTTTCGTCTTTAACAAGTAACCGATCTGTTCTTTACGGACATAAGACAAACAAGTCTTGGTGGACTGAGAAGTCGAAAGTTTCAATTTCAGTGTTTATATTTGCTCTAATCCATCTCCCTATAAAACAGGAAAAGATCAATTATTGAAATTTGTCCTCTGATAATTTATCTCAACATAAATGAGAACTTATTACGAAAGTATTCAGAGAGATATTTGCAGTTATTAAGTGCCAGGTTATCTTTAAGGTTCAGTACAATTTCGTAAAACTGTGGGAAATTATACGACCGTCAGTAGTCGAATTTGAAGACAATTTGGATAAACTTTTTAATCTTAATTCTGGCGTTGGAGTAGCGATGTAATTATCGGCTGGTTGACTTGCAGGCAATCAACAGGGGTCCGATCCCCTCTGATTTTCCGATAGTTGAGTGTATAATGAAAAACACCTGAAATAATTTGTTATGAACGAATAATTTGATGACTGAGATAGAGGTGTTTTAAGATTTTGCGTCTGGTTATTTTAACTGCAGTTCCATGATACATTGAATGATTGGATACTTTTATCGGTCCTAAACAGGAAGTCCAAATTAAAAAACATTACTGATATTATTTCTCTCAGGTAGCCGTGATAAGTGTCACAGTGTCTACCAGTGAGTTCCTGACTAGCACGTACATTTTAGAAGCAAACTTTTCTCCCATACCATTTTCTCGATTTCATTCTAAATTACTAATGCTTATCTACCAATGAATGGTAACCAGGTTCGGTTAAATATCATCCACATATGATTGAGTACCATTCCTATGGATGTTTTCAAATTTTTTCTTTGTTATTTTGTTATTTTAGAAGTGCTGTTGGTAATTGTTTCCCTTTCGAGAAGAAAATTATGCCTTACCATTATTTGAACTTAGAAAGTTTCAAATATTTACATTTTTTACAATATTACCATTTCAGACAATGCTCCTTTCAATATGAAGGAATACATCGACGATTTCAAATGCTGCAGTGCATTAAAATTTGAAACTAATTAAAAATTAACCTAATTTTGAGTGTTTACTTCATTACTAAATTGCCGACGAAAGTTCCACCAAGCTAACAATAAAACAATCCTTCCTCAATAAAAATTAACTTTTGTAAAAGCTCTTTCACGATTCGTGGCATGCATCAATGATGCATCTTTCTCGCAGTGGAAGTCATCGATATCGTTTTTCTAGCGTGGGAGATGACGGTTTGCTCGGGGATTGCTGAGATGTCTTATAGTTGAAAGATTTAGGAAGTTTGACAAATTGTGTCGTAAACTTTTGGGAAAAGAAAAAGTAGATTTGCAAGTATAAGGAGATTATTTTGTGCCGAAGATTGATGAAAAATTGACGGGAATTAATCGCGAAAACAATTTCTGAGAAGATTCCTGAAAACAGTTCCCGAAAATTTCCTTAGTGAAACGATGTCTTTCGTTATTATTTGTAATATATTCTGCGAATAAAGATGGATTAATTTGTAACAGTTGCATACAAAAATAAGGCCTGTACAGTGATATCTATATCATTTATCAAAAGGTATTGCGGGAAATTGCAAGCAATATTGAAAGTGTACGTGATATTCCAATCATAACTTATTACTTTCAAGAATTTGTGGCAAGCGTCATCATTGTACATTTGAGGTTATATTTGAATATGCCTACAGCAAGTAGTAAGACTTTTATTAAAGTTTTAGGACTAAGCGAAAGGAACAAACATAATTTTGATTTATTTCTGTTTTGTTGATGTCTACATCTCAAAAATATCAGGAATATTATGGCGAATCTAAAACTGACACTATCGATGAGGACGATTCGAAGTGAGTCTTAATAGATTTTCTTGTATATTTTTATAACAATTTTGAAGTCTCATTCGAATATGTAATTTCGAAAACTTGGAGGCTTTATTGATTTCTTCTTTAACAATCCAAATTTTCTTTATTACAAAATTTTTTAATTCTAGAAAATACTAACCACTCTTTTTGTTAGAGTAATGCTGCCATGATTTTAGATACGAATGCAGTATCTGCTATAAAGAAGCAGCGAATCCGGTTGTCCTTAGCTGTGGCCATTTTTATTGTTGGGAATGTATTGACGAGTGGTTGAGTAAGTACGCATGTAGCAAGAAACAATGTCCCTTCTGCAAAAGGCATGTACAGGATGGAGACGTATGTTTGTGTGCTTATTTATAAATGTAATAAGATATGCGATCGAATGCAAGACTACCATAGTGAACTGTTTGGTGAATTTAGCACAATTCAGGTGTACTTTCTGATAAAATTCGCAGGTGGAATAGTGCTGCTGAAGTGAAAATTGTTTATCGAAAAACTGTTGTAGTAGATTGTACGGAAATTGTATTATTGGAAAGTGAAGGCTAAATCATAAAAAAACGGATTATATTTTCAGCATTGTTTTGCTTTTGATGTGCTTTATTCAGTTATTAACAGAATGTCTGTTTAGAAGTCCTCATATTACCTTAAAACTTGAAATATATCTCATCTTTCAAACTTTTGAAGTTTATTTTAAACAATAAAATGGTAGTTTCCTGCAATGCATAGTTATATCTGCCTGAAGCTGTTTTGATTTCTGCAAAAATCAATTTTTTTAGGTCATTCCGATTTATGGTAAAGGGATGGTGACCCACTGTGAGAATCCGAGACCCTCAGCACCTGCACGAAATCGTGAAGTTAGTCATTTTTTGATAGAGACGATTTAAAAATTGATTCGAGATATGGGACCAGAGCCCACCTTCAGTTTGTTTCATATGATGCTTAAAGAAACCTCATAAGTAATTTTGTAGTTATACCTACTCTAAAATCGTGCTCTTTTATTATGAACTTGTAATTCTAGAATCAGGAGGGATTTGAAAAGCTGTCGAAAAATCTACATTATATCGACAGTGAGTTGATGGAGTGAGCTCATATGCTTGCATGTGTGGATGGATGTGTGCATGTTTGTCATCGTGATATTAATGCAATTCTTTAATCAATAAGTTCTAAAAATATCAGTCAAGTGAAATAAACTAATTCAAGGATCACACAGAAGAATTACATTCACTTACTGATGACGTCGGCTGGATAAATTTTCTCAAAGTGGGTACTATTATTGCTGGCTTAGTTGGCGCTTTCATGCTCGGCAGGCAAACAGCAAAAAGGTAATTTTTAATTTTTGAATAACTTGCAAAATTTTACGTCAAAATTTGTTAGTTTGATCCCCACTAACATTTCTTGCCCTCAGATTGCACTGTTTCATTATCTTTAAATGCTCATATTTTACGTCATTGTTGTAATTGTTGATGCGCATTCACTGAAAATCTCTTGTTAAATTTGTAAGTATTAAGATTCAATATGAGAATAGATTCAAAAAATTTATTGAACAAATAATGTCCGATTCCTATGTGTTAGTATTTTTCTTATTGGTAGAAATAAAGGCTGTTACTGCGTTTAATTTCTTGAATTATAGGACGCGCAAAAACTAGTGTGGCGAGCCGAAAAATTGGTTTGGTTTATAGTACTTATCTTCTGCAACCTTTAAATCGTGTGCACTGTCTATAAATTTTGATACTCATTTCCTTGTTCATATTTAAGTCAATGATTGACTAGTCATGTTAGTGCTCTCTATTCATTGCTTTAAATACCTTGTATCTCAAAGTAGCGAAATGGTTAGAAGTTGTATACTATTGTCCTCGATGTATATTTTTATTTAAACGTGTCAAATAAATATTTTTGTCATTGATTGAAACAGTTAATACGCGGTATTAATGAATGGCCGTACAGAGTATTAATAAAAATAACAATAATTACTAAAGTGCAGGAATGGGATGGATATGATTTCATACGTAACATGCTGCTTTTAAAACATTTAAATATCTATCATCTTTGCACTCCAATGTAATAATACATTTTTCAGAGAATTTTTGATATTTCTTAGCAGTAAATGTTATAAATACATACAATTGTCGTAACAACCGCAATGATTCTACTGGATAAATGTTTGGAATTTGTATTGGACTGCTATATACGGGAACATTGTGATAGTCAAAGAAAGTATGCCGTTGGTGGAAGCACTGGGTTCTTAATTGGTTCGAAGATGGGTGAGGATTTTCATGTTGCGCACATTGCAATGTGTGCACATCCTGACACAATGCGAGATGAGGTATCCTTTTTCCAACCATTCTGCAATTGGACTTATCGTTCATAAGGCATATTATGCTCATTATTAATGATTGTTTTTTTTTCTCTTTACTCTGAGTGTTTCAAAAACTCTAATGCTCTCATATTGCGAAATGAGATTAGAGAAATCTAATCGGATTTTTTGTCACTTTTTTTATTTAATTAAGAATCAAGCATTTTTAGAAGTGAAATGAATTTTACAGACTGGTGATAGTTATTCGAAATCAATAGATGCTGATTGGATTGCTGATATTGGGTCACGTGTTTTAAGGTTTTTGCCTGGAGGTACGATGATAGTTGGTAAGTACTCTTGATGCTGCACTGAACAAATATTAGATATTAATTACCAAGTTTACTAAATTTAAATGAATCATGCTTTATATATAATAATCGTCTCGTTGTTGATTAATTCCTCGTGTCGGACTACATTAATTTTCTGTACACTTTAAATTTGTTGATATCTCCTTAATGTTTGATTCAAAATAGGTATGGCATATCGTGAAATCTAGATTCTCATCATTTTAGGTTTGCTATGGTTAGCCGATTCAAAAACATCACTGCAGTCGGCACAAATTCGTTGTATGCTTGTTCAAGCTCTTTCTCAGATAGCAATACGTCATAACGCGCTTAGTTCTCTAAACATTAGGCCCGTTGATAATTATTTGGTTTGTTCTACCTTCTAATATTACTGCAATTTTGGAAAAAATATAGGCTTAAACTAAGATTTGGATAACTTTTTGCGCTAAAATTATAAGTTTTAGGCATTAGTTGGAATTGATACACCATTGGGTAAGCCGTTTGGATGCATTGTTGACTGCAGTCGGAAAGGTGCTGCTGGCTCACAAACTAAAGTGAGCTTTACTCAGGTATCTGCAGTTTTCATATTTTTCATACAGTTTTCATATTTTTAATTGCATACTTTTCGTCTAATGTTCTCAGTGATTTTTTAATCAGAGTGTAATTAATATTTAATGGGTGCAACAGCGTTGGCGGTAGTGAACCAGAAGGCGAGTAGTTTAAAATAGTCAGCCTTCACTCAGATTTTATGCCTTAGATATTGTTTTTGTAATACTCTAGTGCAGCTTATAAGTGATGTAGTAAAAAGAGTTAAAGCTAGTAACACGCCACCTATTACAGTTGGAATGGGTACGCTTGGAATCATCTGCTGCTTTTCGATTATCAGAACCTTTGACTGATGGTGTTTGGGATTTTAACAAGCAGTTTGCAAGTGCGATACATGAGTGGGTTGAATGTGTAAGTGTTTTATTCATTGTTTGGTTGTGTTTTTATTTATTAAAACTTCTAGCTTTTTAAGTTTAAAAATACAGTGGTGGTTTTGTGATTCCAAGTTTTTAAGTTTTGTACTTCAAAGATTAATTACTACTACAACGTTTTGAGAGTCGAAATAAAATAACCTTATTTTAGCTTTTGAAAACAGATGTAGCATTAGTGAACGGCTTGTCACGGACTCGAGATGAGTTTTTGAGATCGCGTGATCGTAAAAATCGAGGAATGGACACGTTTGATGTCGAAATATTTTTAAATGCCGGTGCGTTTTATCTACTGTTCAAATAGTTTATGCTAACATATTTCTCTGTCATCTCTGTTACACAGAATACGAGCGCAATAACTGTACATTATTGTCCTACAGGGGAAGTTATTACTCTTATATTTCAATTTTTCATTCGCTAAAGCGAGTTATTTCGAATTTTAGCATTTTCGTAAGAACTGAAAAGAGACGGGACTGATATTATTGTAAGATATTATTGTAATAGTATAATTATGATATGAATTATTTACTGTCATTCTCAAAAGATAGCTGTGTACTTGCTCAAACAAAAAGCTGTCGGATGGCACGAAATCTATACGTTCTTTTAGACAAATGAAATAATTGCAAATTAAATAAAATTGTAGGTGCAGAAGACGATTTGGTTAACAAAAACATATCTTCATTCTGCACCATTGATTTGATTGTGGATACTATTGCGAAGGCAGCAGTGCCCAGTAAAGCTACCGTTGGTCAGGCAGTTGATGCTGTTAAGGAGCATATAATACGATCGTTATGTAGTAGAGCTGGTAACTTAAAAACTATATGTATATATATATATATATATCGATATATAGCTAAGTTCTGTCAAATATCATTAAAATTTTTTTGTTTTTTGATAATACGAATTTAACACATTATTAATTTTCTTAATACGATGAAAAACTGAACTCTAGTGGAGTTTTATAAGGATTAACTATTTGTTTTAATCCACCTGCAGAGAAGTCTGTCAGTTGTTAAAATATATGAATTTGCATCTATTTCAAAGAACTTCATTACGAAAGTACTGATGTGATCGAAGATGAACCAAAGGATCGTTTGGCGGTACATCAGTTACCTCGTGCTGCTTATCTTTCTTTACCCAGTCAACGAGCAATCGTTTTTACTGATTATCTATTTGAAAGTGATACAGCGTATGATGCACAGCAGTCTTTCGCAGAATTTTTGACTCTCAAGGTTTCTCCAGGTAAGTAGTGTTTTTGATAGAATATTTTTCAGAGTTTTAAAGTTAATTCGTTTTGATCTAAGATAGATTTTATATTCTTCATAACTCTCAGGTGGGATGACTTTCTGCTGCAAAAAATACGTTAAACCAGTAATAGTTTAATTTTCTTCGCGGTTCATTTCCTGTACCACTAGCTTCTTGAGTCAAATTTGATTGTCTGTGGTGGAACATTAGAATAATAAAATATTTAGACGACATTGATGTGAGTAGTGAACGTCATTTGGATGGGAGCGATTTATTGAATCTGTTGAATGAAGATGATAGGACTAGCCGCGTGGAACAATCCAGTTCATCGACATCGAGCTTAAGTTCCGTTATACTGCCTCCAATATATAAAGCTGGTGAAGTAACTTCTATAAATTACTATTTCATTATTGCAGCACTCGTTGCTTTGTTGTCGGTTGTTATCTATCTTTTGATGAAAACGTTATCATCTTGATAGTTCCTTAATTATTCAAATATAGATGATTATTTTTTGTTATAAAATTCTTCATGATCCTGCGTATGGCTGACCCAATGTAAATTTCTTAATAGTTATTTGGCTTTATAAAAAAATGACAAATTGCCAGGAAGATCTAAAAGCACAAAGTCGGTCCCCTAGAAAATTTTCCCGTGATTTCGTTCTTTTTCTGCTAGCTTTACTGCTTTTCATATTAATTTCAGTTTGATTTTAAGGTTAGTGGCGAGATTGTCCCAGTTTGCTTATATTGTCAGAGTTATTAATGCTGGATTGTTATCGGATAGCATAAGCAGCATAGCAATAAGCTGCTTGTTTCTAAGTACAATTAAGATACTGGTAAGATTAACTTTTACGATAGGAAAAGATGATTTCTTATTTAAGCAAAACTGTTCTAGCTTCACATATTTATATATATACATATTTAAATTCACTTTAAAGCCACAATATATACAATGTTCATTCAATTTTTGCTAAGCATTCAATTTAGAATTTTACCGTATAGCCTTATGCGTCATATTTTTGCATTTCTATTTTCAAATCCGAAATCCAATTATTATGTGCTCTTTCTTTTTTCATTTTCTTTACAACATGTTGTAATAATTGTTCAGAAAAACTATTGTTTTTTTTCTAACAAATTTTGCTAAATTATGTCTGTTTGTTTTTTTGTAACATGGATAAAAAAGTATTTTTACGTATTTTTTGTCGAATATGCAATTGATATTAATCAATTTTAAATATCTCATCCTTGAATGATTAAATTCCTTAATTTACTATTCGTGTTGTAAATGATTTTTTAATGATATTTCAAACGAATTAAATTGCAGATAATTTTTTTTCATTTCAACATTTAAATAGGTGAAATAATTTTAATTATATTCCAAATTTTTGTATATCACTGAGATGGTTTTTTTGATGGCAAGTATTAATTTAAATTTTCTCTCTGTAATGTAACACTGAATTAAATATTCCTATTGCTAATTTCTCTGCTTTGTTGTTCGAACATCCCTGAAGCGTGACTTGAATTTTTAACAGATTATCGGAGGACTTTGAATTGGATGAATATATTTTATTACCGCTTCAGAACATCGCGAACTATTTATCCTATTTTTTCAAAATTGTTTTATGCTATTTTATTTCAGGTTACTTCAAACTTGACTGCAGTTCAGTATGGAAAAATGACATTTAACAGGGCTCGAGTATTCGGTATATTTCTAGAGATTATTGGAATGATTTTTTATTGATTAAAAAATAGGATTTTTATCATTTATCAAATCGAATGATGAGTTATTTGATCCGCACGAATTAACTGTTTCGTCTGGTTTAACAAGTGAATGTTTTTTTGATTTCAACGATTTAAAATTTAATGTATAACTTTAGGCAGAATTAGTTATGACTTCCAGATTCTTTGTTTCGCCATTCGAAAGTTGTACTGCAGTACAAGCACAAATCAAGCTATGCCATTAATGACGTATTACAATTCAAAAATGGTGAGGCAAATGAGCAGGCAAAAGAGGTGCAGTCGAAGTATGTGTTCCGGCCACGCTTGCCGATCCTCATCGAAAATGATCATTTCGATGCGCCATTCCAGTACGAATACAATAAGATTTGTCGCGAATGTTATTCTTGGGATTCTGAAATGAGTGCTATTAAAACAGTTTGGTTAGTGAATTTAACTTGGATGCTAAGAAGAGCTATTCAATATTCAACTTTTTGTAATTTACTTAGGCAAATCTATTATATTGTTTATTTTCAGGGAAAGATTGAAACCACCACCACAAGAGAAAGTTGAAGATAACGTGCTGCTAGTTGGAAATTTGCGTTCGCTTCCTTGGACTTCAGTAAATTTCTGATCCTTTTTTTACTAGAAAAAAAAACACTGTATTTAATTGGGTATTTGAAAAATTTTCTTCGAAATAAGTGATTTTTCAACTTCATGATTGCAGAATGAGTGGTGTGTGGAGCGAGCATTTGACTGCTATCGAAATAGGTCGGACGTTGCACGAATTCATGTGAGCATTTGAATTTCTTTCAAGTAGAAGTTTTGTCTTACTAAAACTTCGCTTTTGTCTGCACGATCAGCTAACAGTTAAATTGATTTGAACGATTGGACTTAGAAGAGTAAGTTAACATATGTCCCAATTAATACAAAATTTTTTCTTTTTATTTATTTTTTTCTAGTTAACCATAAAATACTTGGAAATGTTGAAAAAATTGCCGAATCTACAAATTGGTATTATGTTAGACATGGCTCATCATATTCAGCAAAAAGCTTTAATGGAAAGAACCAGAAAGTTGTTCGAGCTGGTGTGCCAAACATATTACACTGTAAGTTCCAAGTGCATGGAAGCTAACATGCATCGTATCTCTTTTCCTTTGGCTTGACAGTTGAATTCGAAGTTTTATCATTAGTTTTTTATGAAAGCTTTTTTCGAAATCTGTCATTTTTAGGGTAATTTGAAGAAGTTAATAGAAAGTGACGAAAATGCTGAACCTATTGTGGAATACATGCATCAAGTTGAACAATTTGAAGCTGAAAAGCGTAAGCTGTTGAACATCACTGAACAAGATATTGTCACTGTTGCTCCAGGCCTCTATGGTCAGTTTCTGTATTTGATCCCGAAATGCTGATATCTTAAAGATATCAGCTTGTTAAGAAAACATTTGAAATTTTTATAGCATTTGCATTATCATCTGATTGAGTATTTTTGAATTCCAGTTCATTTATTAATTTATATATGAATTTTATATTATTGCAAAGATATAATTGGCTATTTTAGTAGAAAAAATGTGTTTTTATTGCTTTTAAAATTACGTTGCTTGTGAGCATTTTAATTAATTTAAGCGATTTGATCTGAAGTTTTATTACTGTATGGGAATGACAGTCCGAACAGGACAGACTTTGTGGTTATTGTAAGCTGTCTAGAACTACGAAATTACTCATTTTTTGTTTTAAACTTAAATAATATTCAAAGATTTTAATTTTCAGGCTCCATTCAGGATTTCTTCCGGGTTTATTTAGCGAGTACTTATTCATTATCAATTACATGTTGTGCACTGTATCAGAAAAACATTCTGTATCGTGTGGTTTGTTTTTACTGTGTTAATGATACTACTTTTTTTTAAGTTCGCCCAGTGCTTGGATTTTGTTTTCTTATTCCAATTCAAAAGCTTATATTGAATGTTATTTCGTCAGATGTAGCGGATGCACTTTATAGGCTGATAAGAAGTATGAATCAACGAAGGATCAGATTGCTATGCCATATGAATACCCGTGCAACGTGCCACATTTGATATTCGGTAATTTTGATTATCGGTATTCACGAATAAGGAAACAGTTCGAACTTCACGACCTTCATATTCTAGCTTTCTCAGTATTGCCCTGGTACAAAGATTTACCCGATACACATGGAAAATTCTTTTCACCAAAATATGAACGAATCCATTATCCACGAGCATTTTTTTAGGCAATGATAATTTGTGAATAAAAAATTTGTTCATTAGCAACTATATTTTGCATATTTCTTTTGAATCCTACAAGTTGGACAATTTTATTAAGACTGAAGATGGTTTCATTTTCTGTTCTTAACAAATTGTGTTTTCTTATAGTCTTTGTTCATCTTTATGTGTAGGAAAAAAAATGGAAATGCTTGACATAACTTAAAATATGAAGTTGTTTATTGCTGTTTACCATCCATGCAAATTATATTCAATGAAATTAAAAGCCGCCGAGATTTCACAAACAGTAACAGTATCACGCAAAATTTTCCATTCGTCTCCATTTGGATCAAAATTTTTCTTCATTATTGTGCCAATTTTTGAAAATATTTTATGCTTTTTTCTCTTCTTTTTGCTGTGCTCTTTAATTAACTAAGTAACATGTATGAGGCGCTACTACATTATCTTAGTAGAATCTTCAGGCGATATTCTCCTAGAATCACTATTAGAATAAGCTATTGCTAGCATCATCAACCTATCATAAGAGAACTTATATATCGAAAAGAACAGGAAAAAGTCAGAAAAAGCTAAGCAGTAATGAGAACGAACATGTCGTTGTACAACAAATACAAATAAATGAGACATTCACCAATTGTTTTTCACGTGTTCGAATCAAATTATTGTCGTGGCAGATCGTCGTTGCTTTATCAGATTGATCACTTTTAAAGCGGCAAAATGAAAGGTTAACATTCTGTATAGTTTATAACGATTCATTCTTATCTCTTCAAATTTTTATTTCTGATAACATCAAGTACTATTCTTCTGCGCCTATAAAATTCAATTTATTTTAATGCACATGAGGAGTCTTATACTCTTGTTCAGAAGGATTTATCCTATAAGATGGGAGCATATGATACTTGAAGGTATATATTATTGATTGATTCATTAGAAGATTAATTATTGAAATAATCCAAAAAAGTGTTGCTACAAAAATCCTCCCTTCTTGTTTGTTAATAAATTGAAGTGGAACGCTGCTATATTACTACAATATCGTTGCTTAGTTCATAGTATAGAAATTTTTTGTAGTAATTAATTTCACATTATTTTATTCGTTGATAAAAATGCATACACAAATTTCCAGTTTGCATTTTATTTCTTATATAATTTAATTAATAACACCAATGCATAAAGTTATCTGTCACAGGTAAGGAGTAGTGAAATGAAGGAGAGAAGTGATGTAACTGATGAAATGAAAAAGAATGTGAAATAAGATAAGAGTTAATGCACAAAGAAGTAGAATTGAATGATAAGGAGAACGATTACAAGTTTCTTTTTTCATAGGCTAAATAGATGTTGTTTTCAAGGAATATATTCTGACAACAACAACAACAACAAGAAACTTGCGGCACTCATCAAACCTTTCTTTTTCCATCATTTTGAATCAATTTATTTCAGCTATTCATCAATTATTTTCTTTCTTTCAAAGTAATTATTATCATTTTTATCACTAGCAGCATTGTTTATCATTCTGTATGATATTTTTTGGATGTAACATTTTTGTTGCAAGTCAGTTCGTCTTTAGTCTGATATCATCTCACACTGTGAATAAAATATTTCCGCGAATGAAAGGAATGAGAACTATGAATGATTTCGATTAGTACAAAGGTCATTAAATTAGTGATTGCTGCTGATATGTTGTGGCTGTCCGATTTAGATAATTTCACTTGACTATACGAGAGGTCACCATATTCATCTCCAATCTTTCTTCCTTTTCCAATTCATCAATGTTATCACCAATGATCTTTCCTATATATGTATGTCACACTTTTGAAATTATCATGTTAATTTTATGGCATTTAATAACCCCGAGAAGAGAAATGAATTCGCCCTGCAATAATTTTAATAATTTACTTTCTTTTAATTTTCAAAATTAACACTTAAATTTTATGAATTGTGAAATTTCAAATGATTGTAAATTATTGTAATTGTTGAATAATTAGAGAAATATATATATCGATATAGTTGTAATTCACAGAAACGATAATGAATTGCAAAAATAGGATTTGTTTTTTGTACCATAATGTTTTGTGGTTTTGCTTCACTGAATTGATAGTAGTAGTTGTAATAATAATAGTAACAATAATTAATAATAATAGTAATATCAATAATAATAATGTAATAATAAATAACAATTAATCAGTAATAATCAATAAAAGATGGATGCGAAAAAAGAGTGGAAAGATACTGTTAGGTTTGCCTTCTGTTCTGTCATTTCGATCATCTGATGGAAATTTATCAAAAAATTTTTGTGAAACTAATAAATGTGCATCGCGGCAAGCTGTCATTGTTACATTGCGAAAGGAAGGACAAAAGGAGAAAGAATGATCGGTTGATTTTGTCCCGTAAATAACGAAAAAGTAAAGTTTCAACATGATGATTCCTGAATTTTATCATGTTTCATTTGACGTCTTTCACGTAACGATACGTTAAATGAATTTACGATTTTTGATAAGTCATTTTTCAAAGTCAGTTTCAAATAATTTCAAGGTCTGTTCACTCTTTCTATTTATAAATTTATTCGGTAATTTATTTTATTTACCAAAATAATACATGGAAAAATTGATATATTACAATAATAATGATGGTGATAGTGGTGATGATGATGGTAATAGTGATAAATGATAATAGTGAAATGATAATGCTGAATATCATTGAGATATTTCAACACATTTATCCCTCCTTTTTTATTCTCTCTAAGCTTTTTCTATCTTTCCACCTCCTCCACTTAAGTTAATATTTTTAGTCATTGTTTTTTTGAATCATTTTTTTTATTGTAAGTCATTTTTCAAAGTCAGTTTCAAATAATTTTAACTTCGCTTTTGTTCCATTTTGATTAATTTTAATTTCCACCGTTTGCTGTCAATCTAACTATCTAAATTAATCTCTTAAATGATTTAATTAACATTATCCACAATAGCAGTATTTTTGAATGATCCGATGAATTGGATGCACAAATAAAATAATAAAGTGAAATTAGAAGTGAAATGTCAAAGGTCAATGTTGTTGTAGTAGCAATGAATTGATGAAATGTTGGAGAAAGAATGTGAAATGTTTCAAAAATTTTGAAAAAGAGGATTCAGAAGGGCTGATGATTTTTCCGCTCATTCGCCTACCTTCCTTCTTCGCTTTCCTCCTTCTCTGCCCCTTCTCATTCCTTCAATATTTTAAAAGCATTTTCTTTTTTTAAAAAAAAAGAAATTTTGAAAAAAATTTTTTTTTTAAATTTCTTTTTTAAAAAGAAATTTCTTCCTGTCAAAATAACATCAATTTTTCATTTCATCACCTTTTTTTCTCTGTAAATTTGCTTTTTGAAATGAGTAAATACCAATTTTTTTTGCTGATTTTTTTTTCATTGATAAAATGTTGTATGTTTTAAGTAGAAATTTTTTTGTTCGAATTAAAATAAATTGAATTAAAACTGTGTGTGTGCATATTTTCACCCTATATATGTGTCTGTGTGTGTGTGTGTAATTAAGTGCAAATTATTAACACAATTAATTACGAATAAAATTTTTATGTCTATCGCTACTACTGTATCTTTAAGAGTTTTATATTTATATATATTGCAGTTTGTTTATTATATTTGTTTATTTATTTTATGTTAAAATTCATTTATTATATTACAGTCTGTGTTTATTACAACAACTTTCTTCTCACTCCCTTAATTTTCCACTTATTAATTTAGCATTAAGTGATTTCAAACTTTTGTACTTTTAAGCTAATAAAGAAGTGTGGCAGTTAAAATAGCGCGCGTTGGAAAGAAATTTTTGCAACATTCTCAAACTTCACAGTTTATGATAACAAAATTTGGAAAAAAAATGCAAATTTGAGTGTGATCGTTTAGCACATTGCTATGTAGCATTAAGCATTAAGTCATTTCAAACTTTTGTACTTTTAAGCTAAGAGAGAATTGTGTTATGTGCTAAACGATCACACTCAAACGAATTGACACATACAGAAATGATTTGTGTTTTAAATGAAATATTTAATTTTGTTAAATTTGTGCACTGTTTGATAGAAGAAGTACTGAAGTAATTTATGAACTTATCCTTCTCCACTAATCACTCATTCCTTCCTCTCTCTGTTTAGCTCAATTCACTTCAACTTCAACTCATTTAGTCTTTTTTTTCAAACATTTAAATTATCAATCAATTACCTCATTTCCGCTAATTGTTAATTACAATTAGTTAATTCTCACAATTTTTTTTTCATAAAAAATGAGCAGAATAAGGATGAAAGAAATAATTGGAATTGGATTTTAAAGAATTGATTAATTGTAATCATAAAATGTTATCACAACATATCACACATTACAGTACCATTCGCGACGAATGTTTAATTCATTGGTGTCATTTGCTGATTAATTATCAAATGATTAACATAAAGAAGAAGAACTCGTTTTTGCGAAATAGCAAATGCAATAGGGAAATGTCTAAATAATTATCCAAATATCGGATGATCGTTTCCCTAATCGTTTCTTATCTGTTTTACCTGTAATGGTACCAATCCGTATGGCACAATCTAAATTCATACCTCGCAAACTGATCATCCGATTGTTAGGAACACACCGGACGAATAGATTTGATATTCCACACGGATATTTATGATGATAACCTGTAGCTGTAATTCGTGACGATGAAATGACTGTATTTCGTTACCGTAAATTGATATGATAGTAATTAGTGGTGATAAGCAATTCAAAAATAAATCTAATTTTTGATAATAGGAGAACAATGACTATAGCTAATTGTATCGGTAATAATTAATGATAATGATAATTAGTTAATTAATAGTCGTTAGCTATTAGCTAACAATGAGTAATAATAATGATAATAAGCAATAATAATAATGTGCAGTTTTTAGATATTAATTCTGTTTTTTTTCCAGAAGAAAGTTTAATTTTATTTATTTTAGTTATCATAAAGGAACATATTTCTATTATCTAATTTTAAAAATCAAATTAAAACCTTTACAACGTGTGCGACAAAAGCTAAACTGAAACTATTAGAAATAATCGTTTTTTTTTAGTTTAATCGCACTTAAAAAAATCTTATCACTTTTTTCTGTTTTCATTTTAATACTTTAAGAGAATAATAATCCTTTTGTAATTTGAATGTTTTCTTTTTGATCAAAAAAAAACAGCTTCACTGATATACCACTCTTTTCAATCGATTGAGAGAGAGAGAGAGAGAGAGTACAGTAATTGAACATTTGTTGAAATGCAAATTTATTTCCACTGAATTGCAATCAATGAGTTTGCATAAAAATATAAACAGTAAAAGTTATTTATTCGAATGAATGAATGTTACTAATACTTTCGATGGGAAAAATAGCTCATTTCTGACAAACATAATTTTATAGTTAAAAAAATCTCACTGATAATAATCTTTGTCTTATCACTTCCTTTCTTTCTTTTTTCATATAAATTCCAACAATTTCAATACATTTGTTGTGAAATTAAAAAATAACTTTCAGGTGTTTTTTCTTTTTGTTAATTTAAATTCGTTTTAATAAACACACACAACTCAACTACTAATCAATGAATTCTCCATTCCATTATTTTCCGCTTTTTTCTCTCTCCCTCTCTCTCTCTCTCCCTCATCTCCAATACTATTCACATCCGTTTAGAGCATCAGTTTTTTTTTGGCATAAATAAGAAAATTTTATTAGTAAAATTTCTGATTTATCCTGCTGCTGACAAACGAGGTCGAGTCGATCATCAACAAATGTGTGGAACACCGATCGATGTTCATTCCTCCTCTTCCTCCTCTTTTTCACACTTTTTCATTTTTTCTCCCTTTGCCTTCTGAAATTACAAGCATTCCATTCCCCCTTCTCCTCTCCTTTATACATTTCTCTCTCTCTCTATCTCTCTCTCTTTCTTCTCTCACTTCTTGATGAATAAATCATATAATTTTTTTTCAATTTCATATATTTTGATAGATTTAATTTTTTAGTTAATTTTTATTGATATCTAATACTATTAGCAGTAATGAAGCTTATCAGTGTGTTATAATTAAAATAGAAAAAAGGGAAGGAATTAAAATTCCTAAATTGAATTGATATTTATAGCATTCGATAAAGATGAAAGCACCTGGTAGGTGAGATATGTGTAGTCAATTATCATCCCATCCTTATCAGATGATAATCAGCTTTTCCACTCCTTCACCTCTCTAACATATTTAAAAGAAACGATTGTTGTTCAATGCATTCTCGCTATCTTTCATAGCTAATTCTTCTTGTGGAAAAACTTTCGAAGCAAAGATATTTCTTTAATTTTAAAATTTTCGATATTTCATCACAAATGTAATTTATCTAATTGGATAAGTTCGTTTAAACGTACAATTTTTCAAACGTTCTGTTGAAATTGACAATCATTTTCGAAGTATATCATTTACTACGTAAAGAGCATAGTTTCGTCAGTTCTCAAATTAAATATAAATAACTGAACAGTTTGGTTTAGTCAATAAATTTAAATATTTAATTGGTAATGACTTAAATAAATTTGAATAGAATCGATTGAAATTTTTCAAAATTGTGTTATTGTAAAAATTATAAAAAACATCGGCAACATTTAAACTACCTGTGCCTATGAGTAATTAAATAAATGATGATGAAAGCGATGATGTTGAAATGGAAAAGCACTTTAGTAGAGTTGTAGATGACGTACGTCAAGGTACCTGTAAAAAATGACAAATGCTATGTTGTTGAAAAATGTATTTACGAAAGCACTTTGATTATAAAAAAGTGTTTGCAAATACTGGAAAATGCTACTGTTAGAACAGTACTAATCTACGTGAAGTTGTCTTAATGGGAGATAGCGTACGTAATTGCGTGATTGTGTCAATGATCATAGTGCATATATCCTATCATATCAGAAGTGTATCACTTAAGAATAGAGGGAAGATTGTCGTATGCTATCCATTGCATCATTTTTCGTCACTTTTTTCCAATTGAAATTTCAGAAAAGTAAACAACTAAGAGTAAAGGGAAGATTAGTAAGCTAACACTGATTGGCAGCTCAGTTCAACTTCACGTTTCATCAAATCGTTCACCCCATCTTTCCTACTGTTTACTTTACAGTTGAGCGTAGATGAAGTTGACTGAAAAGTACATTTCTATTTTAGTACTTAAAAATTTCTAATTTCAAATTTGTTATTTAAATGATATTTTGACGAGTACATACATTTGTCTTTCGATTACTTTTTCATTTTTACAAATTAAAATTATTTGTGCATAAAAATAAACGATTCATTTTGTGCTAATTTTTGAATTCAAAAAGCGATTTTTTTTTCAAACTTTGTTAAAATAAAAACGATTTTTCAAATATTTCACAGAACACAAAAAAAACAGTAAGGGAGGGAGCGAGAGAGAGAGAGAGAGGAAGAAAGAAGGAAAGAAAGAAAAAAGAACATTTATTTAACTTTTAATTTTCCAATTTCTTTTGCATTATACCACTTTTCCCCGAAATATTTGTTTATCACTGATTGTAATTGAGGAATAACTCCCTGTCCTGATAATCTCACGGATTACACTTACGCCGACTATCTTCTCCTTTACGCATTGTGTATCACTGAATGATATCAGCGGGTGAAAATTCACGTGAAAAAATTATGCTACCATTTATATTTCTAACATTTCCATTTATACTCAGTGCTAGCAAAAATTTTTTTTGCCAATTAAAATCGATTAGCTTTGCCGTAAAAACGAAGAAGCGAGCTATTTAAAATTCCCAATTGGTTTTGATGTTACTAAACGTATAAGTTTTTATCAGTTTTATTCCACTGAAATTAAATTGAATTAAATAATTCGCAGTCTCTGATGAGTTATAATTAGTATTTCATTATTATTGCTGAATTAATTAGCATAAAGTGCTAACTGCCATTACCAGTATGGAGTATATGAACAATTTCTGAGCGTTTCGTTTTCTTTTTAATTTTGGAAAGATAAAAAATAAAATTTTATTTAAAAAAAAGAATGAAAAAAGAACTTTCGTTTTCTTCTCTTCTTCTCTCATCTTTGTCTAACATTCAACGAAATTTTCAAATCAGTGCTTCACCATTTTACATTTTATCGATAATGATGTTTTGGCGTCGGTCAATTTTTTAAAAAAAGAAAAGTGAATTTTCTCTTCAAAAAATTGGATGAATTTTCTTAAGCACTTAGCTTAACTTTCCTCATATTATCTTTTATTTTGGTTGAATGTCTTCTTTTTTCTTTTTTTGTCCAAAAATATCGCTCAAAACTTTTAACACACAAATATATACAATTTTGAATTGGTAATTTTTCAATGTTAAAAACTCAATCGTTCAATTTGCTTGAAAAACAGGAAATTTTCCTTTAACTTTTTTTCAGTTTTGCATCATCAAACTTTTGCAATATTTTTTTTAAAAAATTTCAAAAATTTAAAGAAAATTCAATACTAACTAGCAATGATAATGTTATAATTGCATATCTAAAGCAAACAAATTATTGATTAATTCAGTCGATTAAATTTTTTTAAAAAGATTTAGTCGAGTGGATTAATCAAATTATTGATTAATTTAGTTAATTGATTAATTTAGCACTAATTTTTTTATTTTATTTTTTTTATTTTTGATCACTGAAAATAGTACACACTGATTACTTTGATGTAATAATTATTAAGTAAAATTAAATGACAATATGAATGATATATTATCATTATTGTCAGCGATATTAATTATATGAATTACCGATCAGAGATGAAATTATGTGATATTTGACCAATCGATAATTCATAAGTAATAATTCTCCAACATTGGAATAATTCTGTCAAAGTTTAATGATTTTATGGCAAAATCTGTCACAATTATTGATTAGCCCGGAAAATTTTATTTTTTATTCTTTATTACTCAAATTAGCAACTAATTAAATTGATAGTTAATTATTTCATATCTGATAATAGTCGAAAATTTCATCCAAAAAAAGAAAAAAAATATTTGATTTAAATTTTAATTTAAGGATATATTGGAGGAAAACAATTCAGTAAGTCAAGAAATTTTTTCCTTACAAAAAAATGAGGAAAGTAATTAAAAGTCATTTCACTGTATGTTACTTTATGTGAAATTTAATTTAACTCATCTAATTGTCACTGTAAATTACCTAAGCATCAAACATTAAATATGCTATAAGGCGAGGAAAAATAAAAGAGGAGGAAGAAATAATTTACCGTTCATTATTGTTAATTAAATAATAAATCCTCTTTGATATGCCGCAATTTGTCTTGCATTTTCATTTTCGTTTACTTCCTTTCGTTCTCTTCATAAATGTTTTATTTTATTTGTGAAAATATTTTTCCATTACATACTACCACTTGTCTAACAGATGTTAAAAGTAATTATATTAAATACATTTGCATATAATTAATTTCATTTCTAAATATATGCGTAGGTAGATAGTATGTTACAAGTTATATTGTAATGCTAATAGTACTTGTAATTACTTTTAAAATTTGCATCACAACTTATAATGTTGAAATTGTCAACAAATTTAATATTAATTGATCAGAATTACTAAAATATTCAAATGTGGGAGAAACACCAAAAAATATGCAAATTAATGATTAATAATAGAAAAAAAAAGTAAATATTGTACGTTGTGACAGAAATGTTTTGTTTTTTGTATTTTAAAATAAAATAAACAAATACTTAAATTGATAGGTACTATTTATTTACTTTGCTACGTTGAATATTACAGCAACGAAACAAAAATTCTCCTTTTTTTTCAACAATTTTTTAACATTTCAGTTTTATTTTCACTTAGTACTTTTCACTGATTTGCCAATCCTCTCAGTTCTGATATTAGCATTTAGACTTTTTGGTATTAATGTTTCTCCCATCAGCCATTCTTCATCCATCAATTTTTCTCCAAACAGAATGATTCGTTTTTTTTTGTTAATTATTTTTTGAAAAAAAAATATATTTCTTATCAAATTTTACCTAAATATGTCAAATAATTGTCATAACTAATTCAACTTGTTTATTAGAGCGTTTTGAAAATTTTTGATTTGTAAAAAATTTGATAGGATAGTCTTAGTACTGATTAGCTGAGGAATAACTTGTTTAGTCCAAGTTTGCTTGTACGAGTTATCATTTTGAAATTGCTAGTAATGATAATTAAGTTGAGTGAAGAAAAGTTCTTTTCGTTTTTTTTTTAAATCTAACAATTTATTGATTATTTAATTTTTTTGGTTTTTGCTATTTTTCTTGCTGATATGATATCATCCAAATTTGTTGAACATTTCGAAACATTGATAAAATTGACATTAGTTAACTAATATGATTGATTTTTAAAATCTGAATTATATCATCCGTAATCAATCAATTACTATAGTTATTTGCTAAGGGTAGAAATGTTTTCATTGTATTAATTATTTTTGTGAAATATTGAAATTTTAACTTCATCGTATAAAAAACATCAATTGAGAGTTAACAAATTTAAGTAAAAAAAGTCTCTAAGTTGAAAGAAAAGAAGGAATTGAATTTAATTTAGCTGGACTTTAGTTTCACTGTAAATTTCAGTGCAATTTAAAAATAGCATATAAAATTTTCATGTAAAGAAGGAAGTTCGCAAGTTTGTCTAACTATTTGTTTGATAAAATTGCATTAGCCAAGAGGAGTAATTACGTAAGCTGTTAGCTCAATTAATATCCGACTTCTTCATCCACAATTTCTACTAATTCAATGATTAATTCGAATTGAATTTCATCGGCGGAACATTTGTGAATCAACGGAATTAATGAATTTCTTTTATGAATGGAACGGATGGAAGAGTTCTGATGCATTTGCTTTTCAGGACTATCGACGACTATAGAAATGAACGCACATTTGCCAACGTCATCTCTCTGTGCCTCATATCAGTAAGCTTCATCTGTTCCTTCTCAATTTCATTGTAAGCTGTGCACTCTTTAAATTTTCAGCTGAACTTTGATATAAATTTTATTAAATTTCTGAGAGAGTAATTGTGAAGTGGAATTGCGAGCATCACTTCCATTATCGCTTCATTTGAAATTCTAATTAAAACTATTCTTTTTCCTCCTCCACCAACAAGTCTTAAAGTATTAAAGTGGAGCTAATATTTCGCCTAGCATTAAGCCTTAGCATTATAAATGTAAGCTAAACAATTGTGCTTGTACCACTTACCAGTAGAATTGAAATTATCTGGCTAATGTCTAAAATACCTAAAATTAAAATCAATGAATGCTTACACTAAGGTTTGCTTGTTGATAGGCCTTCGTGATATGAAATTGTTTTGCAGAGAATTTCACAAATCTTCACCATTGCCGAAGATTGCAACAGCACCGGATCGACATGGAGCTTTTCCATTAAAGCCATCGGGATGTACTGCGAAAGGTAGCGATACTCTTTCGAGTAATACGCAAATGAAGGGAACAACTGATCCTTCTAATGTATGCACTTCTTCCTTGCAGTAAATTAATATTAATTAATTAATTTTCTTAGTAGAAGTTTTTTAATTAAAACATTTTCTTGAAAACTTGTGATTTAGTGCTTTAATTGTTCAAATGATTTTTATTTATCACTTCATACTACAATTTCTGATTTGATGAAAATATTTCCTTCATTAGAGAATGTGCATATTTGATTAGTTTGAAAAGTGAAACTAAAGACATGAAGGATTAAGTACTTGGATGATAGCAGAAAATTTTGATTTGGTAAATGTAAATATTGGAAAAATTTTTTGCTAGAAGAATTATTATACATAAATTATGGTAATTATTTAATTAATAAAATTGCAGAACTGTATTTGCAATAGGCCAGCTAGTCATATTGTTTGTACGAGATGCGGGTTTGAACTTGTCGGACGGCTTCAAAAAGTTTGCCCAGATCATCCAAAGAAATTGGCCCTCATGGATCACCGTGAATGTCCAAATAGGCTATGCAAAAGCATTCACTTAGTTGAAGTGTCACTTCAACATTAAGCAAAAAAAGCGTGACAATCTACGTGATCGCGGAGGCATGGATGGATACTACGACACGATCCTTTACGATCCTTCAAACTTATTTATATATTTATTTCAAATATTACTTAACTTCATATTATTTGTCATTTCCTTTCCCAAATATATTGCATTGAAGAGTTACGACGGCTTCAAGCTTCTATAATTAGTATTAAAGAAGAGAAATTGATATTTAAAATGAATACTGGCATTCTTCTTCTTTCTTTGGAACTCCACATGGTTATATATTCTATTAATGACGTACTACGTAAACAGTGGATTCAATTGATGTCACTGTGTTATCATTTGAAGCTGTCGAAATAATTTACTGCTTTTGTTTAAATTCATTTCCGAAGTTTATGACAAATAAATAACAATAATGACATATACTTATAATGATTATTATTAAACGTATGCTAAGGCAGTAGTGATAATAATTACAGTTATTATTATTAATAATAATCATTAATAGTACTGTTATATTATAATAATAGTAATAATAATATTATTATTATTATTGTTATTAATATTATTTGTCGATAATAATAATTATTAATAATATTGTTATATAGCGAGTTTTACCTGCTCGGCTTTGTATATGTATATTTGTTATAACTTATCGCAGTTATTTTCACTTTCATTAAAACATTTAGCAGAATTAAAATAAAATTTTTTACCTTTTTCATACACAATTCACAAATTACCGTTTATTCATTTGCATAACAATTTGAAAATACTGGAAATATTTTATGTTGTAGATGGAAGCGTATTCGAAGCATAAAATAATGGATAAAGTGATAATATTCATATGAATAATGCAAGATTTTTTAGTCACGTGCGTTTAAAATGAATAGTACGAGGTGAAAAATACGCTAAAAGATTTCACAACATTTTAGTTAGCTCTTTTTTTTTTAAATTTTTCGAGAATAGATAGATGGATCTCTTACGCTGTGCGTAATGCGTTGATTTCCGATCTCGTACGTTACGCATAATGCATCGGTTATCTCTTTACCTAAATTGATATAATTATCAGTTTAATGGGACGTAATTATCTGTATAACATATCTTTCTACGACAATTACATAACTGGTTAAGTTACATTAGGTACCGTAACAAGGAAGTCGAATGTCAGTAATATCAAAGTATTCATACTAATTTCAGGACTGCTCGTTAAGTGAAATGTTTGCTTATAATTAGAACATAAACAAACAATGCCAAAATATGACTACTGAAAACGTGATAATTTTAATGAAGCATTTCGAATTATAAAGACAGGTGACGTATCCACGGAATAAATTAAATGGCAAGTTTGAAAGATTTCTTTGAAACGGATGGGTGGGATTGAATGTTTCGTAGTAACCACGCTAGATTTTGGTTGAAAATGGTATATAAACAGGCGCGATATTTGGAATTCGGGAATGGGTGAGTTTGGGGATTCCATGACTATCAGTTTATCTCTCTATGTATTTGGTCTTAATTGAGTGATTTCAAATACGTACGTGATTATTCCCAAGACACTGTAATGCAGTTAACTTGAGCATTCGGTGTATTTATTGTTAAAGATGTTAAAATTTTAATCCATCAAACTTAACTTACTGTTAAATGAAACTGATGAAATTAATTTAAATTAACCTTCTATTCGACAGCTTGAATTATTTATACTGCTTTTAAAATATGTATCAAAGCAAAGATATTTATAAGCATAGGAAATTCTTGCATACGATTGATATTCCTTGTCGGCAGCTACATTCATTATTATCATTGAAGATCTGGATGACGTATAATGGCTTTATCATTTTCTTTCCGTGTTTATTGGTATTATCAAATGGTAGCGTGGATTTAAGGACACTGAAAGGAAAGGATACATATGCGGAAGAATTGCTCATTAAAAGATTAAAAAGCGGGCATCTGCTAGTACAGTTTCGGTTTGTTATTACATCTGATGCCAAATCAGGTGTGTTTGTCTTGTGCTTCAGTACAGACTAATTAATGGATGAATATGTTGAATAAATTTGTCAGCAAATCGTTTGATTAATTAACTTGATTAATAATTGTTTTCCTTTTATAACAAAAATGAGATAAACGCCACAATCCTAACTAAGCTGATTAATTTTTATAGTGGACTGGATAATATGTCTAATTATACACAGTTAACTTTTGAAAAATGTTAAAGGAGTGGATTATGCTCTCTTTCCACGTATTATTAACGAAGTGGTAACAAAACATCACATCCAAGAGTTTCATTTGTCACTCACACAGGGTACTGCTTTCATTTTTATATTTCAGAATGGAATAACTAAAAGGATAAAAAAAAAATAAATCTGCATGTACTGAGTACTGAGTTCTCAAGTCAGTCTTTTGCTAAGAAAGTTAATGAATAACCGAAGTGAGACAAGTGCATACAATAAAAATTTACCAGTTTGAGGTTTCTGGAGATTAAATGAATGGGGAGTACAACCTCAACCATCTTCACCAAGCGGTGCTCAGTTGTATGCTTGGATTGATGGAAATAAAACAGGGTAAATTGCAAATTGCTTTTTCGGGAGAAAGTTATGATGACACGGAATTGGACTGTATTGATTAAGGCCGGTCAATTGTAATTTGGAAAATATTTCGTTTGTAACATTTTGTTCTCCAGCGAATTGGTTGATGAAAGATGGTCAAATTTTGTTAATTCGATGAATGGCATTTTTTGTACATCTCTTCTTGATATCTTGCCCACTCACACAGCTGTACCACAGCTCTCATTTTCGCAAATGGGTTATGTACATCCGAATCGTCCATCACAAATAAGGTACCTGATAAATTGGCCTTTTTTCTTCATTTATGAATTTTATTCTTCGCGTTCGTCACATGAGGATCTTGCACTGGTTAGGTAACTATATGTGGAAATCAAACGATAGGTAACAGTTGGTTTCCGCATAGCTCATCGTTTCTCCTTTTTTCCAGTATTGACAGTATGTTTCATTTCCTGATTATATTATTTGATTTTTAGATACGGTGCTTTGGCCAGTGAAACGATTTGTACTGAAAATTTCACACCATGGAGAAAATTACTTCCTTGTAAGCAGGTATGCTTTCATTTTCTCAATGTAGTCAAATTTTCTAAAACGTCTTTCGTACGTTCATAGAATTGTTTTGTGTGGGCCAATAATGGCCGTAGAATAATAGTGATCTCAACATATTCTTTAAAAATTGTTTACAATGGGTTTTTTTTAGCATTACTTGTTATTTATAAATAATTCAGACTGGCTTATCCACGCTGCTGAACCCTATTAAAATGTATGAATCAGTTTTCCATTCGATGTCCGTACATTTTCTCCGCGTTTGTGAGGTTTATATTTTTTTTCCTTTACTATCTTTGTTATTGGTACTTGGATATTATGGGGAATGTTGTCAATGTTTTAAGAAGGACTTTTTAACAAACTTCAAATTTTTAATGAAATTCAGTTATCTTCAAAGCTATTATTTGTTAAATAATAAATTAAAATTTCTGCTCATACGCACCTAAATTTCTAGGACGGAACTGTGAATTGTGGGACACGGCGAAGGTTGGAGCTTAGTTTAAATTTCGTTCCGGAATTGGATTTAAAATCTAGGAGTTTAGGTAGGTGTTTCACTTAAACTTCTTTTTTAGAGCTTTCATAAAAAGCATGACAGGGCTATCCCGTATGATGTTTTTCAGATTGGAGTTTTCGGCACATATTTGAAAGACGAGTCGATCAAAAGTGTGTAATAGCAGATAGGGACATTGTTTTGTTTGAAATGGATCAGAAGGTAGCATTAAATTATTAAACTTCCGTAATTTAATTAGGTTCTTTTTTCTACCTAAAATGCATTTATTATTGGATACTTAAAGAAAAAATACGGATTATCTGAAAATTTTGTTTCCTTTCAGGTTATAACAGAAAACAATGAACTGCGAAAAATAGGCAATCGCATCTATTCACTGTACAATATTTCTGCATATCCACGTCAAACATTTCCGATTGATATAAGTGTAAAATATGAAAACAGTTTGGAATTACCGGTGGATAACAGTCCTGCTTTGGTTTCGTACGTATTTAATTCTAAAAAACATGTTGTTTTAGTCGGTGTAGGTTCTTATAAAATTTTCCGGTTTTTTGTAATTCCAATCTTTTAGTGTCGTCTTGGTTAAAGTGATGACTTTCACTTAAACAATGCCCTAGTCTGAGTAACAGCATGCATCAGACATCATTTAATTTTTCATATCCCAGAAACAAGTTAGCTGTCGAAGAATCTCTGAAAGCATTTAGATCTTACGTGCACCAAATCGCTTTTTTTTACTCGACAAAGATTTTGATTTGTATTTAGAGGTAATTTTTCAAACATAGTTATTCATATCTTGGTTTTGAAACAAACTTTTATTTTCAGGATTCGAACTTATGTTTCGGGTACAGACCAACAATCTGGGCGTCTAATTAGTGTTTTGAGAAATGGACAGCATACACCACAGTGTGTTGTCTATACTCATGTAGTACCATGGTTCATAAAAATATATTATCACACAATTCGTTTTACTTGTCATCCTCTAGACATTGACCAGGTAATTAATCGACAAATTTTAAAATTGAATGTGTTTCTGGAAAATTATTAAAGAGATATTAGACACAGATCAGTAACCGCAGGAAATAGTTAAATAAACACTGAGTCTTGAACGAAAATTTTCGACTATATAAAACTTCAACAAACAGTTTCTCTATTATTCGAGTAATGTTGTGCGATAGAATTTTTTTTAGTTTTTAGTTTTTATGTTTTTAAGAGACATTTCCCGAAAGAACAAGTGAACAAAAAGGTCTTTGTGCCGGCAAAAGATCGTAAACGACCATCCCTTTTGGAATGGAATGTTACTCTCCCAGAAAATTCATTTTGTGAGATATCTTTTGAGTTCGATAAAGCCTTCTTAAGGTTTGTTGGGTGTTTTTCACTAAGGATTAGAAAACAAATAATTCTACTTTACAAAACTTTCTAAAAGTAATAAAAAAATTTGCTTCTTTCTCAGATCATATGCACTTATTAGTTCCTTTTTCGTTGTCAACGTCGTTTTGAGATAATTGAGGAGGAATTTGTGTCAAAATTTTCAGTCAGATTAATCGTATCCTAGATGAATTTTAAGACTTATCTTCAAATTTTACAATTTTCATATAAAATGTGAACCGTGAGAGATTGGTCTGCGTTTGTGTTTAATATGCTGCACTAGTCACTCCGAAAATTGGAGTTTAAGAGTTCCAAAACCATAGTTGAAAAAATGAAATTCTCATTTCTTGTTCAAATTTCTAAGTAATTTACAAAATTGCATCCACTTCTGAGTGCTCATAAAAAATGTTCATTTTTTCAGAGTGAATGAATATCCTCCAGATGCTAGCCATGGCTTTTATGTTCCAGCACCTATTATAACTTTTAACGCAGCTGCTAAATTATGGGAAAAAAATCATACAGACCTTGGTGATTCGCTCACTACCACCTTTGATCAGTAAGTTTAAGATTAAGTTGAATACTGCAGTTTATCATATTACCTGTATTACGTTTTTCAGAATATTGGGTGCGGAAAATTCGAAAGGTTCACGCATAATAACAATGCATGGTGAAGTGCTGCTTGTCTTACTACCGGTACCAGATTTTAGTATGCCATTCAACGTAATCTGTCTTGTTTGTACAGCAATTGCTATGCTTTTTGGACCAGTACATACGTTGACCACAAAAATGTTAGTCATTCCGTATTACATTTATAATACTATGTCTGTATCTTACTTGTAGCGCTGATCAGTTGCTTTTTAGAGTTGCAACTCATATATGATAAACATTGATTTTTTGTTTCAGGATGATACCTCTCTCAGAGGAAGATAAAGATTTAGCCCCACTTCCACCGCTGCGACGACTTTTATTATTTATTTATGAATTTATTGTTCAACGGCTAGTCCCGATATTCTGGAAGCAATCTGTCAAAAAGGAGAAAGTTTCATAATTGAAAATATTTAAATTAGTTTTTACATTTTAGCAGACTTTATTTGTGAAGCTTTGTTCCATATATAACTTCAAGGGCAAGTAATTTACTTTGTTTATTAAAACGGCGTTTTTATTTTTAATAATTTTATAAGTTAATTTTGTTCTTAATCCATGAATATTGTGTTAATATTCTGTTTTAAGAAATGATGTATTTAATTTCTATTAGAGTTTTATGTTTTGGCTAGAAGCAGTGGGTTATACTGCTTTCTTTCTTCAGTTTTCCATGTTGTTTTTTATCTCGCTGATCCATCTGTTTTAATTTTTTTAGTTATTCAACTTTGTACAAAGAAGTTTTATTGTTATCTGAAGTAAAAAGATTGTTGAAGAATTATTTTTTCTCTTTGTTTTAAACCACACAATTAAAAAATATCTTTTAAATATATTTGAAATTTTGATACTGGTGCAGTATATGTGAATACTTTAATATTTGTGCTTCGTTCGCTTTGACGAATTTTGAGGCAGACCAATGTCTCCCATTTAGATAGTTGGACCTAATGGACATCTTTTTCGTTTCGTTTGTACGCATAAGTGAGCTTGGATAAGTTTTATTTTTGGTGACGGAAATTTTTGAGGATGACGCACAATATTAAAACAGTATTTCCGTCAGGCAAAAATAAAGCATCCATTAAAGGTAGGTCAAATGCTATTTGTTTGAGCAGCTTCATTGCTTTTAACTATCGGATTGGTAGTTTGTCGATTCCGGTGAAAAACTGGGTCTATATAAAACTTTTTTTAAGTATTAATGATGTTTTTTTTAGCTAGTAGCTGTATGTCTTATACCATTTGTTTTCATGGCTTAGTGATATGGCAAGCTTTGTGAAAAACGGTATGTTTTGAAGTACATTGAATTTTGATTAAACATTTTACGTTAAAGAGCAAGTTTTTTTTCTTATATCGATATAGAACACTTTTCGGACATATTCTGTAAGCCTTCTCTGACCGGTATATTTTTAATTACAAAACTCTAGAGACAAAAAAAGGAAAATACAAAAAATAGGCGGTAATGTGGACCGTTTTTCCCTTGGTTATATTATGGAAGATTGCTATCCTTAGAAATTTAATTAGTTGAATATTTTCATTGAATAGAAAGATAAAACAGTTTTATATCGATTTTTATAACAAAAAAACAGAGACCAAAATCACGTGGTTTGCAAATTTTAACTTATTAAAAAACATGTAGCATAAAGGATGAAGCATTTTATTTATTTTTACGTCATTTTTTTTAAGTGGGTGTTTTGCAGCGAAGATTTGCTCTCACTTATCATTTGTCTGTATATGTTCTTAGTTTTGATGGCTTATGCTTTGGTTCTACTTGACCATTGCAAGCTTTAGTGATATGGAATTAAAAGAATTTTGGCATCGAATATTTCAGAAATTATTTTACTGGATGATGAGGATGATTTCAAACCGCCACAAGTACTTCAGAATCAGGCTGACAAATGGGCCTTCCTGATGCACTCTTCCGGGAAAAAAACTGTTAACACCGATAACCAGTCATCGAAAAAACAGAAAGCAAGGGACTCGGCGGTCTTGTCAGGCAATTGTTTTGCTTTTATTTTTTGTCTTATTTCTGAACTTTTTACTTATCTAGCTTTGAATCAATTTTAAGTACTCTTCAGTGCAAGGAATAAAATAATAGTGATTCGGTTGTCCAGTAAATAAGAGCTTTTTTTTAGACCGATCTCGTAAACTGCCGGTTGTGATTCTTTCTGAGCACGATAAGATGCATGGGAGTCAAAAATTTCCAGAAGCGTCCATTTTAAAACGTTTAACGAGTAGAGAAATTAAAGAAGAAGCAGACCGTATTTTGAGTGACGTTTTTAAACACAAGAAGTATAAAACGGAAATTCAAAAGCAAGCTATTTATACCATAGCAAGAAGTGAGTGCATTTTTTTTACTTATGTCTGAATGGTATTTTTGCTCTCTCTATTAAAAGTTGAGTTATTTAATGAAAGGTGGTAAAGTTTTGAAATGCTTACCAAGTTCTGTTATACCAAGCAAAATTCATTCTATGACGTTGGAAAGCTTTTTTTTTCGTCCTGACAAGTTTGGGTATGAAACTGTAGACAACCATTACTGACGACAAAAGTTCAGTCGTACTGAATCATGTTCTTACTAAATTCATAATTTATTTTCGTCATAGAAGTGAGATTTGTAGAAAATAAAATATTGAAACAATGAGATTTTCGTTTGCATACTGATTTTTTCTGTTTATTGTGCTTTCCTTTTTATACGTGTTTGTAATCATAAAATCAATTTTTGAGGAAAATCTGATGTTTTCATATCGTTGCCAACTGGTGCTGGAAAGTCGTTATGTTATCAGGTATAATTATATTTGTAAGTATGCAGCATTATTATTTCGATTGCTTCATCTGAAGAATCTTACAAGGCGTTACTTTTAAATCGAAGAAATTAAATGTTTATAGTACGGAACGTGAATCCATTAAAAAAAAAAGTTATGATTTTAGTTGCCGGCAATAATGTACCATCCGGGTGTGACGGTCGTATTTTCACCGTTAATAGCACTAATCCAAGATCAAATACTTTCCTGTAAAGCTTATGGAATTAAATGTGATTCATTAAATTCAAAAACTAATATTGAAGATCGGAAACGAATTGTCGAGGTGAATGTTCTATTCAGTTTGATGTATCTCAGTTTTGTTGTTGAGGGATTCAGATCGTGAGTTGTAATATGTTATAAAAAAATTGACTTCGTGAATTTCAGGACCTGCGATCGACAGCACCTGAAACACAGTTGCTGTATATTACCCCAGAATCTGCTGCTACTGAAAATATCCAGCGAATCATTACTAGTTTATTCAAAAGGAACTTGTTGAATTATTTTGTTGTTGATGAAGCACATTGTGTAACACATTGGGGCCATGATTTTCGTCCCAATTACTTAAAACTTGGAAATTTGCGACAGCTGGCACCTGAGGTGCTTTCATTATTAAATACATAGATTTGTTTCCTGTTCCTTTTCAAACTAATATTGAACTTCTTTTAAATAGGATAAAATCGTTATTAAAATAGTACATTCTAGGTGTGCTGGATTGCATTAACCGCTACAGCTAATAAAAATGCGCAGGATGATATTGTGAAGCAGTTGAGGCTGAACAATGTGAAAATGTTTAAGGCATCAACATTCCGCGATAATTTATACTATGATGTCATCATGAAGGATTTAATACCTTCTACACCTGAGGTTCTTTTTTAATTTATCTATTTAGTGACTGATTTATAGAAGCAATTAATCAGCCTATTAGTAGGTTCGACTGCACTCATTAACCAATTATTTTGTTTCTACGCCTGAATTTACAATATTCGAAATAATTATTCGAGTGCTTTCCAGAGGCATTTAGCTCTTTTCATGATGAAGGCATTAGGATGTACTCAGAAATCCACATCCATTGCAAAATCTGCTCCTAAGCTAAAATCGGCTGTTTATGTTCTGGACAAGTTAAAGCTCAAATCGACAGAGAATGGGCATTCTTCAAAATCCAATAAGACATTTGACGAGTCAGTTGTAAGTTACCCGTTTTTCGGCTGTTTTTCCATCGTGCTCCTTATAAATCAATTCTTCGGACTCTGTCCTATCTAAGATTTTTGGAGTTATTTAACGGTTCAAGACACTTCAAAGAGAAATTAATCTTTGAAAAACAAAGATACCCGTTTAGTTTATGGGTAGTGGTATTGTATATTGTCGTACACGAGAGGAATGCGAAAGAATGGCAACTCGTTTAACAGAAGAAGGTATTCCTGCATATGCATATCATGCTGGTTTGGGTAATAAGGTTTGTTTTCTATTTGTGCCTTTAAAATCACTAGATTCTTTAGCTATTTGTTTGAAAACTTGAGGTGTTTATGCACTTTGTTTACAAAATTTTTAATTTAAACCAAGGTTTTGAAGTATTAAATAGTTTCAAAATTCAGTGTTTGAGATTTTTCTTTTATACTTTTTTCTTCTATCAGTTTGTAATTTTAGCTACGCAGTGACATCCAAGACAAGTGGATGAGAAATGTTTTCCCTGTTGTGACGGCTACTATCTCATTTGGAATGGGTATCGATAAAGCAGATGTTAGGTAACTTTATTACGCTGGTCAGATTTTTGTGGCTCTTCATTTTTAATCTCTTTCATCAAATTTTTTATGATTCAAGTCAAAACAAGAAAACTTTTTGTTAATTATCGACATTTATTGTTTAGAATAGTAGTTCATTGGACATGTTCACAAAATCTGGCAGCATATTATCAGGAATCGGGTCGTGCTGGGCGCGATGGTAAAAGAAGTTATTGCCGTATCTATTACAGTAGGGATGATCGACAGTTACTCAGCTTTTTGGTTAATCAGGATGTTTTTAAAACCAAGGTATGAATTTGCATTACAATTTATCGAAAAGAACTGGATAAGGTTAAAGTTTACTGTATTGCCCTATTCCAGTAAAACTACTTTCTTAGGCCAAAAAAACAGACAAGAAGATAATTGATGAGCAAGTGAAAGCAATACAACATGGTTTCGAAAAAATGGTGGAATATTGTGAAAAACCACAGTATGTTTAATTTTAAACTTAATGCGTTTTTACACATAAATTTGAATAGTAATCTGTAAAATCAAGTATTATAGATTACTGATTGTCTGAAGTATGCTGGTCTACACATTATTAACAATTTCGTGCATTCAGATGCAGACACGTTTCCTTTGGTCGTTATTTTGGTGACGATGACGTGAGACCGTGTGGAAGAAGCTGTGATTATTGTAAAAATCCAAAGGTTATAATCATTGTTACCTGGGAATTTCGTAACGATCTATTTTGATCGGACTGATTCATCGTAATTTTTAGGCTTGTGATGAAATATTATCACGTTTTAACGCAGCAGCTTGGAAAGACATCGGAAATTCGCAGGCTCGAAAACGTCGTTTTGATGATGATAGCGAAGACTGTTTCCTGTATGAAGGAGGCCGAGCAGGAATCAAGTGAGCTTTGCCATATAAAAATTTTCAAATTCCTGTGGTTGTTAATTCTTGCGAAACATTAGCGTATTTATTCTACTTTGTAATACTATGTAATGGGAATTATTCGATCATCATTTAATTTATTCGTTTCAATTTATTGATAATTGTTGAATTTTCTTAAAGAAAAGAAAGTGTGGATGAATCTAGTGATTCAGCTACAATTTCGGAAAATAAGGAAAAGCAATATCGTGCTGAAATTGTACAACAAGAATTTGCGAGACGAAGAAAGGTTTGGAAACATTTATTTTAAAATGCTTGATGTGAGCAAACTTTGACATGTTCACTGCGTTGGTGTTGCTGTTCCTTAAATCAAATGACAATTTCATGTTGCAGGACACTGCAGCAAGTTCAGCAGCAGATAGCCAACAAGGTAAGCTACGGTACTGAATACATGAAGACCTTTTCAAGTTTTTTTCAGTCCTGCATTGTGTTTAATACGTGTTCATGTTTGATAATACTAATTTAAAATTTCATTTTTGTAAATTTCAGTTCCTAAGAATTTGTTGATTATCGAGCCAACAGCAAAAAGTGTCGCCAGTCTTACAGTTAATGTACTGATTCCATTTCTTTTTATTTAAATGTTGGTGTTTGATTTTTGATTAATAAGGAACAGAAATCTGTTCTGTGACTAAGAGAGAAGAGATCTCGACATGATTCTCATTCGCTTCGCTAATAATTTTACCAAAACAAGTATAATTTATAGTTTGCTTTGTTGGTATTTTTTGAGTCTTCGAGACGGAGAAGATTAGAAATGAGTAGGAGATGTAAAATTATTGTCTAAATTTCTTAAATTACTGTTTAGCTTTCTCTTCCTTCATAGTAGTCTTATATACTTTGCTTATAATTTCTAGAGAAGAGAAACGGTGCGTACAGCAATTTATACAGCTCTGATTGCAAATTTGTCTGGCGAGCAACATGATGCCGATATTGAAAAGGCATCTTGCCACATCGAATATGATATTTACAAAAATTCAAGAAATATTTTTACTTATCAGCATAAAGTGTCACAGAAGGTTTTTTTTATTTCTTAACATTCCATACAAAGCAGTTGCTTTTCTGCCCATCTTTTGAGAGCTTTATACCGCTTTTTTTAATTTGTGTCAAATAATGAGATCCGTCATTTATCCATTAGTTATAAGTGTCATCCCCCACTTCTTCGGGAAAAATGATGGTTACAATCAGCAATAGAAAAACAATAATTCCTGATATTTTATCTCATAGAAAAAATGCTTATAAATGACTTTATATTACAAAAGATTCATAATACCTAGCTGACACGCTCATATAAGAAATTTCTTGCTGGGTAGGAGTATTTTAAAACGACAAATTAAAATGCAAAAATTAAAGTGTAGTGGAAACTTACAGATAGCTGAAGTTAGAAAAATGACGAAGGAAAACAAGAAATACGATATCCACGAGAAAGATTCTGGAGCAGCAGCATTGAAAATATCGGACTTTCAGGCAGCATCAAGCTTGATGTTTTAGTCAGTATCAACAACTGCACTGATTGAAGCATATTTCAATTTTCTGTTAGTGTTTTTTGTTATCTTTTTATTTTTCTAAGCTGTCTTTTTTTGAATACTCTGAACTTCTCCACAGTCTTCTGCTTTATCTGAAACTTTTTTGTGTTTTAACATATGTTTTATCTCATAAATGTAGAGAAATTGGTTGCAGATAAAAGTTTCACTTTTTTTGCATTTATTTGTGAAGCATTATTGGAATAACGAATTCTGTATGAATATCAGTACCATTCCAGTTTGAAATCGCTTGTACATTGTCTTAAAAAATCGGACGCTTAGAACTTAGTACATTATGATTAGAACACGTGCATAAAATATGGAAATATTATTATTAGATTAAAACTCCCTGAAAAGTTAACATCACCTATATATGATGTATCTAGCTATATAAGCCAGTGAAATGATGAGAGTCTTATGATGAGGAAAACATATACGAATTGTGGAATTTTAATATACGAAATATACGAATCAAATATACGAATTTCAATGGTCGTAACATATAATCACCATTATAAAACATCAACATCTCTCAATTGGTGCTGCTTGTGTTTCTTCATCTTTACCATTTTGCGCTTCAATAAAACCAGGGAATACTGGTCGGAATACCGTGAAGTGGCATTTGAACTGGAACGTTGAATATTTACTCGTGCATCAACTTCAATTTCGAAAAAGGTTTGAAACAGTTTTAAGGAATTTCAACATACACTATCATCGTTAATAGTATAAAATTAAAGCACACCTAAAAAATTTTATTTTACCAATTCAAATCACAAGTTTTTTTTACCTCAAGGAGATTTAGCTTAATCTATCAGAAGATTCTTCTTTTTTTGGTAAACGGGCATTTTTTTCTCATTTAAATTAGCCTTAGTAAAAATCCTTGTAAGAGAACAAAAAATTTTTCGCTAATGCTGCACAGAATAGTTGTAAAATACTCAAATAATTATAACGTACTTAGTTATATTACTTATACGATTAACAATTTTAGAATGCATAGTTTACATAGATGACAGTTGCGTTTATTTATGTGCAAGCATACGAGTATATTGGTGGATGGAAAAACTTTTTGTTTCATTGCAAACAAATGAGCATTTTTTGAAATGTAAATTATGTAAGAAGAATATTGCGGCGAACCTTCCGCGAAATGTGCAAAACGCATGAATCGTTCTTCATATTTAAATAATTTGGAGCTGAAAATATTGTCACCAAACGTCCATCAGCAAAATATTTGTAACCTCCTTTGAACATCTGAAAATTTCAAACTACGGTAAATTTACACTGATCTAATCTTTTACCTATTATAATGGTTGAGGGCGTTTCAGTTATGACAAGTGTTTAATCCTAACTTATAAAAGAAACCTCCGACACACGCATATATGTATGTTATGCATGGCTACTACTATGGCTTCACGCAAATTTGAAAAAGAATTTCCTTAATGAAAATTTTAAAATTTGAAAGTTTGAGAAGCATCCGATTCTGAGGGATCAGAAAAATTCGCAAATATTATTTAAAACAAAAATATTTATTTTAAATAATCATTTGAGTAACTAACATCTGCTGTAAGTTGATGTCCACGAACGATCAGATCGATATTGTTCGTTTCACAAAATTCTTTGATTACTTTACTACTAAATGTAAATGATATACCACGTGCACTAAGCGCCCAACCTGGATATCGATCATCCGGGTCAGACCATAATATATCACACATTAGTCCATATGGTGGTATAATACTGGGACGAGGAATCTGCAGTATTAAAAATTTAATGTAGTAAATTTTATTATCCGTTAACTAAAAATATAACCTCAGCAATTTAATTCCAATTTTTGACATAAAATCAAATATTTTTCATTTTTTCATTCCCTACTTACTGATAAATCAAGCTCGGGCCAACTTTTACTTATAAATTAAGTTTTTATACGTTTTCAAGCACTGTAATATCGTTAAGATGAGGTGACAAGCCACCATGCATACACAAAACTCGGTCTCCAACAATAGCTGATAGAGGCATCATATTGAATACCATCATGTATATATGCCATAGCTGAGATTACAACCCGTTATATTCAATTAATTGGTATATAATTATATAATTATCAACGACATCAATCATATCAATTATTATTAATTATTTATTTATTATTAATTGCTGTTAATTATCAGCACCATATTTATTATTAATTATTATTGCCATTAACTACGTTTATTATTAATTGCTATTACAATTAACTACTACTATTATTAATAATATTTTTACTAATATTATTGTTATTAATTACTGTTAGTACTACATAACACAGCTTTGATACCTAATAACATATTATAAAATTAAATTATACTAAAACATTAATTATCAATGATCATATTGTGAGTAACATTAATTACACAATATATTCAGATATATTAGTTAACTTCTACAAATTACAGAATTAATGATGAACTGATATGACTGGAAATCCATTACCAGTTCTCCTTCGTCATTTGGAAATCGAGCGGTGCATTCATCGTAAAACCCGTAGATTAATGTTGTATTAGCATCTTCGTGATTTCCCCGTAACATATACACTCGCGTAGGATACTTTATTTTGAAACACATTAACATCGTTACTGTTTCAATGCCCTAAAAGTGTTGTATACGTTATTAAATTATTTTGTAATTTACATATAATACTTGTTGCTTTCTACGATTTCACTTTTTTTGCAGTTCAATAAAAATTTCGAAC
Organism: Litomosoides brasiliensis; assembly: GCA_013365375.1. Lineage (NCBI taxonomy): Eukaryota > Metazoa > Nematoda > Chromadorea > Rhabditida > Onchocercidae > Litomosoides > Litomosoides brasiliensis. The sequence continues at coordinate 57,882 of JABVXW010000185.1, read as the reverse complement.
TTTTGAAACTAAGAATGATAATATTTGTAAGCAAAAATATGGAATGATAGACCAGATTTATTTGAATATGAAATATTTGAAAATTAAATATTTAAAGGACTGCCACTGCTTATTAGAAAAAGTTGGAATGAAGCTAGTAAGGATAGCCGATAACCTGAGATCCACGATCAACGTAATCACCAAGGAAAAGATAAGTTTGTGATGATGGATTACCACATGTGCTCAAAATGCATCGAACATCGCGGAACTGTCCGTGAGTATCAGCGCATATTGTTATTGGAAGCATTTCACTAGGAAAAATATTTGCAGCAAATCTTATTGTTTCTTATCAAATAACAGCATAAATTGCTGTAGCAATAACAACAAATAAAATAGCAAAAACAATGCTGCAACAATAAGAAAATAATTTATAAGTTGTGATAATAATAATTAATGATGACAGTAATAATAATAATAATTGCAGGAAACCAAAATTAATTAAATCGATTGATTTTTTTCATTAAAATGAAAGGAAATGCAAAATACATTCCAATGCGAAGTAACGAATTCTGTTTTGCGAATGAACTTATTGCAAGATCGCATAATTGTCGAAGTTCGTCAAATTTCAAATCCACGGCATGAATTGGTGCCGGTCCTAGCGTTGTTCCTCTATAATTATTGCTAGATTAATTCACTTCAATAATGAATTGCAAATTATCACCCAATAATTGAAACAGTGCAAAATTCATTGCTTAAAATTATTTGAAATCAATAATTATCAGAGTAAATTACATTTCATTTGCAATTTCTGAAAGTTTTCAATGTTCACAATGAGAGTATTAATCAAATTTATTTTGTTAATTGCGAGCACTTTTATCAGTTTATTGTGAAAGATCGATCTGTAAATTCCTTTTCTAGCCAAGAAGAAGGTGAAAATTCTTCGGCCACAGATATAGTCACATTAATTTGGATGTTTTTTTTTCTTTTATTAACTTTCAGGTTTAAATATCTAAAATTAACAAAGTTCTAGTTTTAAATTTTAATTGATTAGTGCATAAAAATCTAACTTCTTCCCAGCACCTTTGACATTATTACTATTATTGGCAGTTAAATCAGTTTGTAGTTGAGCACGCATAAATCGATCCAGTAAATCGTTTACTAATGGATGATTGTAAATCACAGCGGGTATTTCATCTTCCGAATCATCGTTATCATCATCATCCTCATCACCACTATCATCCTCCGAACTAAATGAATCGCTATTTTCCCCTGAAGCTGTGGCGATTAGTTCAGCATCTGAATCCTCATCTTTTTCCGGATTTTTTGAATTTCTATTTTCTTGTGAACATTGAGCGGGTAATTGATGTTTCCTCGAACCATCGCCCACTTCTGATCTCTAAATTATTTAAATTTTTTATTTATTCCGATAGTGTTCTTTAGATGTGTAAACTTCCTAGCTGAATACATTTTGCATGTTTTTATAGACGCATCATTGTATTCGGCTGGAAATAGAAGAAATAATGATTTGAATTTTTATGAAAGAATTTAGTCTGTTGCCTCATTAACTTCTAATTTCTTATTCGAATAAAAGTGGCTCTCTGTAATCCGCCAGACAATTTCAACTTTCAAGTATTAAATTGCATTTTGAGTTGTGTCACATAACTGTATGTTACCGGTGCTATATATATCATACAACATTAGATGAAGCAAAAAATTTCGAGTTTAAATTTTAATTAATAAAAAATACTATAGGAATGGAAATTTTTATGAATTCATCATACTTTTTCTAAAAGGAGAAATATGACAAGTTTTCAAAATAATTTCTATTTTTCGAAGAAATGTTCATCGGAATGCAAAGCCAACTGCTGTTTAGTGAATAGTTAATCTTGCAAAATACTATGATTATTGTTAGCAAGAAGAAGATTGTTTAATAAATAAGTTGGAAAAGTCATTTCTCTGGTAAGATGTCAAGTTTGGGAGAGAGAGAGAGGAAGAAAGGTGAAATAACCTGTGATGATTTCATCTGAATAAAATGTTTCGTACACTTTCGTTTATGATATTAATCAATAGCAATTGCACTGACAATGATATTAATAATAATAATAGTAGAAACAGTGATAATGGTGATGAAAGCAGTGATAAAGATGCGTAAGTGATTATAACATATTCAAAATGAGATGCTGCAATTTAAAACTTCCTATATGTGACAATAATTACACACAAACAATTCATCATTATCTTTTCTGCATCTTTTATATTTCTCCTTTTGTATGCAAAAAAGAAAATCAAATTTTTTCTTATTTTAATAAAATGCAAATTTGCAGATTTAATTGTTTAAAATCTCACGTGCAGCAATATAGCCATGTGGTTGTTCTTTATGCCCTAACAAAGGGGTAAATGTTATATTCATATCACCAAAAATTATTACTATATAAATTTATAAGAAAGAAAAATCTGTTTTAACGCGCACGTTGTTGGGATTTAACAATGCGGTCGCATTGTTAAATCTGACTGAAAAGAATACTTATATGAGCTGGTAGTTTTGGGTGGTTGTTACTCGTACGTGATAATACATTTGGAAGTTTGTTTCTTCATCGTAAGGTCGTAATATAATGTCTCGACGCTTTATAATTCTGTAACGGCGTAATTTCCATCTTAAAACAATTATCACTCACTCTCGATATATTAAAACAATCACGTACTTTCGTTATGAGTTGAAATTATAACGTACATACTTCTTATAATTCTTCTACGGTGTAATTTCCACGTGCAGTTGTGATGTACGTGCGCTATGATTTCAATCTTGATATGGCGTGATTTTTGTTCTATTATTTCAGGGTAACGCAATCGACGTCAAGTGAATTTGACATGGTAATTGGTGAAGTGGGATTTTTGAACATTTTTTAGAGCGTATCCTCAAATGTTAGAGTTGAAAGTAAGTCGCTGTTGTGAATTAAGTAGTGAACGACAATTATCAGCTGTTTTATTCATTGGCAAAAGTTGTAACAATGAATATGTCGCTGTTGTTATTATCAACGATACTCTCAGTCCATCATATACCGCAACTTGTTGGTTGTTCTTAATTAATTCCATCCATTCTTATCATTTCATTCTTCGTAATTGTGGATACTCATTAAATTAAATTGAATGTGCTTGAAGCAAAATTTACTAGAATTTTAATTAAATTTACTTGAATTTTAATTAAAATTTAGTCAAATATTGATTCAGTATGTTTCGTTTTACAGATGACCAAAAAAGTTGGGAGTCACTACGTGAAGAAAGTGAATTCAGTACAGATGAAGAGTTCATCGCTGAACTTGCTGATCAGAATAATTCATTAAATATGGAATGTTCGGAGTATGTTCAAGTATGTCAATACATTGTTTAATTTTGTTCCCTGAAATTATCAAAAAAAAGAAAAAAGCTGCAGAAATATTTTAATAACCTTCATATATTTGTTTTCTCTGTTTCAGCCATAGGTTGTAATTGTAGGTATAGTAGAGATTTAATTTTTCCTCATTTCCTAATTATAGTTTATCCATTGCTTTTGCAGGTGAAGTGGATTCGAGCAGACCCAGATGGTCTTACGGTATGCGTTTGATAAGCGAATTAACTTTTGACTTTTGCAAGATTTATTGTCATCAACATAATTGGGAATTCATCACGTTTTCTAAACATTTTTAAAAGCACTAATGAATTTTTGATATGCAGTATGAAAATTAATGCTGAACCCAGTAAAATGACAGAAATAAGATTGCGAAGGAACAAAGTTAAATCGATTGAGAGCATTTCCTGGTGGTTTTGTTTTCAGTTTGAATTCTGTACACTGACGCTAAATCTGGATACGAGTTGGATATATGATATTGTGGATGCTCTTTTGAAGGAGCGAAATATTTATCGCGATGATGCAATTAGAGAGGGAACTACCGTTGCTAGCATGGAAAGGAGATTGGAATTGCTTGGAAAGGTCAGTTTGGCATTTGATAGGTTTTTTTCAAGAGAACAGAAAGAATTAGGTTTATTCGTCCTTATTTTTCCACGGACCGTCTACATCTTCTAACTTGGTTCAGCAATTATAATTGAAGCAAAATAAAGTATCAGTGCGTGTCTTAAAAACAAAGATTAATAGTCGTCTACAAATATGATAAATTTCAAGACATCGAAAGGCAAAACAAGAAAACGTTATACACTTTTCAAATACTTAGACTAATTTAGCTTAGCTTTGCTTTGCAGAAAGTTGAAGAAATGGACGATTACCGTCGAAATTTATCCAATACTTTGATTTCAAAATTTGTCGCTATCCAAAACGAAAAGACAAGTTCATGAATGTATATACAAAAACCGCATTTATTTTTATCTGTCTATGAAAATTTGAAATAGACAAGTAAACGAACAGTGAAATTCTAATTTCAAAGTGGAATTTGAGAATGCGTGATGAAATCTGTGCGCAGACTTGTATGTCCTGGAATGCATCCTTATTTGTAATTATAGACGGCAATGTTTACTGCGTGCTCTGTCGTTCAAAATATTACGATTTATTAAAATATGTCGATCTCGTAATATATTCATATTTCTGTTTTTCTTTTATTTCAAGTCGAACGTGTGATATTTTTATCTTATTTGCAATAATCAAAATATGTTAGTTTATACACAAATGAGTGTATTTATGCATGTGTGTATGCATGTATTATGTATATAATTCATTTTCATGGAAATAGTTTTTGATTTAGTAATTTGGAAAATTTTCACAATAATTGTTGTGTTCTCACACGGTAAGAAATAGAATGAAAAAAAAAATTTAGTGCCTGTAAGGATACGTTTGACAAGAGTACCGCAATCTAATCCAATTCTTTAAACAATATGTATTTTTCTTTTTAACTTTTGCATTCTTTTTCCCAGTTGTAAAATTACATAATTAAATACAAAAAAGGTAGTACGACAGAATGGAATAGATTCCAAACAAAATAAATTGCACGTTATTTACAAAAATGAAAAGTGCATGCAATACCCGATGAATATAAGGAAGTATTGTATACCACAAAATTTATATGGACATTTTACATATCTCTACTTCATTAATCTTTACGATCAAAAGGAATTTTTTCATAATAAACTATCCTCGGAAACATAACAAAGTGATAGATATCATGAGTGTTACAGAAATAAGCAATACTGGCATATAACCGATGCCACCATGTAAGCACCGTTCTGAACATACATATAATTCTTGAGCCTGTGTGTAAGGTAATTTTATTTAACGTTGACAAAATGACGGGAAAAGTTTTCAAATAGCTCTTTTTAATTTAATTATGTATTGCTGTAAAATTTTGAATTTCAAAAATTAAATGCACAGATTTAATATGATTTAATATGTGTGGGAAGTATTTAATTATTCATATGTAATTTACTGTGGCAAAAATTTTTCCTTACAAGTTAAAATTTAAAAGAAATGTTTTCCTAGAATTTATAGAAAGTATTAACTTATATAATGCAGATGATGAGATAAATGATGCTTAAATTTAATCAATAGATGAGAGCAACAGAAAAAAACCTAATTTAATAAGTTTGAAAAACAAAAAAAAATTGCCTTCTCGGCCTCCCACATTGCTCTTGCTGTGCAGCCAATACTTTTTCGAAATTTCTAAATGAAATTCTTTGTTCAATAATTATGAGAATATTAGATAACAAATTACTATTTTTTTTAATTAGCTTGAATTCTTTTTTTTAAAAAAAACTAACGTATAGCATTTGTCGCCATTTTTCGGGTTCTATATAACCAATTGGCTTATTATTGGATGGTGCAGGCGCACATGTCGCATTGATATCATTACCACTCCATAAACATGCTATTTGCCAACGTTCACTATCATTTTCCATCAGAAATGCTGCACTTTGATATTCATAACATAAATAATTATGCCAGCGATTAAGTGATAATGTTGAAATAGGCATTTGGCTAAATTTTAATACAAATAAATAATAATAAATGGAAAATTTTTAATACAAATTTTTTTAATGAAAAAAGCATATAAAACTTAAAAAACAAGACTTCTCAGTTGTTTGCTAAAAAAGAGCAAAAAAGAAGAGAAAGAGAGGAATGTTAGAAACTAAATATGCATATTTTATTGCAGTTAATTAACTCAGTCTTGCCACATTCGAACATCGAATGAGTCCACATATATGTCAATAGATGAGTGTTGTAACTGATCACATAAATTTTAAAAAAAAAATATTTCAATAGTATGCACTGAAAATTAAGTACACTTGACTGAATGCCTCGTTTTTGAGCGCAACTAAAATTTGGTACGATCGACGTCTTTCCAACCAACGAACACGATCACGTTCAGAGCAAAATGAGTTTTGCGTACATTGCAAACTTGAAATTTGTCCTGCATTAAAAATGGTTATTAATTTAATGATTGCTGTAATATTTTACTAAAAGTATTTCCTAAATAAAAAATTATGATAAAATTTTGTTCAAGAAGTTTCCATAAATGTACACAATAAAAATTGTATTGATTAATTGGATATGAAAAGATCAAATTAATCTAAATCAATAAATTACTATAAGGCATAACTTAGCACCTTTTGCATAAAACACAGCTTCAGCAAAACTTATCACTAAACATTGGGTCAGCAGAATCACCATTTCTATCCATGTAGAATTACAAAAATTGCTTAATTAACCGTTTTATCATCTAAAAATATGCGATCTGAACGAAAAATATTTGCATACTTTATGCTAATCGAATAAAACTCAAAAAAAAAACCAAAACTTCACCACCAATCATCGAATTAAATATTTTTGGTACTTAACAAAAGACTAGCAATAATAAAAGTGAAATTGATGTCAATCAGAAATATGCAACTTTTAAAAGCATTTGTTTAACGGGAAGAATTTGGCGGAATTTTCTCAAATAAATTCATTCCCTTAGAATTTCTTTCCAATGTACAAATTATTGTATTTAGAACATTATAGTTTCTCTCTCAATAAACTATATTCTCTCCCATGATGCTTTTCAATGCAATTTATATTCATTATCTCTTTAACAAGAATTACGATCACCGTAGGGACACGTTGTACTCAACTTCTTTTCCTATCTTCATCTCTTTTGTCCTCCTTCTTAAAAGCAATAGTCAACCTAATCATTTCCGTAACATATTTACAAGTCAGGCAACACTGGAATCAAAAGATCAGTCTTTAAATCTGAAATGTCAAGGATCACTTCGTTCGCATTGAATTCGGTGATAGAACGGCCTTTCACGGTTTTACATCAGAGCTCGGCAAAATGTATTTTTAAACCGATTAAGAATGCATCATGCAACATCAAAAAACAGTTTTAATTTCTGACAAACAAACATTTTTAGATACAATTAGCGTAAACTGTGCGAATTTGAGCCAACAAAAACGACTCGACAAAAAATTTCTTTTGCTAACAAGAACACCTCATGTTACCAGAAATTTGTAGAACATTGTTTTAGGAAGAAAACTCCGCAAAAAGTGCAGAAATACTAATTCAAATGAAATAACGAGATCAAACAACGCCATATTACATTATACTGTAATTGGAGAACTCCTGTGTATATCTGCAACATAAGATATTGTAAACGGTTTTTTTTCTGAAAATTTATTTAAAAGTTTAAGTAATGGCGTTATTTCAGTTCAGAAGTTGATGGGAACCTTGAAACACAAACATGAAATAAATAAAATAGATAAACATAAAACAGCAATGAAACCATCCAGATATAAAAAAACTCATTTATTGAGATTTAAATTCCACTGACTTAATTAAACACACGAGAACAAACTCTTAATGATTTCTGTGAAGTTGCGATTTGGGATACAGAGTGGTGAAAGACAACAAAGGATAATTGGGAGTCTTCAATCAATTTTGTTTTTTCTTCACAAAAAAATACAAAGAATCATTAAAACAAGCAAACAAGATCAAATTATCCAATGGTTAACAAAATTGGTATGTTAGTTTTACCGGAAAAACCCTTACTTATGAGAACACTGACTGCAGGAATTTCAGAAACTTGCAACTTTCTGAAGGTTCTACCAACTGGTTTTCACCGAACCACTACCACTGCCCCACTGATAACCATATGATGACTGTTTTCCTTCATATTCATCGTTATAGTACTGGAAATTTGGTTTTGCCTTGTCAAATTGAAGCAAAGACTAAAAGTTGTATTCAAGTATTCAACAGTAATAGCTTTGGAACTGATAATTTGAAACTATTTCACATGGTCCGTTTGAAAATAAATATAAAAAGTAAAAATATCATTAGAATTTTGCAATTTGAATGGGATGTAAGGGACAAGGCACAAATAACAAGCATTTGTATATGTCTTGCATTTAAGCTTCGAACAAATATCTTAACAAATCATGATGACTGAAATTAAAGTGTAAAAAACCTGTTGTCCTCCTGTAGCATAGCTCGCACTGTATCCTGCCGAAGAACTACTATACCCGGTTGTATCTGAAACAGAACATGGTTAAATCATAGTAAAGGATTTCCTTTAACTAAATACTAACAAATAAAAACGCAATAAAAGCGCTACTCAGCACAAAAATAAGGATTATGAGCATTTTCAATTTTATTTGGATTACTTCGTCTCGGTATTCAAAGAAAATTAATAACTAAATTTCTAAGTCCAGTGGATGTTCTACTAATATCTGATTTGGTCATTACAGTTTTAATTAACTTACAGCCTCTACCCGAATCAGTATCTGACCATCCTTCAATCCCGCCAATGTCAGCAGGATCACTCGTTGTATATCCAACACGATTCAGTGAAATTGGTTTATTTTGAATACTTGAATAGCGTCCACTTCCCATATCATTATCAACCCACTCATCATACCCGCCGCAATTAACGCGATTTAGTGCTGTTGGACCACGAGAACTTCCACCACTTGCTGCTGGTGGATAATCACTTGTACCACCAATTCTTCGGTAAATGACATATTTTTGCGTAATCGGCACATCAACGGCGGTAAACAATTCAATATATCTGTTAAATAATAAAATTTTCAGAGTTATTTCTACAACCACACTTCGGTGCCAATCAAAAAATGTAAAAAGGGACAACTGTGTCACATATAAAAAGGAGCTTGCAATCTCGGAGTGCGATCACTGCAAAAAAATTTTTCATTTTTTGTATCAATGTGATTCATTTTTTCAACCATCGAAACTAACAAATATTGAAGATGTTTGTTAAGCGTTCTAACCAATATTCACATTTATTACGCATCAATTTCAATTCAACTAAGCGTGTGTGCATCAACGCATGAAAATAATTGATGTTCTTACCGATTACCAATGCACTGTTTGTTTCTGGACATTGCATCTCGCGCTTCAGCTACTGTTCCAAAAATCACACATGCATCACCAGATGGTCGACGATCTTCATTGAAACCCAGCTGAATATCGACACAATTCAATGGTTTGAAGAAATCTTCGATATCAAGCGCATTTGCACTGTACGGAAGACCTTAAGAAATAATTAGGTTGAACACATGGACACAATTTGATAATGAAGTGTCATTTAAAAAATGAAGTATTATTTAACAAACTTATTTGAAACAAACTGACCCCTCATGTAAATTTTGGCTGGATCATCACAATCAAAATCATCTTCATAACCGTAATCCTGAAAACGCGAGTAGCGACTGTATGGCGCATCGTACGGACCAACACGAGGACGACCTATACCGATACTTCTCAATGGACCTCCATATTCCTCTCTTCTAAAATAAGTTTACCTCTATTAATTCAGAAAAAAAGCAAATACAATAGCTGCTAAAAACTGAAACGATGAATAGTGAAAGTTCAGACATTTTATTCAAACTGCATAAGTAAGAAGTGACAAAACCCACAGAAAGTTCCAGAAACTAACGAAGAGTGGTGACGCACAAAAGGTAGCACTTAAAGTAATTTCTCACTTTCCCTCTTGATGAGATTTTTCTTTATTTTCTCTAGAGTCCTATTCTACAGACGTCGAATCTCCTTACCGATATGGACGTACACCACCAAGCTTCGCTGCAGCAAAGCGCAGAGGTATAGGTTCAGAACGTGGTGCTGGAAAACTGCGCTCAACAGCAAGACTTCGCAAAGATGTCGGTGGTACAATGTGACCCTCCCTAGATTTCTCCAGTTCATCACCAGAACTTCGAAAAACTTCCACATATCTGGAGAATTCAAACAAAAACTAGAAATTTTTGGTAAATGCCTTGTGACACAAGATGTACTGCTTCCCAGTCACTTTATTTTTCAGTCTATCGTGCTGCCTGTCGCTATAACTCAACTTGCAAATGCATACCGCGTCAAAAAAGATTCTAATACCACACCAGTTTCTTCCAGGAGAATTATCTAAGATAATTTGCACAAAGAAAAGGAAACTCGTCATTACTACGAATTTACAAATAAATTGTCTTAAAAATTTCTAGCCCCTTTGACTAAATTTTAAGATCTTAAGCATTAAAAAGCCGTCTACCACCTAAAAAAGATTAAAAACTTCAGAGCATGTATAAAGCAGCAATACACATGTTGTTACTATGATACCGTTAATGAAAGAACACTGCTTGGTTTTATGTGCATAGGGATGAAGCCTGATTAAAAAGCCTAATTTTCATCATTAAACAAAGTGCAGGAAAACTAATCATGTCTATCAGTATTCACAAATATCTATCTAAAAGAAATTGGCAGTTGTTGCAACAATTTCTAAAACTCAGCGTTCAATTGTCAACAGTATCATTGTAATCAATCAAATTACTTTTGCCACGGCGACAGTTCAGATGGTAAATCACTTGTTTGATTAAAACTTTCATTAAAAACATGTAAGCAGCATGTTATCTGTTTATTTGCCCATACCTCGAACCCATGTTGTTTCTGTTCCGTTCCAGGGCCATCTCCGCATGCTGTTTGCTGGCGAACCGTACGAATGCCTCCCCAGATGGGCGACCCCCCAGCTCCTTGTCGATGACAACATCTGCCACTTCCAATCCTATATCCCATACTTACACCACCAAATAAATGAGCAATGAGGAGACACCTCCCTTCCAGAAATATGAAATTACTAATTGATTTGCATTAAAGCAAAACATTTAATATTGAAATCCAGAAAACAGAACGTGTGAAACTACATTAATGACGTTAACTCCTCAAATTTGCTTGTACCTAAGCCCTTTCGTGAATCAAAGAAAACAAGGCGATTTACCTTGTACGAACGCACCGAAAAAATATCGGAACAAATACTACACATCTTATTTTGGAAACTCACAGTACGAGCTGTCAATAGATAGTTTTGAAACAACGTCTGTGGAATAATGTCAAATAACATACCACTGAAGAATTCTTTCACATCATCATTCGTTGCGCTGAATGGTATGCCTCGTAGCCTAACAACAAAATTGTAAGGCGCATCTTGGTCACCTTTACGAATCACATTATGTCGCGTCATCCAAACCACTTCACTTTCTGTTACGTTGAATACTACAAACGTATTCGAGTAATAATAAGTTTCAGTAAACAGATTTAGAACTATAGTTCAAGTTCCATTTTCAACTAATTTTTTCATTGAATATATACAGTCACTGCAAACACAAAACTGGCAGGAATTCTTTCCAGCGTTCTGAAACCTAGACTAAATCACTCTGAAATATGAAATGAAGTTTTATTTTATATTCTTCATTAAAGAGTAATTCACATCGTTTAAAAACATTATTTTACTTAGAAAAGGACCTTCAATGTAGCGATTGTTCATTTCTTGCTTATCAAAACGCTTTGCTTCCTCTGCTGCAGCTTTATCCGCCAATTCAACATAACATTCACCACTTGCTCGGCCCATCGATGTTAATGTAAATGTGACCGATCTTACTTCCAAACCTAAAAATAAGTTATTTATCTTACATAATATGAACATAATATATACAGTAATGCGAAATTATATAAACTCTTACAAGTTTTTTAACAGAGATATATTTGATATGTAAAACTGCAATTATGCTTCTCGATGAATAAGTTTAGCCATATAAAAGCTGTATAAGTAGATGCTTCATAATTCTAATCTACAACAAGTATACAGGCTATCTGTGAAGGCCCTAAAACTGAACTTAAACAATCGAAACTATAGCCCATCCACAATCCAATCATGAAAAGATCATAACCTTGCAGAAACGCCCTAACATCATCTTCTTTAGCCGAGAATGGTAAACCACGAAGTCTGATATAGTTTGACGTGTTAGGATCCACTTCCTTATCCACTGTAGTCATCACTGAAGTTTCCTCCGTCTTCGTTTCTACCGCCGTTTCTGTTGCCGTTTCCGTCTCTGTTTCTGTCTTTATTTCTGCCTCTGCTACTTCTGTTGCTACTTCCTGCTGTTCCACGTTTGTTTCTTCCATAATGTCGACAGCTAAAAAAATCAAAGGAACTTTACGTTATTTTAGTTTTGGCAGGAAATGAAAATGCCCAACGACCGTAATTTTGAAAATTACAACCAATTCAGGCTGAGAATAAAAAGTGTTCTATCGCAAATATGATCAATGTAGAGTCATCGAGTAGTGGTGATGAGAAAGGAAAAAGAATGAATCCACAGGTTATCAATGTCTAAGGAACTATACGAAACCTAACCCCAACAATGCAACCCCATTCCAACCTGATCCAGCCCGCCGTAGCACCGGACTATACTTATCAATCGATGACCGTATACCGGTACTTACATGCAAAATTTCGTCTTAAGACCTTCTGCGCCTGTTACGACGGATCTACTTGTATGCGAAATTTCGGATCCTATGGGTTTGGCTGTTGAGACCGGAAGGGTAGCGTGGCGGAAGATGTTTTGTGTATCTCAGTTAATTACCAAAGTGAACACTTGATCATTATTTATTACAAATGACCTGCTTTAGTTTACTTTCTATAGCAACTCTGAGTTGAAATACCTGTGGAAGAGCAAATTTTTGTGACTATCAAACTGTGAAGAGTAGTAATTTGGAATTGAAATTTATAGTTTTGGATTTCAGCGCCTAATGTCCCATAAGTCCTGTAGGAACAATGCAGTAACTTGAATTGCAAAATGTGCCATCAAAATATGCATCATAGTGGGGTCGAAATCATTCAAATCGGTTCGAATTGCTTGACTTTATGTCCTGTCAGTTTTCAGTATGACAAAAACGCATCTGTCCTGTCCGATATTTAAAACATACACGACCATAATTAATTAGTAGGGCTTGACTGGAGATTTGTGGCTTAGCATTTATATTATCATTAATGTAACTCTTGCCTTAGTATCGATAATTCTACAAGATTTTGCCACTTTCCACAAAAGAACTCATACAGCCAGGTTTCCTAGCAGTCCATAAACAAAAACACATCGTTGGGAAATTATTCTCCTGTTATGAAAAGATTGTTGGATAAAACTATATATTTCGTGAATATAGTCCGATTATTTTTGTTGATTTTGCTCAGCTTTTCTACGGGTTAGGCGAACATTGTACATATTAAAACACTTGACAAACTATTTTATTGACTACGGTCCACTGGCGTATCACTGGGTATTAATTTATCCTGTATAATGAATAGATAACTTACAAACATGCAAAGAACATGTCGAATCACAGATCATCTTGCAAGTAATGAATCGCACTGAAAGAATAATAAAGCAAAATTTAACTCATATCCGTTCAGCAAATTTGGTTCTCTTGATTAGTGCAAAGGAAGAAGCTATGGTGAGAAAAAAAACTTGAAAACTTGAACTTTGGTATTCAAATATCCACTTTTAACCGTGGCTTCCAACTGAAAACAAACCCCGTAAACTGATCAGGAAAGCACGATACATTACTTTGCAATTCAACAAAATGTACATAAAAATGTACTACAGTGAAATTTGAGGGGCAAAGATATTCCAATTATCATAGCATTAAGCAGCTGGAATGAAACATCAATATAATGAACAGCTAAGAAATTACTGACTTCTAAAGTTGACCTTTGTAAATGTCTATTTACTATAAATATTAATCATACACGAACAAAAACCCACATTTAGCAAGAAAGCTCCTGCCAGTATTTTATTTTTAAAAGTACAACTTTGTATGAAAAAGTAAAACAAATACTGTTAAAGTGAATTTCCCAGTGTCAGTTCAGGACTGCACGCGAAATTGCATTTCAAATTTCAAATCTTTAGCTTTGGAATTTTCTAATTAGAATTCGAAGCTCGTAGCAAATTCACATAATAGAATTAATGGACTTTAATGTTCATACCACTATATATCACAACCACAGTAAGAATTGAAGTGAAACGAAATCACTGAAAACACTAACACATAAAAGATGTTGTCCTTTAACGCAAAGGCCTTGATTATAAAGGAAATAATTTTTGAGACAATATTTAATTCCTAACAGGAACAGTCTCTTTATTTTCTTCCATTCCCTTTATCTTTTTCATATCCTTTGTCCCTCCTCCTCTTGGGTAGTACTTGTCTAATGTTGATGCGGGGATCCGCTTCAACATTTCACGTGGAAATATTCGCAATAGCTGCCATCCGATATCTAAGGATTCGAAAATTGTTCGATTTTCATAACTGCCTAAAACGTAGCTTCACATTAATTAACGCTTAGAAGAAAGTACGTTGTTTTACAATCGTAGCTAATTGTTACACTTAAGGTTTTACACTTTTTCAGACCTCATTGTTTTAAGTATAGTCAGTTACTAAACAAATGTCCAGATGACGTGTTAAACATATACATCGTTTTACATGAATCGAGTTTTATAGTTTTCACGAAGGAAAAACCAGAACATTTGAAAACTATTTTGAAAAAAAATATAATTAAATGCACTTGGGAAATAAAAGTGTAAACAAACCTTGCGATATGAAATTTTTCTCGAACTTTGTCAAAAATTCGAGGTAAAGCAGGTCATCTGAAGATAAAGCTTCTTCACCCACCACAGCTTTCATTGCTTGTACGTCCTTTCCAATAGCATAGCAAGCGTACAGCTGATTAGAAACATCCGAGTGATCTTCACGCGTCATTCCTTCACCTATGGCTGACTTCATCAGACGTGACAGTGATGGAAGTACATTGATCGGTGGATAAATTTGACGGTTGTGTAACTGGCGGTCTACATAGATTTGTCCCTCGGTAATGTAGCCCGTTAAATCAGGTATTGGATGTGTTATGTCTGAAAATACAAATTATCAAATAAATTTTCAAACGTAGCACTGCAGTTTGAAAGTGATAGAAATGGTTTCTTTTTCTCTGAAAAATCAATAAATAGCATCACGATCAGCTGTGCAGAAATTAGTCTATTTAAAATATGCAATCCAAATTTAAGATCACCCTGCCGTCCTTAATGAGAGCACAACAAACCATCATTGGGCATTGACAAGATAGGAATTTGAGTAATTGAGCCATTACGCCCTTCTACACGACCGGCACGTTCATATATCGCAGCCAAATCAGTATACATGTAACCTGGGAAACCACGTCGCCCAGGGACTTCTTCTCGAGCTGCTGATACCTGCAAAAAAGAATGCAGCAGTTTTTTAATTTGATCGTTTATTTAATGCTAAAATTAAAAAAAAAACTAATTCAAAAGTAAAAAAATTCAATCTTACTTCTCGAAGTGCTTCAGCATATGAAGACATGTCAGTCAAAACAACCAATACGTGCTTTTCACACTGATAGGCCAAAAATTCAGCAACGGTCAATGCAAGGCGAGGGGTAATAATACGTTCGATGCTGAAAAACTCAATAATATATAATTCATTATAAATCATTAAAAAAGTTCATAATGTCTATCTGGTTCATTTAGGATTTATATCATTTGAATAACTTTTGTATCATCCATTAAAAAAGATTGTAAAGATCATTCAAGTTTTCAGTTAGTGCGCTTACTGTTAGTGGAGTACAACAGCATGTATGTCAAATCTAGATTTAATTTTCTGACATGTCCGTCGCTGCAATTCACTGCATATTTTTAAAATGGAAAAAAAATATGGATTTTACTATGCGTTTTTAAACGCATAATAAGATTTAAATAATAAAACACATTTAAATTCAAAACTTAAATAAAATTAATAGAAAAAAGTACGTTGGATCGTTAGCAAGATTCAAAAACAGGCAAACGTTCTCCATGGAACCATTCTCCTCGAAATCCTGCTTGAAAAATCGTGCCGTTTCCATATTAACGCCCATAGCTGCGAAAACAATAGCAAAGTTATCATCCTTCGCATCATAGTGTTTATTGTCCAGTTTAACAAGTCCACCTTGGCGTACAATTTGTGCCGCAATCTGTAATTTGCTCATACACAAACTGAACGTTGCGCAGCTTGTACCCATAATTTTATGAAGTAAACATGATTAGGCTA
Source organism: Litomosoides brasiliensis (assembly GCA_013365375.1). NCBI lineage: Eukaryota > Metazoa > Nematoda > Chromadorea > Rhabditida > Onchocercidae > Litomosoides > Litomosoides brasiliensis. Next base: position 41,533 of record JABVXW010000185.1, on the reverse strand, counting down.
TTAAAAGATTGTAAAAACTAAAAAGCAGAGATATTCCGTAGAACTTGATATTAAACAGTAACCACACAGAATACATAACTAACTTCATTATGCGGAAGACCGGCAGCAGAAAAGATGGGTATTTTCTGCCCACGAGCAATAGAATTCATCACATCGATTGCGGAAATTCCTGTCTGGATCATTTCTTCTGGATATATCCTGCATCGTGGATTGATTGGTTGACCGTTGATATCAAGGAAATCCTCTGCCAAAACTGGTGGTCCCTGAATCAATTCCATAAAAATGTCTCCATCCAGACTTTGTAAACGCTAGATTCGCGGCTATAACTATAGCTAATGCAAAAGTAATGACAAACAGTATTCACCTTATCTATTGGTTTGCCGGAACCATTTAATATGCGGCCAAGCATATCTTCCGAGACAGGTGTTCGCAGAATATCACCTGTGAATTCACAAGACGTATTTTTGGCATCTATTCCTGCAGTCCCTTCGAAAACCTGAAGCAGATTTTTTACTCTACTTGCTTAAATAATCATTAGCGGATTCACATTTGTCACATCCATGTAAAAAGTTCCAACAAATGCTCCGATTTTAGCTCATCTTAGCTTACTCAGTGTGTACTTTAAATTGTATATATATGCCATTTTTTTCGGTTTTCCCCGACAGATCATGCTTTTTCTAAGAAAGATCATACCTGAACAACGGCTTTGTTGCGGGTGATTTCAAGAACTTGACCGGAACGTTTTGTCCCATCGGGGAGTGTCAGCTGCACAATTTCGGCGTACTGGGGAAATTTTACATCACCCAGGATGACCAATGGACCATTGACACCAGTTACTGTCTTATACGCTGCAAAAATGAATTAAGGAAGACTTACAAATCTGATGGATCAACAAGTAGGGAAGAAAAAATCTTACTCAGTCGTGGACTGGTCTTATAGTTCTTTATAGTAACACCTTTTTGACCAGTAATTCCTTGATTCACGTCAATAGCTTCCTTCATTTTTCTCTTTTCTGAAACTTATTACTGAATTCGTTTAATTTTCCAAGATATTTTTAAATACGAGACACATCTGGACATCAACTCACGTGGTCTCACATCTGTAGCTACCTTCACTCATACAGACTTATGTTCCACTTCAATCCATGCAGAAATCACTTTGGTGCCATCCCACCCCCATGTCTAGCTGCCGCAGCTCCTCTGCAAATTCAATACACACCAACAAGACGAAAAAACAGGTGGTCTTCGGTCTCACGGGTCACGGCCCCAATATAGTCATTTTGCGGTCCAAATAAGTTTCTCGTTGTTTAGCGGCTCTGAGGTGCAAAGGCAGGGAGTAGTCTTGTGTTGGACAGATGGGTCTCATGATTTTGGTTGTGGGATTACTGGGAAAGTGGGCTCAGGTGAACTTCTTTCCTGTCTTCAAAGAACAACCAAACATCTCCAACACTCACGATTGAAATATTTGGTGCCATTAGATATTCCATACTTCGCTGGTAAGTTGAAATTTCATAGGTGTCTTTGACCGGAGGAAATGCACAGAGCGACTATTTATCAGTAATTCGCGTAAATCCTCTGCTAAGCAGCACGTCAGTGGCCTCTCTCTGTCACGATTTCCGTATCTTGCTACAGAGCGTATCATATATTTTATTTGATTCATTCACCGCTTTCCAATGCACAAATACTTTCTTAACATGAGAATCAACGAAGTGCGTTTCAACAGGACAAAAATTAATGTAATATTAATCTGAATGGTGTGCTATCTTCAAAAGATACCAGTTATGTAATGATTAACAACAGCCACACCACTGTCGCTCAGGGCGTACCGTGAAGTTATGCAGTGTTTTGTGGACAGTATTTTTTCTCAACTTTAAGTAGTAGAACATTTGATACAGTAATAAAGTAAAAGATTCCGCTATACATCTAAAAAGTGTGGATTAATTTAGTCTTGTAACACATGTGTATCAATTTACAAAGTAATATACTTTCTTGGTTTTCAAATTTCATGTTGGGATAATGAAATGAGCGTACAGTGATAAAGGCACACTCTTGTAAAATAGAGAAGACAAGCTAAACGCCATATGTCATGTGAAAAGAGTGGTTAACATAGCTTTCAAGAAAGAAGTTTCTGAAAAGATAGCACAATCATTCAGCAACAATTGTGATCGGTTTTGAATGGGGAAAATGACTAAACTGAGAAGATAAGTGGCTAAAGCGTTCATACTTCAAAAATTTGATGGGTTGTCAGAAGCAGAATGCTGGGCAGAAGCTATCCTATACAGCTTTTCGTTGTAATCTGTTAGTAGGACAGTCTAAGGAAATCGTGAGATCAGTAGAACTTCAACACACAGGAAAGAATTCACAGAGGCATGGAAATAAAACTTTTAAATGATCTATACAATATCAAAAATGAGGAATGGATCACGTAGTAGACAAATCGAAAAGCCTACAAACTGTAAAAAGAATGGTTTAAAGATTCCAAATGATCCAATAAATTTCAAATGAAATTGTAAGACTATTAAATTCAGGAAAATCGCGAGCAAAATATCAGATCGAAAAATCACGAAATATTAAAAACAATTAGTAAACTTACAAATTAGGAAGTGACGACATTATATGAATCTTCTACTTTCTAAATTTATAAGAAATGAATTGATATCAAAAATGGAAGTTTTGTACAAAAGACGCATTTCACTGAGATCGAATAGATGTAATATAGAGCATCAAATAACTTTGAGTGAGCAATGAACGATTTAAACAAAATTTGAGACTACCCGCACAAACACGTCCTTTCGGGCTTTAAATAACACTTTGACCTTTAAGACAAGCATGCAGAACACATCACTGACACTTCGCAGAAAAATATAAGAGTTAATGATGGATTACTTTTCATGTTGGCAATGATTACTTTTTAAAAAATCTTCTGGAAGTTTCATTTATCCCAGATGCTAGAAACCTCTAGAAGTTATAGTGCAGCTGGTGATTTTACTGATTATTGGAGAGTCCCCGAATATTAGGTCAGCACCACTCAGATCAACTAATTGAGTTTCATCACTGAAAAAACAATAATTACACCATCCTAATAGAAGTAGGACTTTGCTACACGTTTTTCAATTCAGCTTCTTCTAACAGTAGAAGATCTTCTTGAATCTCCTGATCTGTAAGAGCATCCGCAACGTTAGGACGTGTTTTGGCGTGGGTGTGCTTTTCACTGTATGGCGTTGGTTCATTCGGCCTCCTAGAAATTCAACACAGTAAAAAGTTGGTCAAATTTATTCGAATACTTACACTTTGAAATCAATTTACAATCTGCAGGAAGCTTTTTAACTTCTAGATAAAAAGGAAGTCATTCTCCATTAGTAATGCAAAAAGAGAAAAACCTGTACCTCCGAAGACTTTTTTTGCTTGGGAAATCATTTGCTGGTGCACTGGAAATATCTGAATTATGAAATTCATGATCAATTTTTTTCTTCTGTTCTTCGCATTCCTGAATCATAGCCTCCATGAGTTCTGTTAATCGTTCTTCGAGTTCTCTTTCCGCTGCTTCTTTCTCTCGTTCATACTGTTCTTCGATGCGCTCTTTCTCGAGCTACAAACATGAACACTATCAAACATAAACATAACATATACCAAGTTACTCTTTTAATGAATTGAATAGAGGTGATGAGAGATTTCATACTGTTAAGAAACGAAAACTGAAAACATTACCATCCTCTACCAAGACTAACCAGTCTATTAATAAGCAAAAATGCAAAATCCCACTCCACTTCAGACCATCCTTCTTTCTGTGGAAAGACCGTAAAAAACATAACATCAAACAGTCCAAATGGAGATATGGCCAAAACATTTGAAAGAATAATCCACAACCTCAATCTCATCGAGACAGGACGTCAATGGATGTTGGAAACAATAACAGCATTGTGACTATTATGTTAGATGTAATTATCTAAAAAGTAAATCCGAATCAGAGACGAAAACCATGAGCGAAATTAGCATCACCTGATCGGAGATTTCTTCTGCTTCCAATTCAGTCCTAAACTGCTCTTCAAGCATCTGTATTGTACTGGCATATTCCGGATGCCTTAGCTCTCGTAAACTTTGCATTTCAAATTCCAGTTCAGCATGTTTTTGGTGGTAGAACCTGTACGTGAGGTATTTTGACTTCACAAGATAATATATTGACAAATAAAACAAGTGATTATTTCGAATCGAATTATGAGATCATTGTTACCACTTATTTAGATTTATATTAACGGATAGGCTTGTCATAATGGCAGTTTCCTCCGTACTTTACAGAAACGATCACAATATCTGGTGAGAAAACGATAGAAGGATTCGGTATTATTCTATTCCGTAAAATAATTAAGGAAATAACCGTTTAAACTAGTTAATCAAATCCGAATGATAACCTTCGCATATATGTATTCTCGACATTATTTGGAGGCGGAAGATTCTCCATCTCACCAACAAAACTCATTGTAAAGCAAATAGTACCAGTACTAATTTCGGGTTAGTATAATTAAGTCCCTGAAACTTCATTTTTGTCCGGTACCTTCTAGTCAACTTTCTAACGATTTCTTTGGACCAACACTGTCGCACGCTACAGAAATCTATATATTTGCATGAGATAACACATAATTATAAAATTGAGTGATAGCAGTAGTCGTACACGATTAACAAACACAACTTGTGAAGTACTAGCATCACCTGTTGGCTAGCTTAATATAAACTAAATCTTTGGTCAGTTAAGCATACGGATAATCTTTTCTGACTTATTGACGTTTTCTTGTCATCTCCTAATCCTGCACTTATCCACTATCTCTTCTTTATCATGTTCGATACAAACATCACGAAATCATAACAACACCATAAAGTTGGACTGCATCAGCCTATAGCTTAGTCTGGTCTCACAGCCCCAAACGAATTGCTAACCCCTAACGGCGGTAACGTGATACAACGCACTGACATTGTGACATAACGTATGTCATGGTGGTCTATAACAGATTGTTGACTGGTCGGTTGCGTGGGTCATGTGGATGTTGACATTATGTGCCAGTGTTGGTATTGTAAGTGTTGGTGTTACTTTTTAGTGTGTTATATTTTTATTTGTATTTTAGATTTATTATTACTACTAGTAATTTTAAAAGACTTACTGATGTATAAAAATGGTAACTCCAAGCGTTCACGAACAATGTTGGGAACCAACGACAAGTTTGAAAGATATCCGGAAATGTATTCAAAATGGTCATCGTGTTATGATAATAATGCGTGGCATCCCAGGCTCTGGAAAATCTTATTTAGCTAGGTATAGACCGGTTTATTTAACGTATGCTAAATATATTAATATTTAGTTATTAAATTATAGATTGGTTAGTTCAGCACATACCAAATACAGAGTAGTTGATACTATGCATGTAAGGGATCGATTAATTCGTTTAATATCTATTCATGCACAGTGGGTAGACTTTTCATTTTTATACATGGCAGTTATAGATTAACATACTTTTTTCGTAGCCTAAGGTGAATTCTGTTCCTTTTGCAGCGATTTAATATCCGGAACAAATGGTGCAATTTTTAGCACTGACAAATATTTCATGCAAAATGGTGTATACCGGTTTGATCCCACCAAACTGGATGAATATCATCAGGAGAATTGGAAGGAAGGTATATGCACTAAAAGAAATCAAGCGGCATGCTTTAATGCACTTCTTGTGTTAATTAATTTAACAATATGAATCTAGCATTTGTTCCAGTTAATTCAAATACTGTAAAAGTAGATGAAAAGCTGCAGAGGTATGAATAGATGGACTTAAAAATAAAGCTACAAATGAACGAGGTGAATTAAGTCTTTTGTTTGCATTAACAACAGGTGAAGATTGTGGAAAAGAACAGTATCTCTTTCTGTTTATTAGAATTAAAGTAGTTTTGATAAAATCCTGGATTAGAAAAACAAGTGGTGGAAGTAAGTGCTAAATGAGTAAATTACGGTTGCAGCAAGTAATAACTAATTTTGTGGTGATAACAATAAATTTATTGAAAGCATTTTTGAAATCTCGGAAAAAAAAGACCATTCAGCTTATTGAAATTATAGGTTTTTCTTGTAATGAAATTTTTACTTTTGTTTTAGCAAAAAGTGCGTTGCTGCACGGAATAAGGCCAATAATTATTGACAATACTAACATATTTGTGACACACATGAAGCCGTACATCAATCTTGTTAGTTTTCCATCAAAACTTCCTAAAATACCAGTTTTATGTATTTGATTTAAAAAGATTCATAACCTCAAGAAGTATTTTTAAAAAATTAAGGAAGACATTAATTATTCAAATGGACGAGAGAATCTAAATATAAACTGATGGTAGACAGGTATGGTGGGATAGGAAATAGAAATAAGGAAGAAGGTAGGTAAGTCGTGCTGGAAATTCGAAATGTTATCTTTTAGTTGAACTCTTTCGTTATTTAGACGTTAAGGGGAAACCGCAGCGAGAGGCAGACAAGAAAGCGAATTTTATAGTACAAATAAAATGACGACTGATTGGATGCTTGTAATAAAAAATTTTTTAAATGTTTGTAGGCTTTGAAGAATTTATATGAAATTTATTTCGTGGAGCCAGAAACAGAGTGGAAGAAAAATGCAAAGGAGTGTGCTAGGTCGCATTTATGTTTCTTTTCCTTCATTGTCACTGCTTTCCAAAAAAGGAACATATTTGTTTTCAAAATTTTGACGCATTTAACTGCAGGCGTAATGCACACTCTGTGGCGGAAGACAAAATTGCACATATGGTTGAATGTTTCGAAAAAGTCAGTTTAACTGATATAATAAAACCGACCCAGTTAAGGTAAATAAAAGTCACTTGGTTTGAACTAACTAGGTACAAACAAAGTGAGGGAATAATTCCAAAATTCTCAGATTGAAGTGGAGATTGTGGAGATTCGTTATATAAAAAATTCAACCATCAAATTTCTGTACAAATTTTTCTTTTTTGATTTTTACATGATTTTGATTTTATGCATGAATTTTCTAAGCCCACGTTTTCCATCTGGTCAGGTCACAAATATCACCTTTCTTCCAGAGTAATTTCATCAGTGATTGGCATTGGCGACAGTGGTTGTGGTTTATTTATGTCGAAACTGGATTCTCCTGTGTCATGTAGTCTTTCTGATTTAGTTGTTTTAACTCATTTTAATGGATCTAATTTAGTACCATTACTAAGTAGTATTTCTTATTCAAATTTTTTCCGAATTATCTAGCGTAAAATACCATTTTTGATTTAGAATGTTCTTTCATCACATCAGTCCTTTTCTGTTTCATTCTCATCTACACATTTTTATAATGAAGTTTCCGGCGTCGATTTGGAAAATTTACCCTTATGGTTCATCTTTATATCCGTTTAGTCCAATTGTTTGTAAGCTGCAATATGGAGTAAGTTAAAAGAAATGGTCATAGCACTTTTTATATTGCAGTACCTCTTTCTTGCTCTCTGCCTGTGTCAGAACATCCGGAAGGTGTACGAAAAGGACATATCGAGGAACAAGAGGTCGAAGATGTGCGCTTGCCGTCTATTGATTCACAATGTGCACTACATGAAGCAGTAGATTTACTGAAAAGTTCATATTCAGATTTGCTTTCGGAAAAAAACTCTATTGACAAGAAAAGCGGACAATTATTTTCTTTAATTCCACAGCAGGTCTCGTCCTTTTTTGTGGAATCTGTATAAGAAATCTTTTTGTATCATATGATAGTGGATGTAATAAATTGTACAAACATTTTAAACTAATCAAAAAAAGGCTTTGTATTTAAAAATGGTTGAAATAGTTGTTAATGAGAATGGAATCGTTTGAATTTATGGGAGCCTGATTACTTCAAAAGTATGAGTTTAAATTATATTTTTATTACCTCTGGATATCGAGAATTTTTATTTTGGTCAGCTGTTTTTGTTTCATTGTTGTTATTCTTCTTTATACAATGGCTTTATTCGTTGATAAGTTTCAGATATCTAAGAAGAGTCTGCGTACAGTTGGATGTAACACTGATGATTTAATTCGAGCACTTGATTTGGATCCTTTATCACCTGTGGACGATGAATTTAGCTGGGAAACAGTGCGGGATGATGTTGATTTCAGTTATAAAAAGAAAATGAAGGGAAAAGCCGTTCAGGCTGGGTTGGTTGTGATCTCTAACAATCTGAGAAAGATCCCTTGCTGCATGTTTGAGAATAGACAACTTATATTGTCGTATATATTTACACTTCGCAATCAGCTTTACAATTATTTCTTTTAAATGCGAATGGATCTTCTGTTGATTATCCGAGTTCCGTTCGTAATGGTCTTTTTTTTTCAGCGACGGTAAAATTCTATCTGATATTGAATTTTTATTGGCGTTGTTTCCGGATGAAAAACCCTCCGATTTGTCACATATGCTAGAGATAGTTGGATTAAACAGTGCAATGGTACTGCTGAAAGAAATGAACGCCAATATGAATACATATGCCCCAATTGACGAGGTTTGTTATTGTTTCAGAACGGCAAGGATTTTTGAAGCCTATATTCTTGTGATAATAAAACTGCAGAATTGAGTGGTGTATATTGTGCAAATTCCATATGGCTTAAATATACACAGACATGCACATTCAGTGTATATGCTTTTATTTGTTTGGAAAAAAAGATGAAAGATGATGAGTGTTGAACATGCATAATGATCAAGGCGTCTTAATTCTTTATCATCCATTAAACTTTTTTGTGAAGTATATTGCTTCACAAATGATTTAACTGTACTGGTTAAATTACATTTATCTTCTCTCCACATAATGGATTGGAGAAGTTTCAGAATACAAATATTAAAGCGGAGCCATTATCGCAGACATATTATTGGTGGAATGAAGCAGAATTTGAAGAGATCGATGACAATAGTTCAGCAAAATTTATACCAAATTTTGAAATGAATAGAGAAATACCCGAAAAGTTGGCTCCTTGCACTTACATGCAGTACTGCGATCCAGAACCTATCGCGAAAGGGTGTTATCGGATGGAAATATCAGTTGATATGATGAAGCAGCTTACTGAACTTTTCGGTATTTTCGTTCTTTCCAAAGATGTTTAAGATGTAGAGTGCATAAAGCTAGCTATTTTTGCAGCTAATTTTACTCTCTATATTTTGAACCAGTGAGTATTAATTGTGTGAACCGAAATGATTAGCACGAAAATTTGAATTTTAAGAATTTTTTTGTTCAAGGTGATAATGAAAATAATAGCGTTTTAAAAACGTATGTGGATCTACCTATCTGGCTCTGGCGTCAAATTTATTTTTACTGGCAAGGCACTGCAGCTACAGAAGGTTTCTTTTTTCTTCAGAAAAATTATACATTAAAAACATCGCTTTAATTCTCTGATCAGTTATCATCTGATCACAGTCGAGTTAGAATTCCCTTATGTGTGGGTCTGGAAAAGGACATAATTTTTTCCTAGATAAACTGATAGCTCACGATTGAAATATTGATAATTTCCTTTGTTTTTATTCCAGTCATAGACATTTATTGTTTGTGTTATGTTTTAATCGATTAAAATTGCTCATGACTTTATGTGGAATGCTTTATCACATAGCTTGTTATTGGTTTTTCCGAGCTTTCACATAGTAAGTATATTTATCCGGAAGCAATTACCACTGCAGTACATAATGCACTTGAAAATGAGGATTTGATTTTTCTTCAGTGGTTAGTTCTGACGAAGAATTAGTGCGAATATTGCAAAATCATGGATTGGCATCTGATAAAATCTTGGTTAGTAGCTACCATTATTTTTTTTTCTCTTTCTGTTTATTCTAAGCAAGATCTGCATATCTGTTTCGTACAAGAATTGTGTTCCTTCGTCATAACTTCCCAATATAAGCTTTGGAGCTAGTTGCATCATATAATAACCATGTTTAGTTGGTGATCTTTTTTAATTCAGGAAAGTGGTAAGCACATGAGTATTGCTGAAGAGCTACAGCTAAGTGCACTGATAAATGATTATTCAGAAGTTGATCGAGAACGAATTGCAGAGTGCATCTGTGATAACAAGTAACATCTTTGATGATGTATTTTAATTCTTCTTCGAATTTTCGATGTTGCTCTTATTTTTGTTCTTTCATTTATTTATGATTTATTTGCTTTTTATTGTAGGTTTTCTGCGAAGACTACTTATAATGCTTTAAAACACTCAATGAATGACACTGAAAATATTCAAAAAGCACCGGTGGATCCGTCTCTACTTGTTTCTCCTGTAAAACAGCGCGATAGTGTTAGCACGTCTGCATCGTTTCCTCGTCACTTTGCTTCCAATGGATTATCGGTACGTATGAATTCGTCAATATAATTATGTACTGTATAAAATTTTAGTTATTAAAAGATCCAAAAATGAAAGCGAAATGAACTTGAAAGTGGACTGGTTTTTTGTAGGTCATGAAACCAGATCTAGAGTCAGCTCACAAGGATGCGTGTGAACTACGAGAGGAAGCGGATAAGTATAACAAACAGAAGCAGGAAATGCTATTGCAGGCTAAGAATCATCAGGAATATGGAGCTAAAATGTTTTATTTTGCTGAGGTAATTAATTATATCGGGATTTCGAAACCTTAGAAACGAAGTTCTATTGCAAATAATATCTGAATGGAAACTTGGAATAATTTAGGGTTTGTAGAATTGATTGAAGATCATACGTCCGTACTAGTGCCATATCTCTCTGACTTTGTCGTTGATTGTGTATGTTATCGCAGAATGTCTTCTAGATAACATTGAGTTCTAGGCTCAGAAATTTGGGAAAAAAGCACGAGATTGTGTAGCAGAACTGAATGAACGATTGTTTGAAGCAAATACATCCAGTTTGTTCATCGATTTACATTATATGGATGTTCAATCTGCTATTAAACTTCTTAAAACTAAACTGCGTGCTGCAGACAGTAAGTGTACATTTTTCCTGCTTTCTATTAATATCTGTAAATGAACAGATAATTCCTATAAATTTACCAAATTAGATGTCTTTCGTTTCTCATTTCTCGTCGGTGTGAAGTTTGCACGTATATATTTTGAAAGCATGTGTTTTTGTTTTTTTTTTTGCTCACTCAATGATTTCGCTTGCTGCATTATGGAAAATCGAGGAAGTATGTATATGTTGAACGGAATAAGTTTTGGATATGTGGATTCTGCACATATAGAATTTGAGCAATGCAGCTAAATTAGAATGAGTTTAACTCTTTACATGGCTTGAACGAAAGGATAAGCTGCGTGCGATTATTGCAGTAAGTAAGCTTAATTTTCATGTGCTTTTATGTTCTTCTATGCTTTTAGTACTTTTAGGACCGCCAGAGCTTCGACATGGACGATCCGGGAAGAAACTCGTTGTTCTAACTGGTTACGGTAAACTGAACGATGGGCGAGCAAAAATTAAGCCAGCTGTTCTACAGTGGCTTGAGAATTGTGGTTATGAGTATGTTTTAGGCATTGAATTTACCGCAATATTTTATGAAGTTCTGACTCTTTAACTGGTTTTGCAGGTTGTTGAGTTTTTCGTCTAGGAATTTGGAATACAAAGAATTTTGGTAAAAAAATTTATTAGTTCGTAGAAAAAAAATAAATAGTTGTACTTGGGTCAATGTCTGGATGCTAAGGTTGAGTAATGGTAATTACTGGTCTGAATGCGGACATAACACTCGTTTATAAGTTTATTTGTTTCCAAATGTACGTCTATGCGTTGTTAATATAGCATTGCGAGACTTCCTTGTTTATTGCTTTTTAGCCTCCTTTACCATATTTTTTCAGATATTGTAATTCATCGAATAAAGGCGAATTAATTGTCGAATGTAAATAGCAAGCTACCAGTTGTAGCCGATTTGATATATTATGAAGCTGAGAGATGAAACTTTTTAATCGGCGTTAGTTAGTTGATTACTTGTCAACCTCCTAGGCGCTGGTGTTTTTACCTAGAATTTTACTTACCTCAATTGTGTTGTATGTAAATAGAATACAATTTTCATTTTCGATATTAAGTTAAAATCAACAGTCGTTTTGGGTCTCCGAGTGTTGATCTGCACCCGTACATTTATACATCCTCTGTTCTTGTTGATGCTATTCGTTTTTTTTAAATGTTTTTTTCTATAAGAAAACTATTAAAGTGAATTTTTTGACGAAATAATGTCACTTTTGTGAAATATATACCTCAAATGATTTTTAGCTCTTTAATGGTGCTTGTAAATATCTTTTGAATTGTCGTAATTTTACTTTTATGTGCTAATGCACATTTAGGATTGCTGCGTTGAAGATTTTATTAGTTTGCTAATGGTGACTAGTCGATTAGTTGCATTAAAGGATTATATTTTGAAGATTCTTTCTGCTACTAATTGTCTTTAAAGGCATGTATGGCATGTTATAAAATCACAAAGTGTGATACCGGCATCTTTTCATCCTCTGAATGATCTTTCGAACTTTGAGGTTTGAAATGGTTTCCACTAGTTTTGCTGGTGAATTGTCAGTGTATGTATGATAGTCATTTTGCCTTTATGTTTGTTGCATTTTCTGTTATATATTTTGTTTTCGCACATGTGATATTTGTTTATTAGAAGATCCAATCTAAGTCGAAAAATTGCTTGACTAACAATTAGAATATAGCAAAGAGTTGAATATCCAAAAAACTGTCCAACCGGAAATCTTACGAAATATCTTATTGTTAGGTGCCTTACTGTTTGTATGAATTTGTTTGTTTCAAGAAATAAAAGATTTGTATCTTGAATTTTATCAGTTATTGCGTTCGAAGTTGTCGATGCTCAACTGGTTATCTTTGTCATTTTTTTTACCACTTATGCGGAAATGCTAAAATTTTGATAATGTAATATAAGATCAAGGATTTTTCTGAAGCAAAATTTATGGGTTAAACCCGAGAGTGTAAGATTGATAATCTTATAATCTGTCTACGATACAAATAAAAAGCGTAGGGAAAGTAGGAGAAGGAGGAAGGTTATTTCCATCAAAGTAATCCGTTATGTAATCTAAGTTTGTCTGATGCAAGAATTTGTTTATGATGGTTTTCTGTATGAAAAAAGATTACTTTTTCCATTGTTTAGAGAGATGTTTCCAGCAAATAAACCTTTGCCACCGTCACCTCTATCTGAAAAATCATCCTGGAAGAGCAAGAGTAATGCAAGTGAAGCTTCAGCGCCAGCAATAGCAATTCGACTTCAGTCACCTTCAGGTACCTTTAATTTCAGTTTCTTTTGGACCTTCCTTTTGCTGGAAGCTGACGCTGGAGCTTACAAGCATGTAGGATGTTGAAATTTCTGGCTCAAGGATTTTGACATAAGCAGTAAAACTGGGTGGGTAGAATTTGCGGCACTTTATTCGTGTGATTATTGTTCATTCATTCAAAAATTCAAATGTTTTTTTTGTCATAATAATAACAATGTTCTGAAAAGCTTTACTGCATTTTTGATCCAAACTTTTTAGTCTTTAAAGTTATGAGATTTGCTACGCATAAACCTTTCCATATCGTATCGCTGCTAAGTGATGGTTGGATAGGTATAGTGTAGGTTCACTTGAAGAAAAGTCTATCTAATCTCGCTAATCTAACTACCTAGAATTTCGAAAAAGCTGCCAATTATATATGTGTTCTGTGCATTATTAGTATAAAAGCATTCCATATAATTATGGTGTAAGACGTTTGACGTACATTATTTTGCCGGATTTAATTGTTTCCTCTTCTCGCAGAAATAAGCTTCCAATTTAGCAAAATTTCAGCACTTCCCGAGCATTTGCTGAATGCATGATTTATTTGTTATCTTTTTATTGAACTATCACTGCAGCACCTATACTTCACATGTCACAATGACGAAGCAATTTGCAGCTACAGTAATGCATTCTTTGCCATCAACAAGTTATTCGCCAACAGTAGCCGATTGCGTGTATCGACGTGTATTACGTCAAGCCGTTGCTGCCATCTGTAAACAAGCCGGTTTTGAAATAATTGAAGCTGATGTCCTCGAATTACTCACTCATATGATTAATTCTTACATCAACGAACTAGCCGTTACCACACGTCAAATGACCGAACATGCAGGTCGTACTATCTCAACTCCATCGGATACAATCATGGCATTAGTAGATTTGGGTACTGCAGTTTCCGATTTACCAGCATTTCTGAAAGAAGCAACCTCTAAAGGTTCTTTAGTGATAGCACCACCACGTGTACAACATGTACCACATACTCAGCAACAACTTCGCGTTGGTAGTTCACGTCCACGTCCGGCACATATTCCAGATTGGTTACCGCCATTTCCTGACCCACACACTTATGTACGTACCGATATATCCGGTGAACCAGAGCCTTCATACGAGAAAGCACGTGAAGGCTTAGCTTTGTTGTATCGGAATACTGTCATGTCATTGAAAGATTTCGTTCTGCGTACACATCCATCTATTTCCCTATTCGATCTCCATAAACAACGTATTTTGAAAAAGATTGCTGCTGCAGCAATAGAACGTACTCGTCAACAGCAGGCTCGAATGATGGCATCTGTGGAAGAAGATGAACAAAAGACGATGACGAATGGAGCAACAACAGCAGAGCACGATACTGAACACTCAACTATTGAGCCGGAATTTTCTGTGGATGTTTCCGAAAAATCTTTCTTTGAAGAGGATTGCGAAGAAAAAATAAGCTTATTGCAAGCAGAAGTGCCAACTTTCGGAGAAATCATTGAGCCTAAAGCAGCGAATGAATCATACTTAGATCCCCTTCTCTTCGACCTGCAGAATGAATCAGTGTCTGGAATAAGAAGTAAATTACCAGAAGATATTGGATCAGATGGAAATCCGTTCTTGCGTTCACCGAAAATGCCCTCGATACTTGATGAAGATTCGATGAATGAGTGATTTTTTTTCTGGATTCGTTCTTGTTGGTCAAAAAAAATTATAGTTCAATATGATGTAAGAACATTGCTGAAATCTTGTTTTGCATAATTAGAAACTTGTCTTTTGTGGCTTACAAATATTATAACGAATGGGAAAGTTAATGAAGTGCTAATTTTGTCGCAAGAAATTATCGTTATTCCTTTAATGGACGAATTAATAATGCAAAACATAAAAGTACAATTAAAGAAAAACAGTAAGCCAGCTCAAATGAATAATTTTATAGTTGAGAAGGAATTTATAAATGTAAACACGTGAGTTGTTGTAATTGCAAGTATTTCGCTTTGAATTGCGTGCCTTCTACATAACATGTCTTAGCTTCTTTTGGTAAATGATAGCTACCCATCGCATTGGCTGATTTCGGTTTGAGCTTTGAATAATTAATCTAAAACAAATTGTTTTGGTCAAGCGGACTAAATAGCAAAAAAGGATTTCCTAGTTATGACTGATTATACTGAGTCGGAATTTGGGTTTTCATCATTGAAATTCCTTACAAAAATGAAAGTAATTGTTGCATGAAATTAAGCTTCGATACTTGAGGATTATTTCTTGATTTTGAAGATGCTTTCTTATCGAAATTTAAAGTGATCAGCTGGTGTTGGAAGTTCTTTTTCCTTAGTGGATGGAAAGAAAGAAAATACCGATGCCCTTTATAAGACTATCAAGCAAGTTGAGACATCATTTCTGCAATGCTTGATAGGAATTCATAGGTATCATCCATTGGTATCACTGATACTTCGTAGGTATCACCTGATCTGTGCTAATTTCCTATCCAATTGTTTCATTTGAAAAAAAATTGCTGTAAAACCTATTTATGTGTTCTGTCGCAATGTTGAAGTTTTA
This sequence comes from Litomosoides brasiliensis, assembly GCA_013365375.1. Lineage (NCBI taxonomy): Eukaryota > Metazoa > Nematoda > Chromadorea > Rhabditida > Onchocercidae > Litomosoides > Litomosoides brasiliensis. Next base: position 25,760 of record JABVXW010000185.1, on the reverse strand, counting down.
TTTAGGTGCTTTTGAAATTGTTTGTTTTCGTATGTACTGAGTAATAAAAGAAACTTGCAGGGACCTTTGCAACTGGTAAATTTAGTGCAGCATTCAATACTGCAAAAACTGTCTTTGACGGTGTGAGAAAACCGGCAATACAGCATAAACTGATTGCAGCAAGTAAAAATGAGACTGTTCGATCAGCGGTTTTATCTCTTGCTAAAAACGAAGCGGTAGGTGTTTGATAAAGTCAGCATATAAAAGTATGGTGAATACCAGCAAATGTTTTGCGAAATAACTACCGAAATGATCAAATATCCAGGCAAAATGTGACAATTATATTAAAGAAAGAGACAGGTTTAAACTGTTTCTGTTAAAAAAAATGTTCTTCCGCATAAAGCTATTTCGCTTCGATTGAATGGCTTGAAACTTTCAATTATTGAGGATTTGAGAATTTTCAACGCGAATTTTTTAATATAAAGTCATCTTCACAGTAGATTTTTTTCAGCAATTTTCTAGTGCAGAAATTTCTTGATGGTCCTTAGCAATACTTGCTATAATAAATAAGCAAGTCTGTATTCCACCAGTTCATAGAGAATTCAAATAAAATAAAGCTGATTAAATGAGCTGAAATCATAACATATTTTACAGGCACGTAAAGCTACTCTGAATGCTTTGCGTGACGAAAGGACTTTGAAAACAGCATATCATATTGCTCAAGCCTGCGATAGTCAAAATCAGCAGAAAAATTTTGCAAATTTGGTTGACAGTGTACCAACTCTTGCATCTCTCAGTCATGGTACGACTTCCAAATGCAATGCAAACAAAGTTGCCGAGTCAATATATCCTTCACTTCCTCAAACACGAGATTGTGCATCTGATACTAATCCTACAACAGCTGATAATCTTAAGATTGGACTCAGTCAGCCAGTTGTACAGAATGTCTTACAGTTCAATTTTACTTCCGGTAATTTCATATTTAAGATTTTTAAGTTTCAACGTGATTAATAGTGTTACAGATGTAGTCTTTGGAATTTCAAACCAGGACTTCAACCTCCAATTCTAATTTGATTTCAAGACCCAAGGCTGTATTTTTATTGGTTTCCGGGATTTTTTGTTTTCCGTCTTCAGAATTTGATGAAGGCATTCTAAATTCCGTATTTTTAGTGAAAAAATTCCGGTCAAAAAAAACGCCATAACAACCGGTAGTATCAAATCCACATTATTAATGCAGTTCCAGAAACAGATGCATTTACTACAAATACAAATGAAGAAGAGCAACCGCATGGTTACACAAAATTTAAGTTTGTCGCATCACATTTTGACGAACTCTTCGCAGAACCGCTCGATATGATTATTCTGGAAAGAAAGGTTTTTCACTATTGAGTTTGGAAGAATATTCAACAACTGATCTTTTTTTTCAATATCTCTGTTTTTGAAACGATGTTTCCTTAGAAAAATGTTTCAAGTTCATGCAGGTAGATGATCAGTGGGTCTACGGGCTTAATAAAAGGACCGGTCAGAGAGGAATCATTCCATTTTTGTATATTGATATCAAAATTCCGCTTCCCACGACACCAAGCTCTTCGGATACTGAAGTGTAAGCTTTTTTTTTCTTTCTGGAGTGCTACTACTAATCTAAAGAACAAGAAAATATCCATTTATCAGGTGTATTATTTATGGAATTAAAATTTTTGGAAGTAGAACTCAAATGCTGGAATGAAATGCCTTTTGAAATTTGATTCCTGTCACACTGAAAATTGTTGAGCATTTTGCATGAAGGTGAACGCACATATTGAAAATTGATAATTATTGATAGATTGTAAGGAGACTGGTAAAAAGTTCCTATTCAACTAGTTTTTTACAGCATATCGATAATTTATAAGAAATTTTAGTCCATTTTATGCGACTGCATTGTTCGATTTTGATAGCAACGTGTCAGGAGATCTTAAGGCAAGCCATGTTTTCTTAATATTTAACAAATTTAATTCAAATCTTGGTTAGATTTTAGTTCTTACTGGTTTTTACTGGTAGATCGAGCAAACATATTTAATCTGCAGTTTCATTTAGCTTCGAGTACATGATGAAATTTATGTTATCGAAAGGATTAATAATGATTGGCTACGTGGAATGATTGGTACACGCCAGGGTATCTTTCCTGCCAATTATGTTCAGAAAATTACCGTTCCAGCAGCACCGATTCCAGAACCTATAAGTTGTCATGAGTCAGTAAAATACGTCCATGCCTTATATGATTACAACAGTGCCGTTGAAGGCGATCTAATTTTTAGGGCAGGTAAGTGAATCCATATGAAGCGTATTTCTTTTCTGTCACAACCTAATTCTTTTCGTCATCATAACAGTTGGCCGTCATATATAATCTCTTTAAAATTCACCGCAAGCTTTTGATATCAAGATCTTTTAATAGGTTTTACAAAGTTTTAAGGTCATTCCGCATTCATAATTTTGCGGCAAATCTTTTACAAAGCAGTGGTATTTGCTTTTGAGTAGTTAATCACACTGAATTTATAGGTGACCGAATAGAAGTACTGGAATGGGTAAGCAAAGATTGGTTGAGAGGTAAGTTGGATGGGAAAATTGGCTTAGTACCACGCACCTACATCGAGGGCTGTAGCAGGAACGTTGACGCTGAAAAACAATTAAATGCTATGAGTACAGTTGTCACTGCAACAAAAGATTACTACAACACCCCAGAAGACCATTTGTGCTTTTCCAAAGGCGATCAAATCGAAGTAATTGAAGAAGTAGGTTTATTAGTCCAAATTTCCTTCCCTCTAATTTTTTCAAAGATTAGCACCATTCTTAAATCTTACTACTGAACAAAATTTTGGCTGTTATTGGGATCTGGAATTGGGGAAATCGGATTTACGGAAATATGTGAAGTTAGGTAGATCCCTGCTAACAACCGTCTCGGAGAGTTGTGAGTCAAGAAGAGACGGGGGAATTACAATGCACTGAGCAGAGAATCCTGTAGCTTCATAAATTTACTTTGGATTTAGCAACTTTGGTTGAATGTGGAGGGGCAACACTTATTTTTCGATTTTGCATTATCAGCACTTGACGTTCTGATTTCCTAACCATATCTGGAAGTTTTTCTTGTTTTATTTGCAGATCGATGGTAATTGGTTGAAGGGAAAACTATTACTGAATATGAGCAACACAAAGTCTTTCCCGGTCGGATTATTTCCAAGATCAGCCGTCATGTGATTTTTTTGTTTTCTGTCAATAGCTTGTTGTGATACTATTCCTGCTCTTGAAATAGATACGGATATCAATTTTATTAAAATCCAACTGAATTTTTCGAGAATTATCTGTTTTTTCGAATGATTACATAAAAGGCGGCACTGCGAGAAATAAGATATGGATCGAAAATGCAATCTTCAACACGTCTGTTTCTGAACAAAGAAATTCTGCAAAGTCGCTATGTATCAGTAATATATGGTCGGTTTTTTGTTCCCTTAATCTCATTTTATCAATGGTAAAATTCTTGAAGGTTTTCTCATATCGCAGAGTATCCAACAATCTGACAAAATCAAAAATTGACTGTTGTGGTGAATATAAACAAATAAAGTCAAGTAAATTATGGAGTGAATAGTGCTGAACATTATGAATTATAGGGAATGTTTCTCAAAATTTTCTTGAGTAAATACACGCAATAATTGCATTTTACAACGACAATAAAATGAGCACAAAAAAATGCAAGGTTGAATTGACGTCCACCCCATATCCGTAACTTTCGCTCAGCTTGCGGTTCTTTATGAAATATTTTTTGAGCTATTGGATAAAAAACTTTAGTGAAATTTGACATAACATTAATGGCAATCGATTCCTTTTATTACAGTAAAATAGTTTGGATGCTGTGCAGTGCAAGTTTCAATCAGTAAACTTTATTAGATATAAAACGCTAAGACGTTCTCCCTATAAATTGAAAAATCTATCTGCTCATCATAGGCATGGAGCTGAGTCTGAAAAGTGTTAGGGATGTAAATATGGGAAAAGGAAGAATAAATCTGTAAAGTTGAGCAAAAGGAAAATCTGTGAAAATTGTCAACAGGGATACTGCGTTTTGCCAACTCCCCTTTATTACCGTTCAGAGAAAATGCAACACAATAAAACACAATAGTTCATTTTCTAAATGAAAGCACAACAATAATAGTAACTGTTAATTTTATTTTAATCTCACTCGAATTGTTTCAAATCATTAGCCATTTAAAAATCATTGGACATATTTTAAAAAATTTTGCAGTACAATGTTAAGTTGTTTGGACATTTTTCATTCAGACAGTTATGTGCGTTCAAAATTTGATATACCTACGTTATAAATGTCATTAAGGAAAGTGCAGAAAATGATATTACAGTACCTAAACAGGTTAACTGTATTAGTAAGCAAAAAATAGTGGCAACCTACTCAGTTCTGTGAATTTCAATTACAATAGTGAAATTAATATTCCTACATCTTTGATGGTAAAAGAAGGTTTTACACAAACAGAAAAAGAGCAAATAATCAGAGACGATGAAGGCAAGTTTTAAACAATCTCAGATTAAATTTTTAAGAAAATTTGTTTTATAAAAGTTGATAGCGAAAAATACTAATAAACGCCATTGCTGTTAAGATCGTTCTACAATCATTTGCACGATAGGGTGAAAAACAAGGGCGAAAAAGTGAAGCTTTTCTTTGCAGGAAGAAATTTAACGCAGCACTGCCGATTCATTACACTGACTGACCAAACAACTCAAACGATATCACGGACTCGAATTTAAAGATCGCTAGAAAATTTCCATACAACAGCAAGGCAAACAATTTAATACCAGCAAGCACCTACAGTAGGGAAAAGTAGTATGTTAAAGAGAGATATCTAATTCGGAAAAATTATTTGGGAGTATTAAACAAGAGACCTGCTCGTACTTCTCCGTTGCATATTTCTCAAAAACGCTGCAGTAATCCTTATTCGGAACTTCGTGGAACAGTTCAAGCATTTTTCGGGCAGGCGAGCGAAGTTCATCAAGGCCAATATCTGCAAATTAAAATGATCACTTCAAGGAATTTAAAAAATTAGTATCAATTTTGATCTCACAAATTAGTAATTAAAAATGGCCATGAAATGGAACATAATTATATTTAATTTCAACCCCACTTCTGCAACGCGCCACACTGCACGATAAAATGGTACTCATATCATAGGGAATTTTAAGAATAAATAAATTTTAAAGCATTTTTTTAAAGCAGAGCAAAGTGACTTAGTGTTTCCTGATTCATCTTATCCTGTCTTTTCAAAAATCAACAGTTGCACCACCTGAATGAATCAATAATGAGCCAATAATTCTATAAAATTCACCTGTCTCGGTAATTGAAGGTAGGTAATCGGATCTGAAGATCACATTACTGAGAAAGAATGATGCAGCCCCAATAACGCTTGGTCGAAAATCCAGAAATGTATGATCTAGAAGGGCAAGTTCCAACAGGTACCTCATCATACAATAAATTATTCTTGGGACATGAGCCATACGCACTAGCCGTGACGCAAACCACCACGATGTAGGAGCTAAGAGTTGATATGCTACTCTAGCAAAAACTATTCGTTCCATTCTTATAATCTGAAATAGTGACTTACTCATTGAAGGACCTCAAAAACATAAGCTTTAAGAATTGCAAAAATACTAATCTAGATATAACCAAGCAAACAAGACGCATTGTACCACATTTCTAACAGAATAAATGCTAATTTGAAGACGTGATAAAATCTGTAGTTTTAAACTTCTTGTGATTTAGCGAATCAAATGAAAAACCGAGAAAAACAATTGAAGCTATCCTACACTGAAGTATTTATTCATGTCCGAAAACTACGAGAGACTGTCACCACTACCAAATCAAGTTAAACATAATAAAACAAAGATATCACACCGGGATTATCACGAAACTCTGCTTAATTAACAAACCCCATTATTTAAAACAGTTTAGTTGCAAAATGTACTTCTTTTTCGTGAAACGTATAAGCAGTAATTCTAGCGAATTCTTTCATTTCTGGTGGATAGATCTCTTCAAATTTCGATGCAAGTAGCAGAGCTACAGCACCAAGTAATTGCAATTTCTCACGTGGACACTGAAGCGTATTCAAGACTCGATCGACGATTGAAACTGCCATATGCAGTGATTCCTGAAATCAATTTGAGGTGCATAAGATAATATGAACAATCGATTCGATTTATTTGTGTTGGAACTATTTTGAATAAAAGTTTCAATTATATTCATTCTGGAATAAATCTTCAAAAAAGAACAACTGAAGTCCCACACAAGAAATACCATCAAAAGCTTAGTTGTTTGCCTCCAAAGAACTTTGTTCTTTGGAGATGAACAGCTGACCTTCAGCAGTATTTCTTTTTGCAATCAAAGCAAAATTGGAAAATAAGCATTTCAGAAATATGAACTGCACCGTGCTTAAATTGAATTCCCGAGCTGAGTCGCAAATCCATTCGACGAGAAGACGTCTCACTTTACCGCATATTTCATCTTGAAATTCTAAAAACTCTCCAGAAGGACACAGTTTTAATTCCCTATATCTCATATAAACATAAATATCCACATCATACACTGGATCGGTACGCACTCGATCCTCATGTTCCTCCTGAAATTGATCGCATTATTCACCAATTATGAAAAGTCCTTTCTAACTTCTCCTTTCGTTATCTAGAAAAAACGATTTTGCTTCACTATGATAATAAGAAAACCGAAATGCATTAGTAAGTTCTCAAGCATGATGTACACCAATCTATTACACCAATCATTATCGAAAACTTAGCACCAAAAATTACTGAACTAGCTGAATCTAGTTAATCAGCAAAATATGAAACAAAAAATTTCCCTCTCAAATTTCTAATTTAACTTCCTATGTACTACTAAAAACGCTGATTGCATCATTCCGTTTCTCATAAAATTCACGACACACATATATCCAAAACGATTTTACCAAAAAATGCACTTACTATAGTATATATTATACTGCTACTCGTAGTTGCTTCTTGGCTAGAAATATTTGAAAAATCCCTAGGCGTTCTTCGGATATTATCTGAAACCGAATTAATATCAGGTGCCACTTCGTCATCAGGATGCAACTCGTTAGCATAGATGTCGCTGTAATCAGCCGAAGAAGCAATACTACCTGCTGAATAATAAACATCTTCATCCTAAAAAAATATACGTTTCACTATCAATAAATTGAAAAGTTCACCAATTCTTCTGATTTTTTGTCTTAGTTTGCAGATTAATTAATTGAATGCAATATTTTGAGTTGCAGTTCTGTCATCATACTTTGCATTTTATTATTTCACAACTAGTAAAAAAAGCATTTCATGTATCCCACAGGTATGTTCTGCTGGTTTCTGTCTGGACTCGAGGTAGTATTATACCGCATGCACTACTGCAAGTTAACCATATTCCAGTATATGTTATGTATAAAGATTTTTCAATAGCACTGGTTCTGATCCAATTAACCATTTTAGGATGCTGAATATTACTGCTGTTTTATCTTGACAAACATTGCAGTTAAAGAAATAAGAATATTTTTATAACAAAAAAAATTTTATCGCATGAACAAACCTCATTAGTTTCAAGATTGGTATCAGATAACATATTATTCTCCGAATCTGACTGTTCACGATCTGGTGACAAATTTGCAAGGGGAGGCCTGTTTTCCTCCAAATCCGAATCTTCACAGTTCGGTGACAAAATTGCAAGAGGACGTCTAATTTTCCTTGACACCTGTAAATGTTGCGTCGACATTTCGCCACTGCTCTTATTTTCTTCTTGTTTTTGATCATTTTGCTGCAAACATATATATTTTTACTTACAATTAAATGAATATCCGATGGTTGTTTGAAAAAGATATCATCTAAAACATAGCTAAATTTGTAAATATATTAGAATCAAGAGATGTTAACCACTACTCCCTTATTAAAGATAGTAACAGTGCTGCTCCTAAAAGCTGCATCAAACTTCTTTACAGTATAATTTAAAAATCCAAATAAATCATTCAAATAAAATCTCTAAATTAATTCCTAGGGCTCCAGAGCAAGCAATGCAGCCTAGAGTGCTGAATGCTTAATATTTCAGTGCTCCACGGGTTACATTCAAGAATAATAGAATTTCAACGATCTTGGCGACAGATACAAGCCGAAAAACCTTGAATTTCAAATTAAAATAAGCAAATCCATCAGTTAGCATACAGATATAAGAAAACGTCATTTGTAAATATTTCTTGTGCTTCATTACGTTTTTTTCAAAAAAACTAAAGTGCGGCAAAACACTTCGACTAGTACCAACTTTAAAACACTATTTTAATTTCATGGATACTATTCCAATCTTATTTCTTTAGATTTTTATATCGGTGTTTTTATTTAATTCTTAACTTAGATCATATCGTAGTTCCGCAATTTATCTTCGAAATGTTCTTAACTATCGATTTCAGAAGGTACTGAAATTGCGAGGGAAGGGTAAAGAAAATAAGAATAATTAAACATGATTGTTTCTCTCTCTGTTTATTGTCATTCAATGAAAAATTCTCATTTTTATTTAAGCCGAAATTGAGGTTTAATATTTTAGCCAACTATCACAATTCTGCTAAGTGTAATGCGACAAAGTGTTAGCCTTCATTTTCTGCTTCAGTTCGGAAGCATAAAAACTTTTACCTTTTTTTACCTTTCAATCTAAAGAATTGTGCAGGACATTTAATTATCACCTAAGCATTAAAACTATAAGTAAATTACCCATATTTTTAATAATGTATGTTCTCAAAAGTAAAAGAAAAACTATAAAACCTCGCAGTTTTTCGAACAGCCAACCTGCTCGCCATTATCTTCATCACAAAAAACATGAAAGGCAGATATTCCTGTTGGAAGCCATCGACTTTTTGTAGGGGGTTCTTGGTTTCTTTGCTGGAAAGTGTATTATAATTAAAAGTTAATTATTAGTAAACAAAAAGATATGTCCTGTGTTCAAAGGAACAAACCATTTTTACTTAAATTACAAGCCCAAAACAATTAAGAAGAAATGAAAAATTAGATTTTTAATTTTGCACATAGCCTACAGTTCTATCGATGACCAGCCCGTGTAACCTTTTTTACTAATATAAAATGTAACAAATTTCAATTATTCAATTACATTTCCTAAGCTCACATTACCAGTCATTCATAAGAAATATAAAAGCACTTGGAAAGTATTGCGCTTTCTTCTCTTGTCGACCAGAAAAGATTTTCCAGAAATCGATGCAGGAATTCCTTCAATGAACAGCAGTTCACGCTCCTGACTGAGCGATCCACCAATATTTGTATCACGATATGCAAGAGCGTGAGGACGGCACTTCTGCTGTCCTTTCTGTCGTAATAAGTGCTCATTTTCCCCATTTTCTCCGAACCTATTTTCGGCATTCTCATCTGAGGCACCATTCATTATATAGCATCTGAAAAAGTATTTAAAGAGGTTGACTATCGTTTTCTCAAGGATTGACAATGAACACAACTCCTGGCAGTGGGGCGCATAAAATAAATTTAACACCCACGCATGTGTCAAGAGGTCTTTGAAGAGTTGCTATACAGCTGCTTTAGTGTAGGAAATAAAGAATTTATCATAAAAGGTGCTTATCTATATCTAGCTATTCAGTAATATAAATAACGGCAGTGGATTTAAGGATTGTATAATCCGAAATCTAAATTACCAAAGGTCATTATGGTAGCGAATTCTTACCCAAATTCATATGTTTAAAGATAATACTAATATAGTAAGAGACTAATAACCATATGAGATACTTCTAGAAAGCTCTCTTAGTTTACTCGATTCATTTCCTCTCTAACGTTTAACATGAACGAGGGACTGTTTTGATTGTGGGCTTTCTGCCATAATTATAAATTATTAAGCTGACAATCTGTATTATCTCCTAAGCAAATTTTTCTCTTCTGATCAGTGGGAACAAATCATTAACTTACCACAACGACCAAAAATAAATTGTTTGAATTGGTGAAATAAAATACAAATCACTGGAATTGATAAAGCCTGAAACAAACTTCTGAAGATTTTTTTTGACGAAAAATATGAATTTGAAGAAAAAAGGGGGAAGAACAATGCATAGCAACGCATAAATCATCAGTGATGTACATCCTTCGAATCCTCTTTGAGGGATGAAATTGAATAATAACAAATTTTTCGTCCTTTCATTAGAGCTACTAATTAATATTTATTCCTGTATAAATGTAAACGAATAAAGTGAAAGAGCTGCTTAGAATTTACAGTGCATTTGAATATACAATTTGATTAACTGCTAATTGCTAATACATATAATATCAAATTTTATTTCGAAAACTTTTCCATGACAAATGGAATTCCAAAGTAGTAATACTAATACGCTGTACAAAAGTTATGCATCGATCTCCGTCATAGAAGTACTATAAAATTAATCTTATCATCCAATCAGAACCAAATAATTCCATGAAACCGTAGATGAACGCAATCCTTCATCTGGTCCTTAAGCTTTCAATAATTTAGCACACATCTTTAAAAAGTGAAATTTTAGTGCAAAGTAGTGAACCTAAACTTCACGGAAAATCATTGCCTTACATGGTATGCAAGCAGTTATAAAAGACATGGAAGGATTAACGATAAATGGAGGAGATTCAATATAATAAAGTAATCATTTGTTTTAAAAAATTTACGATTCTTGGAAATGTTTTGATAACATGTGGTATTTGATGTTTTAAAAATGAAATTCAAGAAAAAAATTCCTTAAATAATAAGTAGGTGATAAAACTAATAACCATAATACACAATAGACAATATTGGGGTATAACTTCCTCACCAGGAGTTGACAGGAGATTTTGGTAGAAAAAAGTGAAGGACGAAGAAAGGACCTTGGAAAGCTTTTGATCGGTTATAATGATTCTTATCTACTCCAGTGCTGCGCTTTTCAATCCGATAGTCTTTTCATTGACAATGTGGACACTCAATTCGTAATTCATCTCTTACTAATTTGTTAGAGGTTTTGATGAGTGAACAAACTAGTGCCACTATTTGAACGGCATTCGAAAACTCGCCATTTTACAATTAACAGTCAAATTTATAACCCGTTCGATAATAGAAATAGTGGACGTCTTAAATATTACATCTAAGCTAATGTGTAATTAGCATACATCTACAACTTCGCAAAGTTGATGTTGTTCAGAGAAAATTGATGTATATGATGTTCAAGGAACTAGCGAAAGTCCAACTTCTAATTTCCAGTAATTAGGTTTCTGTTATACCGCAAAATATAGTAGTCATTTACACGGCATTAAGTAAATCTATCTAGACGCAACAATCTAAAACTACTTTATTCCATCTTCATCAGATAATAAGTATTCGAAATGCGAACAAAAGCGAACAACTGCTCTTTTCTTCCTTGTAATTTTCTGGCGCCATAACTTTCTTCTGATAGAACTAGAGTGTAACACAGCTCACTTTAACAGATCGACCAAAAAGACAAGAAAGAAGAAACAAATAATATATATGAAACGGAACTTTGTTTAAATCTGAAAGAAATGACTGGAAAAGCAAGCGAGTAATAAGTGTTCTTTTCTTCTTATATAATTGTATTATCAGTTAATATTTCATTCCAATGACACAAATTCAACTGCTTGGTACTAATGAAAAAGTTAGCTATAAAAAAGGTAAAATAAATGCACGTGTTATAAATAAGCAAATATACAAGCAGAATTAAAGCATAATGAAACATTCCGAAAAACAAGCAATAGACAAAACTGAATGAATAACATTTGTTATTTTCAAAATTTTTCATAATGCGCTGTAATATTTCATCTAAAACATTATTTAATAAGGAATTCGTTGCATATATACTTGGCATGCTTTTCATTCAATCTCTATTGCTGCATTTATTACTCTAATTGTTGAAGTAAATTTGAGTAATCATTAAATGATTTTGTCTGGGGAAAAAAGGATGAAAGCAAAACAAATGAGATACGTACAATTTTTTCTCTGAGAAGGTTAGCGTCATTATTGTAGCTTAACATTTTTTTTGATGAATATGAAGCAACACTTTCAATTTGTGTGTTCCTTTCCTTCCTTTTTTTAAAAGATTTCACAATGATTTGTACGATCTGTTACTTACCAGTAAGACCGTTCAAGATCAAATCATTCTAAGTACAATGACGCTACTGCTATTGGATCATTCATTATAATCGACCGCTCTGGATCGAGGTACAATCGATCGTTCCACTGAAATACTGTCGATAGCAAGATTATGTCACTAAAATGTCCATTATGATGCCATCCTTTCTAGGGTATGTACAGTAGTGTTCCCATATGCACCAAAAAAAGAAAAAAATTGTTACCAGCAGTTATTTATAAATAATTTTTTAAGCTAAATATCCCCAATAGTCGAACATACATAGAAATTTTGGCACTAATATTTTTCATTTTCTTTATATTTGAATATAAAAAGGAATAGTACAAACGGTTAGAAAACGAATTTTCACCTTGCAAAGCAGTTTGGAAGTAGTTTTCACCTTTCACCAAATGAAAGCTATTGGCTGATGATTTGTGAAAAGTAGCAACTTCCGGGAAATATATACGCTAATTCAATTGAGGTCAACTTCGTTTTGAGCGAGTAAACAATAGAATGTGTAAAATACAGAGGTCAACAAAATGATGGATATATTGGAATGCGATTCAAAGGTAAAGGTCAAAATAAGGGCGTTTCATACCCTTTTTTCTTGTTGTCATCAAGCACTTCCAATGTACGGTTTTCCTTTCTGCAATGGTATTTAAAATTGAAATGGATGACTCATTATAAACGTAAAGTGACCGCGAATTTTCGTTCCGAGGGGAAAAGAGAGCGGTAAATATTGAAGAAAAAAAAGCAGTGAGTTAACATGGAAAACCTCATATCGACACTTTGCCATAACATCAGAGAGATATAAAAGAAGAAAGATGACTATTGGAGGGTCCGGGCGGGATAGAAATTTAAAATGACTGCCTCCCCCACTTACCTTCCACCTCATTACCTAAACCGTCAATCCGTACCATAAAACTCTCTTTCTTATATAATGCATATGGCACTTAAAATTGACACAAACGAATTGTTCTAATTACTGAAATGATTGAGAATTTTACTACTGTAGAGATGGTATTTCCACGACCAACACGATCATCGCAATAAAGAGAAGTTCATGTATGCGTGACCTTCGACCTAACAGAAACAATTTTAATCCGACGTTTCTGTTGTTCTGCTAGCGATTATATAATTGGACCGTGTACAAGAATATGCCACGCCGATGAGTTGTCGCTGTATACTAAACAAATATCTGTCAGTCTAAATTTATTTGCGTTATAATTTTGTGAAAATATCATTATGTCTGTACTAAGCGGATTTATCTGATTGCGGAACCGTGAAGTTCTCAGAAAATCACTGATTGGCACTCTTGAATGACAGTGCATAACATTACTAGGTCCACCTTTATCGAAAAATGATAGAAACGCCCGGCCCTGACCACAAGAGACAATTACAGTCTTAGCCATTAGCAATATAAATAAATGCTGGGATGCTCTACCAAAGGATCCAATACTCTCAAAAATAATACGTATCATCTGATCCGGAAAATGACGTATGGCTGTGTTATATTTGACATTATCGAAAAGGTAATATATAAAATCGCCGAGTCTGGCATTCTTCTAGCGATATTTGGAGGTATGGTGAAGTGAATAATCATATAGTTAAATTGTTAAAGTCTAATTGAAGCAGGCCACATACGTGTGTGATCCGTTTTCATATTTTCATTCCTATCAAGAATGTGGAAAATACGAAAACAAATACTTCAAGAATGCAAATAATTAACGAGAAAATCGAACTACAAATAAAATGAATTAAACGGCAAAAAACAGTACCAAATATGTGTTAGAAAATGTATTAAGAAAAACCTTCATACCTATTTCAAAAATCTTGTGTATTTAGAAATTCAGAAGAAAAGAACTGAGGTGACAGTAAGTTAATCCTTTTTAATATGGTCATTTTATAAGATCTTCTACTGAAGTCGACGTTTTATTGCGAGGTACACCTAACTCTACAGAACTTGCAACAGAAAAATCACACAAACTTGTACAGCGTCACTACTGCATAATCAGCTTTTTCAATTGTATCATTGATACTGTACCTGAGGGCAATAAATTACTCGCCGGACATGTAAAGTTTAGATGGTAGAAAATCTACTAACATTCATCATTATAACAGATATGCTTTTACTGTCCTCCCGGGTGCTCATGGAATCATCCTTAGGACACCGTACCCCCGCCGCTTCACTCCTTTCATCCTTTATCAAAGTTCAAGAACTGTCTACGGTATGCCTAATTTTCGAATTTTCCCAACTCACCCTTCGCGGGTTGTCCCTTGTCTTAATTTAACAAATTTCACGGCATTGGGCTCTTTCGCCAGCTGGTGGTATTAGCAGCGGTGGTGGGACGTCTTCAGCAGTTAGGCTCTTGACGTTGATGACGTCACTTATATTACCCTCGTTGTTTGTTACGAAGAGTTCGTTATTGCCAATTTTCTGTAAGTCTTCTTTAAAACGTTTTGAACTTGAGTCGTCTTCTCTAGGCGTAATTCGAACTTCATCTTTTTAAGCCATAGCACGCAATTAATACACTTTTTTCAACAAAATGTAAATTTTACATTTTGTTGAAAAAAATATGGACTCGAGGGGTGATATTTATATTGAATTCATATAAATATCATCCCTTGATATTGTCCATATCTTTTTCGGATAAGATCAATGGTATCTGTTGATGCGGTTGTGCTGAAATTGTACACTGAAAGCGTTCCGCTTAAGATCAAGGGTACTGTGGTGAGGAATTATCAGTGAAAAAATTTAATCTAGTATCATCTGGAAATTCGTAGCATATAAGCAAACATATTTGAATTGTAAATGTATCAGTGAGAACATAAGATATTAAAGGTCGGTATATACGAAAACGATGGGAAAGGCCGTTCCTGAAAGATTTATACCATCGACGAATATTAGCTGGGGCTGATCCTTTGTTAAGTCGATCCGCATATCCTAACTGGTAGGATGCTAAATCTTCTGTATTCATAAAGTATTTCTTGTCTTATGCCTTTTTGTTCACACTAATATAGCATTTCGGCTCGTACGGTGCATCTACAGGCCTTAGATTTTTCTTCAAATAAGTAAAAAGGTAGAAGATTTAGAGTTTTTTATGTAGCATGTTATTTAACAGGAATTACGATTCGGAAATTTATGCTTTTGGCCATCGAATTGGTGCTCCGGAAACGAATAAGGATGTGCTGATTCGAGCACTAACCGACAGTTCCTTCTATCAACGAGCTGATATAGCGGAGGGATCAGCAAATGCTCAACCAAGTAAACAAGAAAGTTATGAAATAAAGGAGCATAACAAGCAGCTTATTCATCTTGGTTTGAATTTTTATAAGTGTAGAATTTATAAGGGAACCAAATAAACGGACAGAAAACGTCTGATTGTTTAACGTTTGACGACTATTGTTTTAATCTAATTGCTTGGCGACTACTATTCAAGAATGATTGAAGGAGTACTGTTTGGCTAGTATTACCGTCAGTAATTAAATAATTAATTAGGATTACTGTCGATAATTAAGTGTGCGTGAACAATTGACTATTTTGATCAAATAGTCTTTAATTCTCTCATAAGTCTTGATAGCATTGTGCAACTTAAGTGATCCTAAATGTTAATAGCAAATTATTTATGTGTTATATAATATACTACAGGGAACGAACTTCTATGGAAGAGTACATGTGCATATTTGCGATACGGGTTTGTTCATGCTCCAGAAGAACTAATTGCAAGTTTAGCTTTGAAGCTAACAGCTGACGAACAGGTTGCGAATTTGGCTACTTATTTGGGCATCAATAATTTGATTCGCACTGCTGAATTCCCGCCCTCAAGTGCTGTTTTATGTAATGCCTTTAAAGCACTTCTTGCAACATTACCCTATCAAAGGTAAACTTATTTCCTTTGAAAACCTCGATTTTGTATATCTTTATACCTTCTTTAGCTACCACTTTGAAAATAAGACCAGACAACTTTTAAACGCCAACTTTGATTATGAAACACAATTTTTAATATTTTTAAGTACAAAACAAAATTTAGTAATGAAATTAAATGTGAATCTAATTTTTTTACGACAAGGGATAGGGTCAGATACCCCAGATGGCAATTATAACTTTGCAGTTTTTTGTTAATAATCTTTAGAAAAATATGGCAGTTACCATTTGCAAAATAAAGATTACTATCATATATCTATTAAGACAAGTTACAGTGCTATTGCTTTAATCCGGAATGTAATCGTCTCACAGCTGATTGATTTGGATATCGAAGAAGCATTCCCGTTAGCAGAACCATTCGCAGTGCTTCGGTGTTTCATGTCTTCTAATGCTGGTGTGGAAGTAGAACCTCGTCTCTTACGTTCTACTGGTGAAATTAGTGCTGAACCAATATTTGTTGCTGGGATTTACGCTAATAAGAAACTTATTGGACAAGGTTAGTGATTAATATTAATATTTATTGCTTCAGAGTTTTTTCTGCTGTAACTTGAATAACTTGAAATTAGAAATCTAGCACTGTCATGAAATTGGGGATATATCAAGTGAATTTCTGATAAGATACGAAGTTGGACATTAATTATCTGAGTGGATAATGCGGTAGAATAATTATGATTTACAGATAAATTTCATCACGAATACTTTTTTCCATTAGCTCTAAATTCATGATAGCTTTTCGAGAATGTAACGTGTTTATTAGCTAAAAAAATTTTTCTGTATGTTCTATATGCCAGTCTATTATTGGCTAAAAAATGAAACTACAAAATTTTAAACTCATGAAGTCTTTCGCTTAAGCATACCAATTTTTGAACAGTAAATCAGCATGCCTTGGTCATGCTCAGAATTTTCGAGGTGATCTGCAGCCATGAGGAGTTCAATAAATATATACGTGTTACTTGAGTTGCTAATGGTAGTTTAGGTTAATAAATTTTTACAGTAATTAAAATTAGTAATAGGTGGGTATAAACCAATACGTTTATCCAACCACTAGTTTTTTGCTTTTGATCTTAAGTATATTATGTACAGTATATTATATTTGAGGTTAATTTCGGTTTTTAGTTTAGCGTAAAATTTATGTAAGTTATCTGAAATTATTTTTGCAAAATCTTTGTTACATTTTATAGTACTAGAAGTAAGTATAGTTGATATCGAAAAGAACCGGTATCTTTCACAACTGCATGTTTGCCTCATTTTTGGCATTGGTAGAAATGAATTATGTATTTGTTGATTTACGGTACTATGTGATCTTCAAATTCTTTGCTGTTCGGATGTTCTATGATGTTGCCAATATTTAATTGTTTGTAATAAGGACAAGTAGGAAATGAGTGGAGGAAAAAATGATGTGGTCATTTGGCCCGCTAGCCAGGGACCGATTCTTCAAATCAGTGAAACCCTGGAAGATTTGCTTTTTATTGTTGTGCTGTTATTTATGGATTCCGTAGCCACATAATGTTTATAAAGTTTGTTGTTTTGTTTTTCGTATTTTTAACGAAATGCCTGAAGGTCCTGGAGAAACAATATCTATAGCAGTCGACATGGCCGCCATGGATGCATTAATGCGATGTTGGGGAGCTACGGCAGATAAAAAGTTCCCATTTAATGAGCTTGATTCTCTCAGTGATCTCGAACGCTTCAACAAGCCACATTATTCTCTGCAAGAAATTTGTAGTCCTAGGTAATATTTTTGCTAAGGCTTAGTTTTTTCCTTTTTTTAGGCTGCATTCAATACATTAGTGCATGGTCCTGGAATTAAATAAGTGTAAAAGAAGATGGAGAACACCGCATAGAGTAGCTGATGCTGAAACATAACTTTTAAAAATTACCCGCCTACATCATGTCTTCTAGTACCTTTGAAGAACGAATGAATCAGTTAAATGACCCAAAAAGTGAACTTATCCGATAGAGTTAATCTTACACCGGTAACATATTTATATTCGGATATTGCTGTGTATGGGTCTCCAAAACTCGTTGCAGTCACGTAATTTTCTTGATGCACACTTAAAATTGAGGTATTGATGACTGACTTATTTATTGAGGTATTGATGACTGAGCACTTATTTCTTTTTTGCAGCCTCGTATTGAAATTTGTTGATTTGGAGGAAGAACAGGAACCAATAAACGTTAAAGAAGTGGCTCTGAGGTACAAGAAGGAAATTGAAACTGAGGTAAGTAGTAAAGGATTTTGTATGTTTATCATTGCCGTGTTGAAGTGAGGTAGATGACACTTCCAAAACGTTGGAACTAAAATTTGAATATTGATTTATAAATTGGATTTATACTGGACTATTTTCTTTGTATATCAAAATTCCAAGGCAGTAGAAGTCCTTATAAATTTATTCCTAATATTTCGGAGTTTAAGATATTGAGGAATTTTCTAGGTTGGTATTCCATTACGACGACGGTTACGGCATAAGTTTTCGCGTGGGACATTTGCTAAACGATCTTTTCGTTATATCAACAAGCCAAAAATATGTCAGATATGTTGAAATGCTCTGTTTAAACTGATCTGTTGTTATTGAATCTTGTGATAGATTTTTTTTCCGAGGAAAAAATTTAGCTCAATTTGATGCATACATACATTACCGTCTCAAGAAATGATGGACTTACAAGTTTTTATTGGAAATGAGAAAAACTTTCTGTTTGTGTGTATTAAATGAAATCAGTTTAATTATTTATGTAAAATATTTTACTCTCTGCTTCGTTACACCAAAGCTAAATATTTGTCAAAAGTAGGGATATCGTGATGCGGATTACAGCAATGCTGCAGTTCATATATTTTGCAAAGCAAAAACAGCTCTCTTTTATAATAGTATTTCTAAAATTGCAGTGGCTGTTTATTATTGGATATCAGTGCAGTTTACTACAATTAAGATGTGGAGTTATTTTAATTATTAACATACGCATGTCTGTTATATGTACTTTACGAAGATTTGTCATCCTAAACGTAGCAGGTGCGAATATATTTTTTCAGGAGGAATTTTAAAATGAATGATTCAGCAAAACGTTTTGCAAGAAATGAGCATAAATGATGTGAGCAAAGTTGTCAATAAATTATTCATTAAATGTTGTGGTTTGGCTAGTTGTAGAAAGAGGAAAGAAAAATAATGAAATTGCAAAGTTTCAAATTAGCGGATTCTTTCTCTCAATATAAAAAGCTGAGATTTCAATTATAGATTAAAAATGCATGAAAAATCAGACACGCACACATCGCTTTTTCTAATTCTCCTTTAATAATAATAACGATAATAATAATGATAATGATAATGAACAATTTGTATTGCTTATCATAATTAATACTTTTCAATATAATTATTGATGATCCTTTGTGGGATATAACATTCAGTCTGTTGCCGCACGAGTGTTACATTTTTAAACTAAGTTTTAATGACACTTTACATGACTGGTGATTGCTGGATTTATAGTTAGTGCACTTCGTCATCAAAGGGAGGAAACAATTTCTACAAATTAAAAAATTAAAATGAAATTTTATTTTTATCGCAATGCTGTTTTACTGTAAAAATTCGTTTAATTTTTTGATTAAATTTATGTAAGTGCGATATTACGACAGTTACGAGTACGGTAGTCAATTCCATCGCGTGTGCTTTTGCAGTTGGGGAATCTATTTGGTAAAATTTTGTGTGAAGTGATAGATGAATTTGATTTCAACAATGCATAACAACGTATTTGATGTATTCATGAATTTCAGATGTAAATGTATCTACCTGGAAAGGTTTGTTGCAACGATATATTCTTTTCTGTATGTTTTATAATTTGCTCATTTTATCCATTCAATTTCAATATTTTTATTAATTTAGTCTATTTTAGTTCAACCTATTTAAATCAACTTATTCAGTGGAGACTTGTTTGTTCATTTTACGTTACTCGTTATAAATATTTCTCTGTGCTTTACTGCACTTTTAATTAAAAATGAAGTAATTAAACGCATGCTAAATTCAATGCATTTCCACGGCGTGACAACTGCAACAAACAACTATAACAATAGCATATACTAATTAAAGTTAGCGCTTTCGTTTATTTTTATTCTTTATTGTTAGTATCGTAATAAATGAGATTAGACAACAACAACATGTGATCAACTTAATTAATGAAATTCAAGAATGTTTTCAATTATATTCAAGCATTTCAGATATATTCAATTGTATTTAAACATGCTTCATTACTACTTTTTCATTAAATCAATATCACATCAATAGCATAGCATTGAAGATTAAAGTCACAACCTGATGTGATGTCTGAATTTGATACTTCTTGACATGTAAGTGTAAGTTTATTAATTATTATCAGTGCGCATTACTGATTGCATTGGTGAACTTCTCACGATCAATTTATTTATCAAATTTTTGTAATGATAAGCAAATAAAGGTGTACAATTAACAGTAACGCTTATTTGACAATTATTTTTTCAATTCATTTTAAGTCGTCGACCGTTGCTGACGCTTTCGTCGTTTGCTTTCAGCGCCGGTACGCTCCTTTTGCCAGCACTTGCGAATTTTCCTAAATTCATTCCAATCAGACCATTGATGAGTTCTGCATTACTTCGTTTCCATGCGTCTTGCAACTCGTTATCGTCGTACTGAATAAATCACTATTTTAGCAGAAATTTATTCATTTCAAATCTTTTTAAAAAGAAATAAAATAAGAGTTTCAGTACGACAATGTCTAATTATATGATTGATTTAGCCAATTTTCCATTTGTATAAATGAAATAAAACTTTCCTCACAGAACAATTAGAAGTAAATAAATCCTTTTTAATTACTTTCATTCTTTTAATTAGTAACATTATACGAGCTAAATTATCAACAGCTTCCATTTACAATTCATCGAGATTTTCAGTTCATAAATGTACGATTTTTCTTTCAAATACCGACATTTGACTGCTTTTTTGATATTCTATTCCTCTTCATCTTTTCCTTCACTACCAATCCTTCATTCATGCAACGATTATATCAATCTTTTTCATTTACAACAATTGACAATACTCTCACTTACAGAGAATTGTAGCATAAGCATTAAAACATTTCGATTCAAATTATTTTTTATGAGAATACCTATAATGGCGACATTAAAAACTTTCATAGCTGATCTTAAAAATATTTCTCGTTTGAATTATATCACAATGAATGTTAATTGGATAGTATGACGTAAATCCCACTCCTAACAATATGATAAGCACGAATCCACTTATCCACATATACTTACAACATATCTCATTATCTTTGTCATATATACACATACTTGTTTGGTAATTTTCAAATATTACCGCACCTTTTTTAATCTCCGTTTTTTTTCAAACTCAAAAAATCCCTTATAATTTAAAAATTTGTGTCGTTATTTCTGGAAAATCACAGTGAAAAATTTTTAATTAATAAAATAACCCTTCTTTTTTCTTCGGTGAAATTAAAAAAGTTAGCAGAGAAGAAAGAAAGAAGGCAAAGTAACTATTATTTCCAAGTTAAATATAATAACAGCAGAAATTAGAAAATCCTGCTAGACGGTAGGAAATTAGAAATTGTTTATAACATTATGATAATAGTCTCATATCAAAAAAAGAAACTAAACCATTATTCAATCATTCTTTTAGATTGAAACAAATAATAAATAAATAGTTTGTCCTAATTTAAAAAGAAACAGAACAGGAAGAAAGTAGCAAGTTTCTCTTAATATTTCGTCAGTTTCCACTGTCATTTGTTTAATATTGGAATTCAAATTTGATTCCGATGCTTGGAGCTCCATAAAATTCTTGTTAGGAATGTAATTGAATAAGCGTCACCGACTTTAAATGATTTCATACTTTGTTAAATAAATCAAAAGCGTTGTGCATAAATTAATTATAACTTTTAACAAACGTAATCACTGCAACAATCTTCCTCCAGAAGAATCATTTTCCACTCATTTTATGTAGCTCTAAAAAATTAATGTTTACAATATTTCTCCAAGGTAACAGATTTCAATTATATGATCGAATAAATCATCAAAATGAATTCTCATTTGCACATACTATTCGGTTAATTATCAAAGTGAATCGTGTCATCTAAAATGCTCCTAGCACAACACATGCAACTGATCAAAATTATCTCAAATTATGATAAATCACTATCGCTATAGTTATAATAGAGTGATAAAAAAACATAATAAATATAACACAAGCATAGAAAGCGA
Source organism: Litomosoides brasiliensis (assembly GCA_013365375.1). Taxonomy (NCBI): domain Eukaryota; kingdom Metazoa; phylum Nematoda; class Chromadorea; order Rhabditida; family Onchocercidae; genus Litomosoides; species Litomosoides brasiliensis. The sequence continues at coordinate 3,451 of JABVXW010000185.1, read as the reverse complement.
TTGAATATCAACACACTCACACATAAAAAAGCATATTACTGTACAATGACTTGAAAAGAAAACATTTTGAGCACTCATCTTATGATTTCCATCATTGTTATTAGTATTTTTTCTTTTAAGCAATGTTACCTAGCAAAAAAAAACAATAAGCAAAATTATTTAATTATTAAACAAATGATGAATTGTGGAAGAAACGCCAAACAAATTCATTTATAAATAATAAATATTACAAATTACAGCAACCCGATGAGAAGATGCTTAGAAAAAGGAAAGTGAGATAATTTAGTGGTAGCGCTGATAAACTTATAAGTGAGAATATTCCAACAATCTCTATTTATTATTTCTTTTTTTTTGATTTCTCATTTGAAATGATGATGACTTACCATCAGCTCACCGAAATCAAAAGTTGAAGCAATTGTAATAGTTATAACGAGAAGAAGGAAAATAGTTTTGCTGATGTTGCTTAGCACAAGCATCATCGACATGATTAATCTAAAAATGATTTGAAGTAGAAAAAAGAAGGAAAATGAAACCCGAAGGAAGACTGATACGCCCCTCATAAGTCATAATGCTTACGGATACTGCACAGCTCCGCCTTCAAAACTATACGTAGATCCTTAAATAGATAAGATGCTATAATTATTGAATAAATGAATAACATCCACCTTCATGAGAGTTATGATTACAAGGTTGTTTTTCGTACACTAATACGATCTAAACAACAAAAGACTTGGGCAATATTATCATGTACTTACCTCCCAGAACAAGAACTTTTAGTTCAAGGGAATCTCAAACACAGTTAATAAAAATATAACACAAACATTACAAACCATTATCAAATTATCAATGTAACCAATTTCAAACAATAATCACAGCATTGAAACGCCAACTATTTTGCCTGCTTGGCAATCGATTACGAGCTTACAGAAAAGATTAAAAATGCAGAAAAATTGCAAGTTCGAAGTTCACTCAGGAAGAAATCAATCCAATAACACAGCACTACCGAAAATTTGAAAGCTAACATAGCCATCACAAGACGATACTTGTGACACTTATAAGTAACTGACTACAGTGAAGGAATTCGATAATGTCGAACAACAGAAGAATCGAAAATGTGTAACATCCATGAAATCATCGTAAAAAAGAAAAGTTACCACACTGTAATGGCATTAACTGTCAGCTTAATGAAGAAACAGTCTGTAATTCGTCTAAACCAAATCAAAACATGAGCACTATATTACGCATTATTAACTATCTAAGCACATCAAAAGTCCAAAAAAAGCAACCGTTGCAAGAACTTTCCAGCCTCACAATTACAAGGGTTTTCGAGAGCCTGATAAACGTAATTTTTCAATTCTGTTTTGTAAATGACGATTTGTCTCCTTCGCCTCGTCCAGAGCATTGTCCTTATCACGAAGCTGCAAAAATTTTGAGAAGTCATCATCGTAAAGCTAAACAGTCATATATCCGCAATGAAACTAATTTAAGTATGTAGGTTAATCAAGTCCACATTTTTTCTTCGAATAGAACAAGGATGGAGTGAGATGAAATGAAATTAAAGATAAAAAAAACTTTCAATCAAAATTCTTTACCAGTTCATGCCGTCCACTCCACATTATTTGGCTCACTAATTCTTCTACTCAGAAAACTTTTAGAGTGGAATCACGTAAAATAGAATGTATACCTGTCCCTCTATCTTTTTATACATCAACATTCAGCATTTTTTCTGTCAATAATAAACCGAAAATCTACACTCAGATATGAAAAATTTGGAAATCATGCTCATACGCTTCTTCATTATGATGAATGTTAGCATTTTATGCAATGAATAGGGAATTGGATAGCATTATGCCATAATACTGAGTGTGATCGCTTGCTAATTTCAAAACATGTCCCTTAATCCACAGTATCAGTAACACCTCGCTCCATCACGTTAGTCTTTAAAGAATAATCCTATAACGCTTTCCCATTCACCCGAAAAAAGTCTATTTATAGATTTTCACCCCCCTCCCCCCCCTGTTACACTTATTTGCTCTTAATTATTTATCTGCAGATTCTTTAATTTTTGTTTACCTCCAAAATTTTACTACTTCCATAACATTTAGAAATTTAAGAAATAAAGATATCGAAGGACAATGAAACTATTAAGATATCAGTAGTAATAATCTTCCGTTTTTCCGTGCTAAGGAAATGGAATACCTCTTTTTTCAGCTGCCGATTTTGAGATTTTAATTCAACAAGCTCTTTTTCCGCCTGTTCAGCAGCCGCCTTGTACCTTTTCATTTGTCCATCTACACGTATCAGCTATAAAATTCAGATGATTTTGACAGCTTATGTAAAACCCCTTACAGTTGCAAACTCTATTAAATTTAATGGACAATAAGTCGTATCTTACTAAGAACCACAGTGCAGAAATTTACCTATATCTCCCATTATAAAGATGATTCCAAAAAACAAATTATTCAAAAAAGTCCATTTTTTCTTCAAAAAACACTAAGAACCAACATTGCCCTGGAAATTCGTATTTTCACGTTCTGCTTCTTGTAGTTTAAATTTGATTTCCGCTAGTTGTTTGACTGCATCTCCTAAAATGGTTTTCGACCTATATGAATTCCATTAATATGTTCTTTGTTGCTGAATACTCCGCTTAGTATCCCAAATCGCTGTAGTTGGAGTATCTCGGACATATAAAATTATAACACTCTAACGTTCTGATGAAATTTTTTATTGATACGCAAATTCGCCCACTATCCAAATCCCATCCATGTCAAAGATTAACTGCGAGGATATATATATATATATATATATATATATATATATATATATATATATATATATATATATATATATGGAAGAAAACAAAATAAAAAAGACTGAAGCACACTTTGTAATTCATCACCAAGTATACCATTCTGTGCGCTACTCATAAGATCAGCACGCGTTGTTCTTCTAACATATAATGACTGTTCCGCTTCCTCTACCTGCTGACGCATTTTTTTATTCTGGAAAAATATTCTGATAAACAGTTTGAAACAATCAATCTGCCTTAATAGGCCGGTAGATAATGGCTGCTATTTTTAAGCAAAATTCTTTTCAAGAACCTACCACGTCAACTAATCTTTTCACTTTTTCATCTATTGAAGAGGAACCAGGCATTGCTCTTTCAACAAGTGCTATCGTTGTTTGAGAAAATATAAGTGGAGTTGTTGGACTGAAACACACAGCTTCATAATCAAATTTTAATGAAAATTACTAACGGTAATTACCAGAGTTTCTTTTTTGAAATTATATACTGAGCCTATCATTAACAAACATAAAAACAAAATTGAGAACAAATTCAGCAGTTATCTAATGCATATTTAAAGTCGTGATTTATTTAATAGTCTTCTCAACGTTTTTGGAATTTCCTTGTCGTTTACCTACCATCCAGTTTTGTCACATATACCCATAA
>JABVXW010000184.1:98184-108206 GCA_013365375.1 Litomosoides brasiliensis | reverse complement strand
ATTATTATTATTATTATTATTATTATTATTATTATTATTATTATTATTATTATTATTATTATTATTATTATTATTATTATTATTATTATCATTATCATTATTATTATTATTACTATTGATTATTATTGTTTTAAAATTCGATTTTACATGAAATGAGAAAGTGTGCAAATTTTTCTGTGCCTATGAAAAAATATTGTTTTTGTGATGGAAAAAAAAGATTATGATAAAATTCATAAAAATTAATCCATATTAAATAATATTTTTTAAAAATTGAAAGAAAATAATTATTGAAAAGTGCAACTATCGTTCAATTTTTTGCCTTTAACATTTGCACACATAAATAAACAATTTTTTCACGTTAAAATTTTTCACGCTAAAATAAAGAACAAAAAAAAGTTGAAATTAGAAGTATTCAGATTAATTGATTATCACAATATCATACACTCATACTAATCCACTAATCAATATTTGATATTTTATTTGAAGTATTTTTATGGTATAAGAAATGCATGAATCAAACATCACACATATCACCGGAACTATTTGTTATCATTAGCCTCAATACGGTACATCGTCCGTCCGTCATAATTGTATGGATTTTTGATCAGTTGTTGAGAAAAAAAGGAAAAAGGAGAAAGAACAAACGATCATGCAACTTCTTACGACAATACTTTCAAACATTTTGATAAGCAAAGAGATAGAGTAAAACTGAAATTATCAAATGAATTATTGAAAGAAATTAATTTTTGCTAATTACAGTCTTCTGTAATTTTTCTGTTTTTTTTTCTTTCCTTTAAATTTTTTTAGCTTGACTTGTTTGACTTAATACTGCCTGCAAGAAAAATATTAAACGAAACGATTGCGTAAGATTTTTTTTTTATTTTTCGTTTTTTTAAATAGTTTTATGAAAAGATGAAAAAATGTAAATGTAAAATGAATGCTGCTTGTTTAATATTGTTTTATTCGAAATGATTAATTTTTTTAATGAATTATTTTAGTAGCTTTTATAGTTGGTATTTTTTTTTTGGTTTGATTGCAGCACAGGTGTAGGTGAAATTGGAATTGAAATTAACTGTATACTAGAGATGAAAGTATCTTTTCAGTTAAATCGAAATTAATTTCAATTAAATGTTTCTAATTATTATTGCTATTCCAAATGTCAAAATGTTATTGTTGTATTATTTACAACGTTTACGAAGCATTTATAACTCTTCAATTTGATATTTTTAAATAATTTTAATTTATTTTACTTCACTTGAAATAACGCAAAATATTCACAATTTCTGAGTGAATGCAAATTTAGAATTTTCACATGTAACTCTATAAAATCTTTTTCGTTTTTGTTCTTCTTCTGTAGATAATCCTATTTCTATACTTTTTAAATGTTATATTTGAAGTAGGTCTATGTCTATATTAGTAACCATTTAAATGGCATAATTAATTAATTAATTAATCTAATCATCAAGAAATATCTCCAATCACTTAGGTTTCACTTTTTGTTAATCTAAAGTTACCAATAATCGTTAGTGAATTTGTTGCATTTTGATTCAATCAATCAATAATCGTATATTTTGAAGTTTTTAGGAGCCATCAGTGGAAGTATTTTTATTTAGATTTTAACTTTTCAAGAATTTCTTATAAAAATTTCCCATCGGAGAGAGAGAGAGAGAGGGAAGGAATTAACAGTACCGAGATCTTATCTTCTCATTTTTGCTTTTCTTCGACTTTTAGTTTTCCTCTCCAAAAAAAACCCATTTTTTTTGATTTATATCAAAAAGGTCAAATTTAATGGAACGATTTTTTTCTTATATTCAATTAAATTTGTTCGAAATGAAATAAAATCGATAGTTTTTGAACGGTAAAACAACCTACGTGCCGTAAGTGTTATAAAAGACAGAAAGGTACCGTTGAAATAACGACAGTAAAACACGAGAAATTCGTTGCGTACGCTGTAATGTTAATGTACAGAAGTGTTGATTTAGAGTAGACGTATTACGTCATCATTTCACTTACACCAACTGTTTATTCCAGTGACAATTCGTTATTTTAATTTATTTTTAAAAATGAATAAATTGAAATACAAAATATATTGTCGTCACAGCCACAAGCAATCTACTTCACACCTATCATCAGGTGCTAATCGTATCGAACAACACACCTACACTTTCAATCAATCCATTCATTCAGCGCAAATTCCCTTTGATGTAAATCAAAACTTTACGGGCCATCTTTACTCTGTGAAATATGAGTTATCAGAGTTAAACGTAGCGAGGTGAAGTGCTATTTGACGTGTTGTGTAGATTTTAAGGGATACGTGAGGAGGAGAGGAAGAGAGAGAGAGAGAGAGGGAGAAATTTCAACTGTTCAAAAAGTGACTACGATCATTTTTAACTTTATTAAGCTGTCTAATTTCAACATTGCTGATCTCTTTGAGTGATGTTAGTTGTGACGATTTTATATCAATTAATTAATTAATCAGTTACTTGAGAATGCATTCACCCACACTTGCCACTATAAATACGATTGATAAAATTACTGATAAGCCTATTCTGTTAGCATTGCTAATCTGTTTGATATGGAAGAAAGTGAAATAATTCGTGATTGATTTGATATTGCAGAAATGTTTGCGTCATACAAAAACGTCATGCAATGAGACTACGCCATCATTTGTTTTTGTCATGGATTCTGTTGCTGCTGCTGTATTTCGACGATATTCTAGGTGTCAGTTTCCCACGTAGCCAAATGAACAAATATCGGTAAGTTTGATTTATTCGGTCAACATTATTGCGTGATTACTTGTATTCTCTCCTAGAAGTGAAGACCTGAGTCATTTAGTGTTCTTTAAATTTAGTTTAATTATTTTTAAAAGTAATTTCATCAAATTTTACTGAATTACATCTTATGAGAGTTTAAAATGTTGGTTTATTTAATCACTAACAATGCCGTTGTTGCAAAGAAAAAAAAAACATTCACGATGGGGTATTACTGTTTGAAATATATCATTGTTATATGCCTTGTGCTTCATCTCAAACTACTATTAGAAATAATTAAATTTTTGGACTTATATGCATCATGAAGTTCAGATCAATACATCCGCTTAGTCACTGTTTGAAGTTTGAGTTTTTGAAAAGATAATTTTAGTTCTGCGGTTGCTCGTTTTAAATGTCGAACTTGTCGATGTGAAATTTAACTTTACATACGTAAACTTTTAAAAATTTCTCATTTTGTGATATGAATATTAACAGCTTTTTTGAAAACAACATTAACTTTTTTATAGCGACAAGGTGAAAGCAATGTTTTATCACGCATACAACAGCTATCTTTTGCATGCTTACCCGCTAGATGAACTGAAACCACTTTCCTGTTCCGGTATGTTTTTATGTTACACTGGATTTTGATTCATCGTTTTGCTAAAATGCCTTGACAGCATTTTTTTTATTAATAATTCTTTTATCGAAATTTTATAGAAATAAATAGGAAAGAATTGTTTCTTTGTCTTTTTGAACTTTCCTGAAATATTTTAAACTACTACTAACAATCTCCGTTAGGTGTGGATACGTGGGGGAGTTTTAGTTTAACGTTGATCGATTCATTGGATACACTACTTATTATGGGCAATGAGACAGAGTTTATGCGTGCTGTAGAAATTGTTCTGGATGCCGTTAAGGTTCATTTTATTCTTAATTATTTCTTGTTTTCTTATCTGTTTGTTATTTTCTTAATGTTCAATAACCAACGCCTATTCTGTTGAGTATTTTCATTAAGCGTTCCAGTTATCATTTGATGACAACTGAATGAAATAGTTTGCGTATTTTATTTCATAATTTTTCCGACATCATCTCATAAGTGATAGGTAAGCAGTGTAGAAACATGATTAAAATAAGGAGACATCTGAATGTGTTATTCAAACTTTTTCCATTAATCATTTTACATTCTTTCTCCTGTTTAGGTTGATATGAATGTTAATGTATCAGTGTTTGAAACTAACATACGGATAATCGGTGGATTACTAAGCGCTCATATGCTTTCTGGACGAGTGAAAGGTAATTTTTTTATAGGATAACTGAGTTGATTTTTGCAGTTTAGATTTGACACTTTAGCAAGGTAGCAAGGTAAGATCTTTTGCAAAGGTAACCTTATTATTATTTTCATTTTATCTTAAGGAATGGCGTTAGAACCAGGATGGCCCTGCTCGGGACCCCTGCTACGGTTAGCCGAACGTTTTGTTCAAAAGCTGATACCTGCTTTTAAATCTAGTACTGGAATGCCTTATGGAACAGTTAACTTGAAGTTTGTTCTTTATTTTACTATTCATAATTATAGTGGAAAAAAGAGAAGTCGTAGAAAAAACCCTTGACTGTTTTTCTAACAGAAGCTGGATTTAAAGTTATTTTGAGTTTAACAGAAAACTTGTTAGATATAATTATTCTAAAAGTCACATAGTATAGATGATGTTTATTCTAAACCAGTTCGAATAGGCCTTCACATATGTGAAATCTTTCAGACATGGTCTTCATCCAAATGAAACGCCTATAACGTGTACTGCTGGCGTCGGCACAATGTTGTTGGAATTTGGGACATTATCGCGCATTACTGTAAGAAATTGAGTTTGAAAATTTTTTATAATTTATAATTTACATACTTCCTGTTTGTTTAAACTTGAGCTGGATTATTCGGACAGATGTTAAAATTTCTAAGGCGTATAACATGGTAATATGCAACCAAATTTCTCCCTTTCGTAGAGAATCTTCAGTGCAACTTTAGTAAGATTTTAACAAATGTCTTATTTTTGGGCAATCCACATTATGAACAATTAGCTCTAAAAGCTCTGGATGCTCTATGGAAACTACGTTCAACATTAAATTTGGTTGGAAATCATATTAATGTGGAAACTGGAGAATGGACCGCAACAGATGCTGGCATTGGTGCTGGTGTAGATTCATACTTTGAGTACCTTGCGAAAGCTGCTTTACTATTTCAGCGTCCTGAACTGATGAAACAATTCAAGAGTAAGTTAAATTAAATGCTTCAGTCACTTTTATGGAAAAAATGAATCATTTTTTACTTTAGTTCCCACGTAACGTACTTACCAACGCGCGGTCTGCTTTGCACCAATTTTGCTTCCTGAGGCATTGAAATATTCATTTTCTAACAATAGCTAAAAAGCTCACCAGAAGCCTGTTAAGCTAATTTTATGCGTGTCTAGTATATATGACTTTAGATAGCTTTATTACTTTTAGTTCCAAAATCGAGAAATTGTTGCAGCATATGTAAAAGCAATCAATAAATATATTCGGAAAGATGATTGGTTTGTATGGATTTCAATGACTAGTGGGCAATTATCAATGCCTGTATTTCAATCTCTGGAATCATTTTGGCCTGGTGTATTGGTTAGTTATTCCAGTCTTAAATTTTTGACAGCAGATTAAGGTATAGTTTATCACTTATCTTATTAGGCACTGACCGGAGATGTCGATGATGCACAGCGAATAATTTATCAATATAGTCAAGTGATACGACAGTATGGATTTCCACCAGAGTTTTTTAATCTTCCAAAACAGGAAGCGGTTTGTTTTGTTTTTTATGTTTCTGATAGCCACACTGCTTTGAATTTTATTACAATAAATGAGGAGAAAATCTTTTATTTATCTTCAGTTTGGCTCAAAATGAGTTTTATAACTTCGTAATTTATGTAACGAATGGACACAATACTACCGCTTGATTCGGACGTTAAAAACATCTGACTCATTAATTCTATCTTCATCTGCCAATTCTAGCGGTTATTTTTTGCTAAAGGTTATGAAACATGTAGGTGTCGAAGCGTGCTGGTTATCCTCTGAGACCAGAATTTGTAGAAAGTTTATACTATGTTTATCGAGCTACGAAAGATCCTTTGTTACTAGAGATTGCCGCGGAAGTGGTTGATGTAAGTCATTTTAATTGACTAAAGTAATTCGAATTTCTGTTAATATCTATTCCATCTAGTGTTCTATTCTGCTAATTTTAACTTGCACTAGCAGGAGGAAAAAATGTAGTGGATTTCTGTGCGGTTCAGTTTCGGCGAGGTTTTTGTCCAAAGAAAAGTGCAGAAATATTAATATTGTTTTAATCAGTATGTTATGTTCTCAATATGTTCTCCTACTGACTTGATCTATTCACCTAATTACTAAATCAATTTTAGGGAGAACTCCAACACTGAAGTTGTAATTTATTAATTTCAGGCGATTGAACACAGTTGCCGTACGAGCTGTGGATACGCTACAGTTGTAGATGCCGAACATCACTCTGTTGAAGACAGGTTAATTCCATATATTTTAGAATTGCCTTTCTCATTGTTGATGATTCGATACATTAATAAATAAAATCACCGAAATTTTCTTGATTAATTTCTTGAAAAATAACAGGATGGAATCATTTTTCCTTTCGGAAACAACAAAATATCTTTATTTGATCTTCGATCCAGATAATTTCATTAATGCTGACGGGACAACTGCACGTATTATTGAAACACCAAATGGGCAGTGTATTATCGATGGTGAATTTTACATTTGAAAAGGCTATATTGCGTAACTTTTCGTTTTTTTATTAATCTCTACTGAAATTTAAGTATAGTGTCTGTACAGCAGTTGTGTATTCGCGAAGAACGTTCGTTATTTTTAGCTGGTGGCTATATATTCAATACGGAAGCCCATCCGCTTGATCCAGCAATTGTGTATTGCTGCAGCGCAAAACGTAATAATGATTTGGAAATGATAGCAAGATTCGAAAATAATATTGATTTTGCCTCACTAGCGGGAATTTTCGATGAAACGTTACATCCTTTTGGAAGGAGGTCAGATATTGTAAGTGATGCTTTCTCCTTAGTTGTGAATTAGTATTTTTGGTAGCCTGGAATCTATGTGAACTAATTAATTTGGATCTGCTTTATTAAATAATTTATAACTATTAGTTCGCTTGGTAAAATATTTTTCATAGATGCTTTAATGAATAACAATTGATTTGTTAATGAATGATGAGCAAATTGACAGTGAGTAACTTTCTGCCGTTATGACGTTTAAATGTTGACATTCTAATTGCTTCTTGTAGATTAGAGAAAATATGAAAGTTGCTTTTTAAATTTATCAATTCTATAAGTTTTTTGTGATCCTTTCGTCATTATTTGAGTGCAATAAAGTACTTGAATTTTTAGGAAAATGTGGAAAATGATATATATAGTGTTCGGACTACTACAAAGGACGAAAATTTTCTTGAACAATCATTAACAAATTTTTCTTTGTATGATTATATCTCTGTATATGATGATCGCTGTTTGGTGAGAGTCGCTTTATTTCTTACTTAGATAATTCACAGCTTAAGAAGAAGGCGAAATATATAAGCTATGTACAACGCTTTTAAGGTTTTGAGTAGTGTGTTAAGTAATAGACGAAGTAAAGCTGTTATCTGTCTGATTTCTTATGAGTTTGCTTTTTGGTAAGTTTCCAGTTTATTTTATAACGTTTCAGAATTGCTGTTGGCCTACAGATTTGAACGTTGAAAATGTGCCGCTCCGCCGTTTTTTAAATATATTGTTTGTCAATTATATTTACCCTGCTACCGGTGTTCAGTTCATTTTTGGATTAAGCTGTTCGTCGACTGATAACAGTTGGTGTTCAAATTCCATCTATTATTTCAGAAAAATTCGAAAGTACAAAAGGAATAAAATCATTTATTCAACAAAGATTTTCCAAATTCTTATTCGCAAAATTCTTAATGTTTCTCATTATAGATGTGCACAAAGTGGATAATTTCACTGAAAAGTTTGGTTCTGTTGATGAAATACGTTTCAACAAATTTCGTTATCGAAGTATGGCTGAAGTAGACTACGATATACTGTTAACATCGCCACTTTCTTATCTTTCAAGGTTTACTGGGTTAGGACAAGTGAAACCTAAATCCGATGATGCACTGTAGTAGTAATTATGTTGTACCATACATATATTTACTTACTGTAACTATTCCAAACAATGGGCAACATTTTGTAGTAGTTATTACAGCTGTTGATTTATACCTCTACCACTTTAGTTATTTTTTATCAAATTGTCTTAAATTCTTAAGTTATCATTGCTTCTTATAATACTATATGTTTTCGCTGTCAAATTACGTTATCTTTCATATTTTAACCATGGTTTTAATATGGCAAAGTACTTCATTTTGAAATTCCGGGTTGCTTTGACTTATTTAATATTAGTTATTGTTGTTATTTTTGCTTGATTTTTCAGTCATTATTATTAATTTGTTTTACTGATTTTTTCATTATGCAAATAAGGTTTAGCTGGTTGTTTGATACTTGTGTTAATTTTTCGCTGTCTTTGTTAAGTTTCAGATATTGATTACTCTTCTTTATGCTTATTTATTTTTTGACCTTCAGCACTTAATTCATTCATTTTTTGTAATTCTTTTATGAAATTCAATCTTACTATCACCGTTTTCTTGTTAATGATGTTATGTGCAAAACAGTAAATTTATTTCAAATTGTTTTATTATAGTAATGCAACATTTACATTTATGTTCAACGTTTACAGCTCGTATTAATTTTTTCAGGATAAAAGGACCGCATTTTAATATGCCGAAATCCTTGTTTACTTCCGATCCACATAGTTTGGAATATACATAGTTTCTATTCATTTATTCCCGTACTCCTTAAGTTTTCCTAATACGATATCAGTGGTTGCACATTTGCGGCTTTATCTTGAGTTTATATGATATCTGACTGTGCCTCTTCATTCTTAATTTCCTTTAAGATCATCTAAAAGTAGCAGTTTTGAGATTTCTTTAGCGGCTTCACATGTTCACATGTAGGTTTGATTAGGAATTTAGAAATGCATTGTAGATACTAAATTACATGCTTTTATTTTTCGACTTTAGCACTGCACTGTTTAAATAAGTAGTTATCTAGGTGGATAAATGATGTTACGATTTCGATTGTTGCTGCTGTTACGTGGCAAAGGTTTTTCTATTGCTCGGCGATTTTCTGTTAATGACTTTACGCTTCGTACACATACATGCGGAGAACTACGTGTAGGACATGAAAGTTCGTTTATTCCGTTTTATTTTTCAAAACCGGGATTTGCACTGTCTCCGGAATTTTTGTCAAAGCATATTGGATATTTGTATTTTAGAGTTTCATTTCCCCTCATTTAGGGTAGATTTGAAAAAGCACCTCATAAACAGTACATATCTATGACAATCGTTTCTTTTGTTTTGCAAGGTGACAGGTGAGTTTTGGTTTGTAAATGAAATCTGTTTTGTTTGTTACAACTGCGATTCCTCCACAACTTATTATCCGTTCGTCCTTGTTCAGACCAAAAAGTTACTCTTTACGGATGGTTACAATTCAGTCGTCTGAATCGTTTTATTATTTTACGAGATGCGTATGGCTGTGTGCAAGCCAGAATCCCCGATGAAAGGAAGGATTTAGTCGAAAAAATCAAAATGATCAACTGCGAGTCTGCTTTAAAAATTGAAGGAGTAGTTGTAGATAGAGGTGAACAATACCACAATGCAAAAATGCGAACAGGGGACATTGAGGTAGATTTTTACTTCTAAAAATGGTACAGTAATTCCACATGCAAGAAATCTGCTGAATTGCTTTATCTTGTATCTAAATTTTGGTTCTTGATCAAGTCCTAACAAAGAATTCAAAGTAACTACTCACGATTTTTAGCTTTCCATTATAAGTTTTTGCAGGTACTAGTGAGTAATTTAGAACTATTGAACGCTTCACCAGCATATTATCCGCTGAATGAGTTAACATCGACGGAAGAAACGAAACTCCGATATCGTTTCCTTTATTTGAGAACAAAACGGATGCAACAAGCACTTAGGTTCTTTTCCATATTTTTTTGGTCTTGAGAGAGTTATGTCTGTATCTAAAATAAATATGGTGATTTAATTTTGTACGAATTGTTTTCAAGGCTTAGAGCAAATGTCGTTCATGGGATACGGAAGTATTTGATCGAAAAAGCAAATTTTATTGAGGTAAT